>OX402001.1:8402500-9002500 GCA_947859395.1 Eupithecia insigniata | reverse complement strand
ATTTGCTAGCAGTTGCTTTTTGACCTCGAAAGCTGATTTTGCACTTAAAATCAACGCCGTTACAGTCAGTGTCAAAGCCGTATTCACGACTAGCTTCTGCCCCCGCCTTTGCACGCTTTTTTGAAATAAAAAGTAGCCTAGGTACATATGTTATTCCGTATATGTTATTCCAGATCTTTTTATGTGTACAAAAATTCAGCCCGATCCATTGAGTGGTTTTGAAATTCCAAATATCTTCATAACGACACAAACTTTCGACTTATAATATTAGTTTTGTAGGATTAGTAGGCTCGCTACATAATTTTGACACTGACTTTGGACTTGTACTTTTTGTGGTGACTGTACCTAGTGTACCTACAACCGATACTTACTCTAATAATACCTATCCTCAAGTGAAACAGTAAACATATTCCGCAACGAAGCTTTTTATATTTTTCTAATTTATTGACTGAGTAAAGTTTATTTTCATCGAATGTTTGCGTAGGCGTCAGCAGGTCTAGAAAAATATCTTTGATTTTATTTTCTGCTCGAATATCTGAAGCTTAATGGTAGGATCGGTATCTACAAGGTACTTGCGATGGAGTTTGCTAAAACAAAGGCAAAATGTACCTACATTTTGCACTGATCATTCACAGGTGACACATACTCAGATATACATTGTATATAGATCCCATCACTGGATTACAAAAAGGTTCTCTCTCCTATTTACATCATACTGCCCGCCCAGTAGTCGCAAGTAAAAATTGAACGTCTTTCAAATATAAGTACATAGTTAGTATTAAAAAATCAGACCTTATTGACGAAATTACCCTAACAAGCATATTGCATCAAAACTGTATCGAATAATGAATGACATGTAACTAGCACGTTGCATCAAAACTGTGCGTAATTATCTCATTGTATAAAGTGAGGTCGAAGATGAGATTGTCTCGGTATCGGGGTCGTAAGTAATTCAGAGATTCTTCATTGTTTTGGGTGAAGTTTCGAATGGGATTGGGTTTACATACAGGGTTATTGTAAAAACTATGGCCCTCTTAAATAGACTGCATGTCATAATAAAGACCTTTTTAGTGACATTGAAATATATTTTTTTACATTCCAACCAAATATTTATGCCCAAATACTCAAACGCAACTCAGATTTAAGCGCATCTCAAGTTGTGATTTTTTGTCAGTTTTCAACGAAAATCTGTCAAAAATTCATTACTTGAGATGTGCTTAAATCGGAGTTGCGTTTGAGTATTAGGGCGTTAGTACTGTAAAGCCCTTGTACAAGAAACATACGCTACGTACAACGTAACTACAGATTTATAGGTTTCAGGACAGATAATATAATCGTTTCAGCTTCAAAACTTGTGAAGTATATTATTATAACCTTTGTTCAAATCTTACAAAAATCTACAAACTACACCTTCAAATTTCTAAAAAATAATCCTGGTTAGCCTATTAAAATCAATATCGAATAAAATCTACACTACACTACATACTACAGCAGGCACCAACAAAATATCAACGAGTAATTAATAGTCCCAGATTTGTAGTCTTTCAGACCATAAATGTCTATGTGAAATAAAAATATTATTTTTAAAGTTATCTAGTACTAACACAAGATCTGCTAACTTTAAGGCTAGATGATGCTGTGTGGATTGTCCAGCAATAAGGCAACCAGTTACAGCTTCTCGAATCGGGGCGTCCGTTTGACGGGACACGTCATCCCTTCGCCTATAAATACGACATAGCATAATTAATGGCAGAATTAAACTCAGATTTATTGCAATGGCTTTAATATTAGACGTAGTTTATGGGCAGGTACCTAGTTAATTGTTTACGAGAGAACGCTACCGAGGCGAGGTAGAGTTTTGTGTAAAAGCGATGAATTGTTCGTAATTATAAAATATTGCTAGTTCGGTAAATAATAAAAACTATCATAAAAAATAACATATCTAAACCTAAATGAATTCTATATCAGAGTCCAAACAGTGTATCTCAAGTGGTATATGTACAAACCAACTTGACTAATTTTTGAAATATTTTTTTAATAAATTCAAATTTTTTATTCTTTCTTCTTGTACAGAGAAAGAGACATTTAATTTATCTTTCTATATTCAGTCATACCTCCGGTGTATGTAATTTACTTCATGTGCCAACAGGTCTATATATTAATTTCCTTTATACTTTTCGCTTTGTTTGTGACGTTCTTTCGAAGACGCATCAAAATACGTTAACATATTTATCGCGACATGTTTGATGTTTTTTGTTTACGTTTGTTTAAACACGTAAGTTCTTTTGTTTGGTAACATCAGTCGTGTTATTGTTTAGTCGGTAATCGTTCTTCTATTCAAAGCGTAGATGTCATATAACACATTTTTCTAACACTGACCACTATAAAAGTGGAATTGTGACAATTGCCAGGCAGCATCCTCCAGCGAAGTGTATGCTGGCGGCCTAGCCCTTCCTTGACTGCGGTCGCCAATCTGCTTCCCGAACGTGGAGGTATAGTGCCTTTTCACATGTCCCAGTCGCCGGGTAACCGGTGCCGGGTACCCGGCAGCAAATTGTACGCAAATTATGCCGATACGTGTAAATGTGGAAGCTATCGTACATGCCCATACACGTCGCCCCCGGGTACCAGAGGCGCGCGGCGGCTAGCCGGAAATCGGGACGTGTGATATGATAAGGCAATAATGCACGAGTACTAACAGTACTAAGACAGATTCATCATCAAATCCAAGGCCTATGTTGGTCCACTGACATAGGCCTCCCTCTCCTCTTTTCATTCATCATGATTGGCGTTGATCACCTAATTAATCATCTTTATTCATTAGTAAGAGGGTAATAACCGCCACGCTGGCAAGGGCGGGTTGGGAATCGCAGTTTGGTGGTGGTTTTGTTCCCCAAGAGGCGCTGCTGCCCATCATCCAGTGGTTTACTCTTATTCGTCTCTAACAGCATTCGCAGGAAGAGTTGGGGTACACAGATAACGGAATGTTATTGATAATGATTGTTTATTCTATGTTGCGTTCCCAAGAATATTTGTTTAGGCTAGGTAACGCTGCATGTTGACAGTAATGTACACAAGTCTTGCGTAACCTACGCATATTACGCTTGACTGTTTTAAATTAGCTCTTATATACTCTACTACTCTACCATTATTTGTCTTCTAGAATCTAATTAGATGAAATGAATGTGACTTGCCGATACCATATTAAATGGTCACTTCATAAGTAGTTCAATGCTATATTTTAGTTATTACCGACTTTTCAGTTTAATTTTAACTGAAAAGTCGGTTGATACATAGATGTTTTTATGACATGAAGGAAAATTTTAATTACAAAACATTATAATAGTTTACCTATTATAACGTTTTGTAATTGAAATATTATAAGTAACAAGTTTTTTCTTTTTAGTTTTTTATTGTTTTGTTATTTGTCTTTTATTGTTTATTATTGCATCTGTGATAAATTTTATTAAGCCTAACATTATAATAATTTCGCACGCCCTGACGAGGCAGAATCTATTGGAGCTATTATTTTATTATTAAGACCTATTTTACTGACATTCCTGCAAATAGTCCGTATAAAGCGTAATGTAACCTACTATTAAGACTAAGGTATTGTTTATTATAATGTGTTACCGTGTAAAGTATTACAGAATTAAAATGCATCGCGTGTTATTTCTAAATCAAGATAAGGAAGCTAAGCTTTAGTTTTATACATACTTTGGTACGTATACATTTTAACCATGGAAAATTCCTTTGCAAGGTTCTATATATTGTAGACGGGTCGTCGCTTCGCTTACCTCATCTGTTGTTCTATCAATTGAATGATTCCACTGTGAATCCGTATTCGTAACCATGAACCAAATCTGCCTAACTGGAGATGAAATAATCTTCATACGCAGGTTTATGTTTATTTGGCGATTGCGCGTTTGTTCTGATATACAATGAAATTACTGAAATTTGTTGATACTTAAAACTATCATAATATTAATGACTAAGGATGCCACCCCCCTTCGGACAGAATGGGGATGGTATCCTGGGGAGATTATAGATATTTATAAAAATTCATTCGTTCTGGCTGTCTGCAATGACGTCGGTAAAACTAAGCACTTCTTAAAAGCCTACTTTTATCATAAAGATGTATAGCCTTTAAGTTCCGTAGACATTTATTTTGACGGAGCGTAGCAATGTCATCGGGGTATCGCTTGGGCAGATGACCCTTCTAGGGCGGGCGGGCGTCCCGTGGCCCCCTGACATACATACAAACACAACTAAAATTAGAATTGTGAATCTACACGCTAGACGAGCGGATTATATATTAATAGAGAGCGAGTAGAAATAGCAGAGTAAATGAACTATTGCTGTTGCTAGCCGGAACGACTTATGGATAAATTTGTCTTTTTTATGAAATTAGAAAAGTGGGCATGTCTCGATATATTGTTATGATAAAAAATGAGATGCGCCATAAATCCCACTTGCACACTTGCTTGTATCTTTGAAGAGAATGTCTATAACCAAATTTGAACCAAATCGGAGGTAACATCTATTCGGAAGTTATCCCAGCGTGCTAAACAGTGTATACTCAAAATATTCCATATTTCGAAAAATATTGCGCGTCGCCAAAAATCCTTTTAAGGGGACCCTTGGATAGAATATGTTATTAATGGAATGTCCGTGCCAAATTCCATGTCAAAATTCGGTATCTACTTTTCAGAAGTTTATCCTGAGTGCTAATTTACACCTTTACATTTCATTTAACGAAATTACCTAGTTAGTTTTCTTTATGATTCAGCTGCTATAAAATATTATTTGAATACAATAATGATCAAAACAGAACATGTAACAAAGTTATACCTGTCACTTGTAAGTTGCTGCTGAATAAGCTATGAATAAGACATTGTAAGTTGAATATTCTGCCTTTTACAGTAGGACTGGACTCTACTAGCTATTCACGCTTTTGCATTCTACAAATATTTCCATAGGACGATATTGTATGAAAGTAAGCAAAGCATTTCAATGCAGCTTGTCTGGACGATAAAGTATTTACTTGCACAGATAAATCCTTTTAGTGGGTGTTTATGTGGTCATGTGCACGTATTTCTTATAACAGCCGGTTTCAGCGTTTTGTTTATTACCAGGAATCTTTTCCACGTTTGAGTACCCTTTACCTTTATATTGTGTGTCTAAAGTATAAATGTAAGTCTTGAACTGTTCAGTTGTGAAACTTGTGAATCAAAAAGTTACTCGTACTACGAACATTATTTTTAAGATACTTGCGTTTAATTTGCTGGCGGCAGCACAAGTAGTGTTGATGTACGCGTTTAAAGCGACGGATTATACAGGCAACGAAACGGAACCTAATTGAGCAGACACCATGGAAATTCACCACACGAATGGCACGGATACCCGTTAGCCTACTGTGTGTACATAGAATATTGATGCAGGGATGTGCTAAGTGGAATTGGAACCGTGGAATAAGGAGGGTAACACTCTTAAGAATTACCAATCTTGCTTCAAATATCATCAATCAGTGTAGATGTACCAAATTTCTATGTCGTATAGTAGGAGAGTGAACGAGTGGTTGCCACCCACATTAAGTTAGATTGGGGCATTCCCATTTCCGTAGATGGGCTATTAAGGATAAGCCCACCCAGCGCTACAAGCCGGTCTTTTTCTACCACGTCTGCCACGCGTCGTTTTCCGGATGACCATTTTCAAAGCTGGTATCCAAGATGGGTGGTGAGAGGAAGTGCTGTCCTCACGAGGTGCATCCCTAAACAAACACTCAATCTACTCAGAAGACAAAGCAATTGAGTCTTTGGCACACGCCGCTGCCGGCTTTAACGACAACATGAAAGTTAATGTGGTCTACGATGGGTTTGAAAACATACAAGTTTATTTAGGGCAACCCAGAATGCTACTGATGAATTCTTAGCAGTGTGCAAAAATAGGTTAAAAATACTGAAATATTATATTTCGAAAATTTTAGATAAAGTCCCGGTGAATTTTAATGTCTACTGTAGACTCCTCTATATACTTAGTCAATTTTTTTATGATAAATCTGGATCTGATAAATCATGGAAGCGCATCGTCGTTTTACTTGAGAGCCTCCTAACACCGAACCCTACAAATGAATAGAAATGGTGGTTTTACTTTTATGGAAATCATCGTTAAAAACTTTCTTTCTTGGAAATGATTTACATCTAAGACCATTGCCATATATGAAGAAGAAAAGTACAATGGAAGTGCTGATTGAATAAAACAATTATGCAATTGGTGTAACGCTCATGTAAATCATATAGTCATCAGTCTTATCAGGTCTAGGACCTATTACCTACCTTTGTGTGGGCACTGGAATTGATTTAGGGTTGCGAATGTCTTCACAAATCCCGTCCTAGGGCGGGAATTTAAAGCTTTAACAATAAGAAAATAAAAATGTTGAACTACACTTGCGAGCTATAAACTGGAATCACTTCATCGCTGGTTTCTGCAGACCATATTTTACAGTTTCCATGGAATAAACTGCAGATTGGTGTATACCTTTTGAAAAGAAATTTTGTTAGCTTTCGAATGGTATAAAATTATTTAAATTTAATTAAGTTTCCTACCTTCATTTAGTGAATTATTACAATAGGTCGAAGTTGTGGATGTTTAAATTAATAAGAAGTAATATGAAAATATCAAATTTTTATTTAAAATCTTTGTTATTTCCCGCTTAATATTTTGTATTGCCCCCCCTGGCCCTAATGACTGCTTGTAAACGGTTTTTCATTGACCTTATGAGGTTCCTGATGGAATCCTGTGGAATTTCCTGCCACTCTTCGATAAGAGCAGTTTTTAGGTCTTCTATTGACGCCGAAGCTGGAGATCTTCCTCGTACCCGCCTTTTCAGCTCGTCCCACAGGTGTTCGATAGGGTTCATGTCAGGGCTGACGGCTGGCCAGTCTATTGTGGGAATCCCGACTTCTTCCAGGTACTGTCTAGTCGCACGAGCGGTGTGGCAGCGGGCATTGTCGTGCATTAGCAGGAATTTTTCGCCAATAAACCCGGCGTAAGGGAGTACATGGCTCAGCAGAATGTCGTTGATATACCTTTCTGCGGTTAGTCCTCCTCCCCGACCTCCACCGGGTACGAATACCAGCTCCGTTTTAGCTTCAATTGAAATCCCCGCCCACATCATACAAGACCCACCCCCATATGCCACTGTTTCCGCTATACAGCATTGTGCGTATCGCTCTCCCGGTCTCCTGTAGACTCTCCGTCGACGATCACTGCCATGCAGGCACATCCTAGTCTCGTCCGCGAACAAAACTCGGCTCCATTGCTGTATATCCCAATCTAAGTGATTACGACCAAACTGAGGTCAGGCTTGTCGGTGGGATGTAGACAATTTGGGTCCCGTTGCTGGCCTTTTTGGGGGTCAAGTTAGCTTCTTTGAGTCTTCGCCTCACTGTCAGTTCTCCCTCAAACTTCTCCGAGCTCCCGCTGGACGTCAACGCCGGTTAGATGTCGATTTCGGAGAGAAGTGCTGACAATAAATCGGTCATCTCTCGCCGAAGTGCATCGCTGTCGTCCAGGTCCTGGTCATCGGACTAAGTTTCCAGTCTCTCTAAACCTCTTGTATACTTTGGAGACACAGGACTGGCTCAGATGAAGCTGTCGAGCGATAGTACGCTGAGAGAACCCTTGCTGGATTAGGGTGACGATTTGAGCGGCTTCTATTGGTGTGGTTTACATTTTCTTGTAATTCCAGTATTTTGAGTGACGTGATATATTGGACTGATGACAAAATTGCATAAATTCCCAGTTTTTATAGGAATTCAGGAGTTTGAAAAAAATGATGTTTCGTTCCAAAAATTTATGTCTTTTGTTTTCACGTTCCATGACATATGATGAACATTTTTTTCGCTATGATATCGAAAGAGTTTGAAAGCTAATAAAATTATCTTTAAAATAATATACCACAACCTACAGTTTATTGCATGGAAACTGTACAATATGGTCTGCAAAAACCAGCGATGAAGTGATTCCAGTTTATTGCTCGCAAGTGTATATATACCACTTCTAGAATGTAGCGTTTTTAAAACGGCATTGATTGTTTTTTTTAAACGTAGGTACGAAAATATATATAAATGCGAGTGCAGTTCACAACCACAACATGAAACATAAGCGCATAACTGATGATGACGTAAGATTTAGGATAAACCTAACCCTATCAATTCCAAGTCTTTGTTCTTCTATAATTTCTGTCAATATGTGCAGACAATGGAAAAGAGACGCTTAATAAATAATTCAGATTCTAGCACCGACTTAAAACGACTGAAAAGGACAAAACCTTTTGAGTTAGTTTAGTGATGTGTAAGTGAAAATAGTGAGTGCTAGGAACACATACTTAAGTGTCTTCGCCTTAAATACAGACATTAAGAAAAGTGTTAGTGGACACATTCTTATTATTTACATAAGTATTTTAGCTGTTTAGGTCAAATTTAAATTACTTATTAGTCTTAGACTAGATTATGATGTATTTATTTAGGAATCGATAAAGACATTATTAATAAAAAAAATCTAGCACCTACTTGATTCCCTACATTATGACAGCCCTCTTGACGTTTCATTTGAGCTCAATTGCTGCCCACGCGCCGGTTGACCCTCCTCATAACTATTGAACCATCATCCGCAATAATTGTGCTTTATGAGTCCACTCCACTTCAACGCATCTGCACTTTGTAGGTACTATTTTGTACTGTAATAAACTAAACTCATCGTTGATTTGCTTTTGTATTGGTTCATGTTAATTTCAGCCTTTCTCGCTATCGCAATTTAATAAAATAGATTTTTATGTATATGATAATTTATTTCAACTAACACCCATAAGAGACTATAAATTCACCATTACGTCATAACCCTTCGATAAAACTACTAAAATAAATCAGTCATAAGAAGGCAAAACGAACCGTGCGTTTTAAAATATGATATCTTATAAATTTCAAACTAAACTGAAATCTTTTATAAAGACAGTGGGTGCATATTGAAATATCATATAACCACTGGCGTATCGAACTCACTCCACCAGAATGACAAATTGATAACTTTCGAGCTTTATTACGATCACATGGCGGAAATGGGACGAACGTTGGTGCAGCCCTAATGGCGCGGAACACTCTCAAAGGCGTGGGAACTCACAAATTCATAAAAAATATTCCTGTATTTTATCGTCTATTTTGTATTTTTGTGAACTTTGACCCCCTTATAACCTATCAACATAAAACAGTTACTTAGCATACTTCTTTTAATGTAGCAACGTAGGTTACTATCCTGCAAATGCTCGTGTTTTCTTTATACAGCCTAGAAAGTTTGCAAGGCCTCGTTAATATAATTAGTAATAAGAAAACGCTTGAAAGTTTCAATCTTTGAAATTGTACAGTTTGTACACCTAATTGTAGTTACGAGCACAATTTGTAATGTTTTCTACAATGAAGTTCTCACGTAAAAAACAATGAGATGGAATGTTAGGTATAAGTACCTGATAGGCTTCAACAATACCTATAGATCTTGAGATGCACTGTCAATACTTTCAATTCTTATTGCAAGATTGACAAGTTACTCAATAGTTATTTTACGACGAAACATTAAACTTTGTTAGTAAATGACTACCGCTTTTAATTCACTATACCAATTAAGTACACTAGTTAAGTACTAAATGAATTTAAGATGTGATAAAGTATGGTATTTTGATGTAAAAGGAGTATAAACATAAGATTACAAAATCAATTTACGATGAATGTTACTTTATTGCATAACGTTTGACATAAAGTAGGCCTTCATTTAATTTTAAACAATGATAGCTTCCTTACTTATGTTAAAGTTACATGAAACTGTCTATAAAACTTTTTAAATATCATAACCACCCCTAGGTACAATTATTATATAATAAATGATGTATTACATTCTGGAATTTAATTGTACGCATACTATCTGATAGGTAGAGGATATTTTACAATTTTAATGAGCTCTCGTATAAAAGAGATATGGGGGAGGCCTATGTCCAGCAGTGGACGTATGTGGGCTGATATGATGATGACGATGATAAAAGAGATTGAAATATGTACAACAAGCTTTCGATAGTGTTTTTCTATCAATTTTAATGAGACACATTATAACGCAGTGTCTTCGGCGAATTTCCGTTGTACCTATGTACATATACATATATGTACGTAAACTCAAGTAGAGTTTATTGAAGAGAAACAGACATTTTTAACTTCCGTTCTAAGTAAAAAAATTTAATTACTCACCTTAAATCTGATTTAGTAATATTTACGCCCAATACAGCGTTGCTAAAGGGTGGATCAGCGCTGTATTATACATAACAATATGTTATTGTTATTTTATGTTGTTTTTTTTTGTTACAGAGCCGGCCCGTGTGACAGCTTCGGTTGGGCCACGAGGCAAGCGGGTGCAAACTCCTCAGGCGACCCGCACCCCGACAGCCCCGCTCGCCGCTCCGCTGCCTGCTCCGGTACCCGCTCCGCCTGTGCCGACGGAGCAAACCGTTGCGCTTGCGCATGCAGCTAAAGGAGTCGAGGCACTGGGCGTGTTAGTCCAGTACCTTGTGTTTAGGGTGAGTTACTTACAAACTTTCGTCTGTATCATATAATAAGTTCGTAGAAGCAAGTTCATACCTACAGATATAGAAGAGCGATGTTTTTAAAAATCCTGAAGTTTAGATTACTTCAGACATATCTCTCAACGAAAGTTTTCCAGCTTTCTACTTCAAACGAGTTTCCTGCCTCATATAATGACATGTTTTATTTGCCCTTACAATGTTGTTTCAAAAGGCAAGCAACGGTTTCTGCAACCAGATTGTTTTGTTTGTTGTGTTTTGTTTTTACCCACCACAGGTTATGTCCAAAGAGACTTTGCAAAACCTGAATAGGTAGTAACGCGTAGTTAAAGTACTACCATATAAATTTCTTACCTTTGTCTAAAACATTGTTCAGTTTAGTCGCACTGACCGATCGGCAATAACTTACACGTTTAACAGAAAGTTACACAAGTGCTTACACAATTTATAGTCAAATGCATATTACCTAAATGTTATCAATACTCAGTTGCAAATAGCTGTTACAGGACTGTTGTGTAATGATGTACTAACTAGGTTCTGCACAGAATCTAATTACGAAGCTAACGTAAGCATAGATTTACCTTATTTGTGGTGGAAGACAGTTCTTGGCAGGTCAGCTTGATTTCTGGTTTACTTTCTAATTTTCTTAAAAAATTAAAAAGTCGCTTGTATGATGAACTAAAATCACTCAAAGGCATCGCTATAGTCTCAGGTTGAGATGAAAGGGCGAAAAGGATTAATATCCACCCAGCTCATGCTGACACCCTCGCTTGCATTGTTTCCCCAAAAGTTGCGAGTAACGCTGTTTTTCTTGAAGGACGTTTGGTACGTGTGAAAGGGAAACCCTGCAAGAAAAAGGCCTCCCTAAGCCTTTTTTTGCAGTGTAATGATGCAGACTGTTATTAAAATTTAATGTAATTTTGTTAATTCCAGTTGGACGCATTAAACGGCGACTCATGGAGGCAAGAGGCGGAGCGATGGCGCGGCGTGGCGGCGGCGGAGCGCACTGGTGCCGCGCGCGCCGACCGCGACCGCCAACAGCGCGCTCAGAAAGACCTCGACACTAGTGAGTTTAAAGAGTAGATTCAGTCTTTAATAACAGGCGGAATGGAAAAATATTGTACATAAAAAATATATAAACTCCTCCTCTTCTATTTTTCGTCGGTCAAAAATGATGCCAAATGATTCTAGATGGGCGAGCGTTCTGCATATCGCTGGGTCTCAGCACTGAAAGAATATAGTGTCGAATAATTTTTAAGATTTTTTAACAATGAGCTTACCATTGCTTACTAGAATATTTCAATGTATCAACGTAAATGTAGAGCAAGCAGAAACAGTGGCTGATTTAGAGAAGGTTAGCCATATTTTTTTCCCGCTGTTAAAACAAAATTCAGCAGCTTTTTGTATCGCTTGAATACATAACTAACATTCAAATGTATTCTCCTTTTCCAGTCGCAGAATGCCTGAGCAAGATCTCAGAGCTAGAGATGGAGGTATCCTCGAAAGAGGAGGTGAACGCGCGCTTACAAGCCGTTCACATGGAAGAGGTCTCTGCTATGGCCAACGATATCAAGGGACTCAAGGTAATACCCACTAAATGACCGATGTAGGACTAATGAACTGACTGACTAATAAAAATATATGTAGGAGTATCGCATTCCAGAACTAATTGCCTATAAAACGTACATGTCCAAAATGCCATATCCCCACTGACGACAAGTGATAGGATTTGTAATTCTATGGCATTTTAAATCCAAACCCAAAATTATCACGTTCTTCGGAGCTGACCTCGAAACAAAAGACGGTGAAGTTCATTCTAAATTCAAAGTATCACAATTTGCTCCAAAATCTAAAACCTAGACCGCAAAAGAGTTCAGATGTAAACTGTGTCCGTTCTAAATGCGAGCCCTAGGAAACTTAAGTTCGAATTACCAACTCTCATCAAATAAGCATGGCTGCATTAGCTTTGATAGATAGATAGATAGATAATGCTTTATTCAGAAAAACTTTAAAACTAAACAGTTTGACAAAAAGGTAAAAGAATAGGCGGCCTTATCGCTTAAAGCGATTTCTTCCAGGCAACCAAAGCTTAAAAGAAAAGATCAAAGGAAGGCGGTGCAGGTATTAAATATGAAAATAAAACTAAAACGAATACAAACTTAAACAAACTAAAATAATCCTAATACACATATACCAAATAGAAATATACACTAATAATTTGAATGGTATGATAAGGGCTTGTTTATTATTCTTATAGCAATGCGTTGCCACAAGCAGCCACCATGTGCCTTTTTAGGTCTGTGACGTAGGTACTTATCAATGGATTATTTTTTTGGTCTGCTTACGTAACGAAACAAAAATGTGGGTAACCTTAGACATAGAAAAAGAGTTAACCAGTCAATTGGTTAAGTACTGTCTGCTTATTAGTCCCGAAATTAAAGTTGATTAATGTGAATTAACCTTGGGAAATAAGAGGACATTCAAATCTTCCGTTATTATTATCTACTTTCTGAATTTGTTGCGTTTTTGTGATGCGGGCTTTCAGTAACCTTGGGTTGGGATTTACCGATAGTTTTATCTGGGTTTAACATAGGTAAGTAAAGTACATAAATGCAAAAGTAGGTAACTAGATTATAAGCATCAATCCAGCTGAAAGAGGTCTTCCTCAAAGATTTTCAAAGAGGTCTGGCACTAACTGCATCCAAGTAAGTATTCCGAGTAGAAGTCGAAGAGAGTACTGATACGGTACTGTTGGACTATTGGTGAAGAGTTCACATATTAAACATAGGTCTGTCAACGTCAGAAATTAATTGATTTAAATAAACACAAATTATCCTCCATTCTGTCGACTCCCCGCGATCGTTACAATTTATTTCTCTTAGCTCCGAATTATTCCATAGTTCCATTCTGGAAAAACCAATTGGTCTGTTCTGTGGTCATTTGCTTGGTGTTGTCTGTTAGTCGAAAAAGAGTTAAATATTTTATAAAATAAAAATATCATTATTTTTACATCTTCAGGACACAATAGAAGCCCTGAAACACGAAGTCGCCGAATCCCGCGCCCGTCTCCACGCGCACGGCGAGATCGAGCGCACCCTGCGCGCGCAGCTGGAAGCCGCACGATCCGAGATCGACGAGTCGCACAGCAAGTTGAACGACACGTTCAAATCGTGCGACAAGTCGTGGAATATGTGCGATGCGGCCTGCGAACCGGTTTATTGGGAGGCAGAAGAGTGCGAATTACGATTGACGAACGAAGAAATTAGCACGGACGCTAATGAGCTCGCGGCTGAGGTGAGAAGTTGTTACTGCATCTTGTTTATACGATGGATGAGATTGTACTGAGATTGTATTGTTGAACGTTCTTAGGACTAGACAACAGAAAAATAGGGAAGGAGGGAAACAAACCAGTCCAGTAGATAGGTACCTAATAGAACTAAGTACGTATATTTATAGTAAGTACCTACTATGGCAGTTAGGAAAGCCGCAGCTCTAGCAAGACAATTTGGTTGTTAAAAAAACTCAAAGATTTTTCTATTGTTCTCCAGGTGAGATCGCTCCGAGCCGTAATTGAGCTAAAACAAGCGGAGATGGCAACACTCCGCGACACGCGCTCCGAGTTGAACTTGGAACGCGAGCGGCGCACGGCCGCAGAGCGAGAAGCAGTTGCCGCGCGCCATGCGGCAGAAGAGCTCCGCGAGAGAGCAGCGGCGAGGCAACGCGATGTTGACAGACTACGGGATGATAACCGCAGGCTGAGGGATGTCGCTGCCAGGGACCGTGACCACGCCTCGCGCGTTGCAGCGCTCAATGAGGAGCTGAGATACAAATTACGGCAGAAGTCACAGGTTGGTACAATAGGAAATAAAGACAAGATAACAAACAACACTTCGTTGTTTCCAATCATCGCGCGCCACGCGGCATGCGAGTTGCGCGAAAAAGCATCGGTGAGGCCACGCGATGTGGAAACAGGCTGACTGCGGGATAAAATGAAAACAATGGACACACTCCACGTAGTTTTATGCGTTAAATTTTTGATTTTCAGAGTAGACCCCGTCTACGGTCATTTCATTTTCATTTTCAGATTCCAGAAATACATATTGGTTTCATGCGTTTTATCTAGAGCTGAAATAGAAACAGCAAGTGATCCGCATCTGTAAAATCCGGATTCTCTGCACCATATTGCATCCTGAAGATTGCATTAAGATACAATAAGCAGCAGTGAATCCGCATTATACCGAATACTCTTGCTGTCCTTGTCTTGATAGTAAGAATATGCGGCGGGTGTTACTCATTTACGGAATTGTAGGTCCATTGAATTTTTGACTCAACTCTTAACATCCTCAAACTCTCAGGTTGTGTCTCTGCTTGCCGGCGGCGGTTACATCGAGCGCACGCCGATCGAGCACACCCCCATGCGCACCCGAACCTCTTCGGGCGACTCCGTGCGGTCCACCTCCCCCGCGCCGGACTCACCGCCCTCCCCCGCGGCCTCTCCCTCACCTGACAACCCCCCGCTGCCCGCTGTCAAGGGGGTGGTAGAGAAGCATGACTCGGTCAGCTGGGTGCTGGAGATTGAGGAAACTCCGGAGGAAGTTGCAACCAGGTAAACGGCGATACGAAATTTTGTTATTAGAAAGCGATCTATTTGGAATGATGATGGTTGGTCAATGTATGGTCGAAAAGCAAAAATCGGTCAACTGGGTGCCGAAGATTGAAGAGACTCCTAAGGAAGTTGCTGAAAGGTAAGACAACCGCCAAAAGGGGTTGAGAATCGACTCTGTCAGTGTGTGAAACTCCCTAGAAAGTTCCTGCTAGGTAAAAACTCCCTTACGCCGGACACCTCCCGCCATCCCGCCAGCTGCTTCGGTCTACACCTCGATGGTTTTCATTCAAACTATTTGCCTTTTTACAACCCGATGTTCCTCCATTTTCATGAAATGTCTGAGATAGCGGACACGAGAGTTTGAGAGGTTCCATTGCCTCTTCTGGACAATATTCCTGTAGCTTTAGTCAACAACACTGCAGCAATGCCATAAAACGGTTCATGCCGGATCTGTCCTCTTATCACCATTCTCAACTTTCACTTTTATGATAATGAGGTTTTTTGTACAGATTGGCGCGGCGATCCTCATTCCGCACAACTGCCTCCCCCTCAGGAGTGAAGCGGCGTGGAGGGGGCTCCCCCGGCAGCAGCTCTCCCGCCCCCGCTTCCCCTGCCCCCAACGCCTCCAAGCTCTTCAGGCCTGGAGACCTTGAGTTCCCCCCTCCGCCGCCGCCGCTCAAGGAATCCGCTGGAGAGGCCATTTACATTTACGATGACCGTCAGTATTGAACTATATACTCTTACCAACTCGGTCTGTGTCTATACTAGTCGTGATGAGACTCAACAGTGTATTCTTGCCGGAACTGTACATCCGCATTTGTCAGTGCAGTGAACGCTTAACTATGACAGAATAACGCGTGTGGTGCGCTCAGTGTGTGTGTGCGTGCACCTTTACCTTCGCTGGATTGTGGGACCCAACTGGATTTGTCATGTTGATCAAATAAAGAAATGATTGTATTCGAGCATGGATTCGAAGCTTCGATTTTGAACGTTTGATTTATGAGCTTGGATTCTCACGTAGAATGGTTTTCTCTATAACAGAACCGTAGCTTACAGTGATATTATATTCGTGTTCGCTCTTACGATTTGCATCAATACCTATCATATTTAACTTATAGTCTTGTAGTATTTGATAAATAGCTGGTAGATTTAACCTGTGTATTCTGTTTTTGTTACTGAATATTTGAAATATATTATTAAGCTTTTCTAAGAATTCTGGCCTCTTGTCTAGGCGTGTGATTAGGCTATATTTTGAAGGAAAGTGTTTTATGTACCTGTTTGCTACGCCAGTGAATAAAAGTCCGTTTCCATAATGCTTAATTTTATAATCTTACGTGTTTATCTCACAATCTTATCCTAGATTCATCTTCATCATCTTCCCCCTATCTTTTCTTCACCATAAACGATTTTAAGACTTTCCGTTTTATTGAAATCTACATTCTTTTGTAATTCTTATTCATTCTATAGTATTCATTCTACAATCTTGTCTACATTGTTAACTTTGCTTTTGTATCTTCTTTTATTCATTGGTGTAGCAATTTATTGATCGATGGTTTCTTAAAATTGTCTTAGTCCTGTGTATGTTTAAATTACAATAGGTTGTTGTCTGATATTAATTATTTATAGCATTAGTGAACCTGAATAGTTGAGCGTATTTATTATTATAACTACTATAGTTTATTACGGTTGTTGGAACATAATTAGTTTGTACAAATAACAATTTTATTAAAGATGGAAATTAACGTAGATGTTATCTGTCGAGACTAAGGTTGGTTGACCATTAAGGTTGCTTTTGCAAAACATTTTCTACTTTACACAAAAACGCTTTTAATTTTTAAATAGTTATACTTATTATGTAGAAGCAATATAAATATTTCAAACCAAAGAGTATTGTTCATCTAACTCTTTGCCATGTTCCTTTCTCCACAACCAATAAGCATGATATAAAACAGCTTCGATGATTTTAAATTATTTTTAAGTTAAGTGTATTACCATTCCAAATTAAGAATTGTAAGCAAAAATAATAATAACATACCTACATGATTATTGAAAATATTATAAATAGTATGTTAAAATATTGGTTCGTTTCATTAAAACATCCGAATATTTGCTTTCCTACATGGTACAGATAGCGTCGGATAAATCTAAGCGTTCAGCCTAGCCAAGAGTACAGGGTGCCACTAAACATGTGTACTAAGCCGAAAAGCGGTGATTCTGAACCCCGAGGGGATAAGCTTTTGTTCTACGATTTTTTGAATTTAGTTTTTTTAGACATGAAATGAAAGATAAAAATATTTATCCTTTTTTAAAAAGTCGTACATCACTTAGTTTGTCCCTCGGGGTCCAGAATTACCCCCTTTCAGCTACTTCACATGTTTTGTGCTATTTTTAGTGCAATTTAATAAATCTATACGATTTCAGAGTAGGTCATCATAATACCTAAGCATTCAATAAATCACAGTAAATTTAACTTTATTTCATCACATTTACGTTGCACACTTAACCACTTTAAAGGCAGTAGTAGTAAGGTTATTCCGATATCGTGTTTTTAATTAAAGCTTTGAAAGTTCTATAACTAGGCTGAGCTCTTAGATCTTTTCAACGGTGACTGTACCTACTTATTATATCTGTAGATAGTAGCGTAGTAACATCTCATCATTATCTGTGATAGACTTATAATATTATGTCAAATAGGTAGTAAAACATGTTTTAAGCAGTTGATGATCCAATCTAACGTTATTGTATAAAACAGGTCCACACATAATAAAAGGAAGAGTTTGATGTCTATTTTATAAGGCAAGGTAGTTGACCTGATAATTTAATCTAAAAGCTCATTTGCGGTTTTAGGATATAAGTAAATATCTAATCATCTAATCTAAGTGGTAGATTAGATATTTACTTATATCCTATATTTCACATTTCAATCCAGACGCAGAGCCATTAAGATTCCAAGCCAAGCCAAGAAGTTGAACTTGATCTTTGCTGAGCAAAGTGAAGTGTTTGTTTATATTGATTATTTAGCTAAAATTTTAGGTTATTGGTATTCATTGACACTTCGTGAACTGCAGGTTCTGCCCATCATCCTGAACACGTTTGTGAAGACGCCATGTCTTATTTCCTCAACTTGTACATATTTGTAGTAAGTACCTCTCTGTCTCCCTCCATTTCAATAACGACCGATGTGGCGCTGCGCCCGCAGCTGCGCCCGCAGCGCCGGATTTTTTTGATTAAATCCGGATTTTCTGGTTTTTTTCTATGTACATTATAAAAATACCTATCTAGTACGTATTGTATTATGTACCTATATCAGTCATCTAGTAACCATAATACAAGCTCTCCTTAGCTTATGGCTAGATGATGCGGTGTGGATTGTCCAGCATTATTTATTTATTCAAATCGTTCTTTAGGGGTTATTTGAAACTAAACTTAAAAATAATTCTCCCTGAGTTAAAAGTGGGCCTAAGAGTGAGAGATTGATTTTAGTAATTCAATGGGTTCCGGACAAACTTGTTTTTATTTTGTATCAAAGATGATTTATTAAAAAAAAATTAAAGTCTTCACGAAAGTATTCGTGATGATACGCAGAACCTGCAATTCAAGCAGTGTCAGTGAATTTATCAATAACCCTCTATTAGTATGGCGAGCGAAGGTCCGCCTGCCTGCGACGCAGAAGGTTGCGGGTTCGATTCCCGCCTTTGGACAAATATTTGTACGATCTGCAAATATTTGTCTCGGGTGTTCTGGGTATTTCTATGTATAATAAAAAATATCTATCTATGCAATATATTGTATTAAGTATATCATTCATCTAGTACCCATAACACAAGCTCTGCTTAGCTTGGGGCTAGATGATGTTGTGTTTATTGTCCAATATTTTTTTTTTAGTTTCAAACTTTATATCCCTGTACTTATTTATCCAATATAAGAATAAATAACATTTCAATTACTTATCCCTTAATAATAATTCCTCTTCCTTGAGGGTCTCAGAACGGGCTCAGAAAGTCAGAAGTGAGAAGTTAGAGTCACTCAGAAAGTTAGGTTCCGAAAGTCCGAGCTTACAGCTCAAGTAGAAATAAATAGAATTCATTACAAAGATAGATTTTATTATATTATATGTATGTAATTACAAAGAAAACACCCGGAACAAATATCTGCACATCGTACAAACATTTATCCCCAGCCGGGAATCGAGACCGCAACGCAACCTTCTGCGTCACAAACTAATTTATTTGATGTATTAAATCTCTGAACTTCTCCAGTCCCAGATAGTTCTGATTACCTAACCCTTCTTAAAGAATCTAGAGCGGTGCTAGAATCAAAGAGGTATGCTTTGCATCTCACGTTAGTAGGTACCATATACAAACATAGATATTCTGTGGTCTCAAATTAGTGCACGCAACCAAATCAGCATTAACATCATTATCACCACTTTTGCCATGGTTAAAATTTGATCAATTAACAATGGCCTTAATGAAACATGTCAAGGAGCGTCTTGTACCATTTATACAGAAGTACTTTTTGTAGAGGACGATTGATACCAGCCCCTATATAAAATAATACTGCCTCGAAAAAGAACAATTCGTAAATAATCGCCAAAATGTTCAGTGGTGTCTTCGTGTTTTTATTTATTGTTGGAGCCGGTAAGTGACAATTTTAAATTATAACAATGAAAGAAGTTTCGATATCGATATATTTCGTTACTTAAAGTAAAACTTCGCTGTTTCGCGATATACCTTAAATAATATGTCTTTTACTCTGGCACATTAGAAAGGCAAAATGCAAGGCAAATGGGAGGCCCATTTAAACGATGTTCTCATTCTAAATTCAATAAAAAAGTCGTAATAATAAGAACTGCGCCTCTCTCGATTACCGTTTAATAACTGCGTATAATATGTGGTCTACCATACCATTTTCTAATTTGTTAACTGTATTGGCCATATAAACTTTTGAAGAAGGGAAGGGCATCTAAATAAGGCCAAGATCTACTGTAGGTCACTGACCCGAGCCGCAGGAGCAGTAGGTCTCTATCTTCGTAAGTTAAGTAAAGGAAAAACATAATTTTATTGCTATTTTATTTGGGTACAAATTACAATACGCCTTTAGTTTAGTAGAATGTGCCATCGAAACAGTTGCAAACTATGCAATGTTTACGATAGCCACCTCATCCATCGTTTTTCACTCGATACAATCCCACAGTGGGTGTGTACGTGAATGAAATTTTTATTTGGATCTAGCTCTCTTTTGTGATGGGTTTGCCCAATTTGTTTCCTAGCGAAAGTCGATACCAATAGGCAACCCTATCGATCCAAATAGGAAAGGGATACACACTTCTTACATACACATAAATAGAATAGGGAACATACTTGGTTTGTGCCTTAGTCTTCGGATCTACCTCCTACCTACGTAATTTCCTGAACAAAGCTTTGTCGCTTGAAAGGTCTCGTGTGAAGGTATAGTGTATCCATAGTGAAGGTTAGGTTACCGATATAAGGCTTAGCTTACACAGTTTCACTTGATCTGGCTTGCATCTGAATTCGTAGCTTCTTAAATATACCTACTTGAATTTCTTAAGAGTTGTTGTTATCATTGGCGAGTGGCATCAATTATTGTTTTTTTTTTTTTTTATTCATTACCCTTATTTATTTTAATGTAGGTAAAGCAACCTTAATTTTCCTGGTTCGATATAAGAAAGTTTAATTCAAACCAATACAAAACAAATAACCACAAAAAAGTTCAATTCTGAAATTCACGACTCCGAAGATATTATATTTATTTTCTATTATAATTGTAAATTTTTGAAAGAGAAATTATTTTAATCAGAATGTTGATATCAAAACTGGTTCGAAAGTTAAAACTGGATATGATAAATTTAGGCATCATGCGAAAAAGGCTTCGTGTCAATATAAAAATTGTTTCGGCGACGGCGGTATAGTGGCTCGCTACCTCTACTTTCCATCCAATGATTTTGGGTTCGTACCCACCCCTTTCTAATTTAGGTGTAGCACTAGAAGTGCGATGAATTCTTTTCTTTTTCTAAGAGGTTGATTCGTAGACCTTTCATAGTCAAAACTTGGGGAGTTCTAGACCATCCTGAATAATACACCCTTCTACAGGATTTTAAAATGCTCTGATAACCAAAAAGGTTCCCATGCTTTTGGCGTCTCATAGATATTACACAGGTAGATTTTATACAAATGTTTCTGTAGGTAATTTATTTCTGTAAATACTGATGATTTTACTTTTATTATTAATCTTTTGCTTTTCAGTTCTTGGGCACGATGAAAATCAGGCAAAGCTCCGATTTTATTACGAGTAAGTTTATGATTCTTACTTTTATAAGCGGCCTCTGCTCCAGTCATCCGGATAAAAAATAGCCAATTTCATTATCCAGGTATTTTTAATTTATTTTTGTTGAATTTTCAGTTCAATGGATCACTTCACAGAGCTATTTATAGATGAGGCTGATGAGATATTTTCTACGAATTGGTACAATCCGGAATATCAAACTGTTGTATTTTGCCATGGATTCACTGGTGAGATTTTGTAAAAACCTTAAATTGGTACTTTACGGTACCTAGGAATTTATCGCCATCTCCACATTTTATTTAGGACTTGCTATCCTAATTGATAGAAAAGGCGTAATATATTTAGTATTATAGCAAAAAACTAATCCAATCTTACGCAGGTACAGTGCCGTTCATCGATTGGTTACCCCCCTGACGAAGAAGATACTTAGAATCTGTCTCTTAAATACATCAATAAAGCTATATTCATTTTACCGAAAGATCCCGTGCGAGAAAGAACTGTGCGCACGTTGCACTTGTTTTACTCATTTTTTTAATGTTAGTCTCTTTTCAATACGTAACTATTGAGAACGCTGCAAAGCGCTAGAAATCCTTAGAATATTGAGGACTTAGCTGAGAACCTCTAGCTTTTTGAATCGTTCCATAACTCGCTTTTTACAGGTTACCCGAAAGGTCCTGCTATAACAGCAGTAGTGTCGGCATATCTATCCCTAGGCTCGTACAATGTAGTGCTCCTAAACTGGGAGAAGTTAGCTGCAATCACGCTGCCGAGCATCATCCAATCGTATATACAGTGGGCTCTACCAAATGCAATACAGGTACCGTAATTTTATAAGTATTTAAAAAGATTTTGGTGATAGAACTTGCAAATTGCCCAACATAGGCTGTTTTACATTAGATTGCTGAATCGTGAATGCTTGTTCCGAATTTACTATGAAAAAATAAATTTCATTATGACAAGAAACGGTCATTAATGTTTGGTAACCAACGCCTATCACTAGAGACATCACATTTTCTTGATGATCGATAGATAATATTTTTCCAACAATGAAATGAGATAAGCTGTCATTAGAACCTTCAACAGTTATGAAGAATTATGTAGGAGCATACTTCCACGTGAAAAGCAAAATTTCAAATGGCTGCCATTCAGTGAGGAACAATTTCTGGCACCTTTATGAAACATATTCGTTGATTATTTTTATTTAGTCTTTATCCATTTATTGGGGGTTACAGAGTGTTCAAACTAAAGTTTAAACAAAATAAATAAATAACGCTGGACAATTCACACAGCATTATCTAGCCCCAAGCTAAGCAGAGCTTGTGTTATGGGTACTATATAACTGATATACATAATACAATATATTACATAGACAGATATTTTTATGCATAGAAAAACGACCAGAACACCTGAACAAATATTTGCAAATCGTACAAATATTTGTCCCAAGGCGGGAATCGAACCCGCAACCTCCTGCGTCGCAGGCGGAAAGATACATAAATAAATGATAATTATATAATTCGTACGTTCGTATTCGTCATTTCGCGGCCGTGGGGCCGCGGCGTACGAATTATATAATTATAATAATATCGACTCCTCCAACTCAACCCGTGGATGTCGTAAGAGCCGATTAAGGGAACCTACCAGAGGAAGGGCAGCAGCTGCTGCCCTTCCTTCTGAGTATTTTTCAACACTAACACTGCGATCACCAATCCGCCTGCCAAGCGTGGTGATTATGGCAAATCCCCCCTTACATTCCCATGTAGGGATGTCAATGGTCGAAGTGGATGGTCTCCTGACCATCCACATCGTAGCGGTCGCAGGGATTCGATGAATGGAGGCAGACTCAGGACCGCTATTTGTGGCGTCGTATGGCCTATGTGTAATAGGGCTAATATGATGATGATGATGATGACTTATATAAATTGCAGCTATTCAGGGGGCATCGTGTAAAGATAAACAAACACCAATGCGGCGCTACGCGTGGAAATGAACTCTACTTAACTTCCTATACCTACGTACAGTACCTAACTCATTTGCGCCATCAATTCCCGAGTCAATTAAAATGAACTAGCAAGAGATACCCAAAAATACCTAAGTATTGATTTCAGTTGGGCTCGGACTTCTCTGAAACCCTGTTGCGGTTGTCAGCAGCTGGACTGAATCTGAACAAAACTCATTTTGTCGGACATTCACTAGGCGCTCACATTTTCGGAATCGCTGGGAACGGGCTTGCGAAAAAAGGAAAACAACTGCATTTGTAAGTTTATTTTAAGTAAGATGAGCTCAGAATGTTTTCGTATACAAAATATTCATTTCCTCAAGTAAATAATTATTAACATTGATTTTTATAATGTATTTTAATAACGGATTGACATATTTATGTAGCAATTTTTTTTTTATCCTATGAAATTTTAGTAGTATGTATAATATAAGGCCATATCATATAGCTCGTAGAACCGATAACCGTTGGGGAGAAAAGGTTCTCGAGTGGCGACCGCGATGCAATGCGAAACGGAGTGTGGGAAGACATCCCACTCGATGTACCGACGACATCGTAGCGGTCGCAGGGAGTCGTTGGATGGAGGCGGCTCAGGACCGCTATTCGTGGCGTCTTTTGGGCGAGGCCTATGTTCAGCAGTGGATTTGTACGGGCTGTTGATGATGATGATGATGATAATATAAGGATATAACGGAATAATGATAAATATGTTCGGGAAGCTACGTGGTGTCTTTTCGTCCCACTTACGGCAGTGTCTCAAGACGAAAGTCTTCGACCAGTGTGTATTGCCAGTGATGACTGATGACATATGGCACTGAAATATGGTCCTTCACTATGGGCCTCGTCAGAAAGCTCAAGGTCGCACAGAGAGCAATGGAGAGGACTATGCTCGGAGTCTCTCTGCGAGATAGAATCAGAAATGAGGAGATCCGCAGAAGAACCAAGGTAACCGACATAGCTCTCAGAGTTGCGAAACTCAAGTGGCAGTGGGCAGGGCACATAGCTCGTAGGACCGACGGCCGCTGGGGCCGCAAGGCTCTAGTGTGGCGACCACGTACCGGAAAGCGCGGTGTGGGTAGGGGGCCTACCCACACCGCGCTTTCCGCGCGATGGACCGACGACCTAGTGAATGTCGCGGGAAATCGCTGGATGCGGGCAGCGCAAAATCGGTCATTGTGGAGATCCTTAGGGGAGGCCTATGTCCAGCAGTGGACGTCGATCGGCTGATATGATGATGATGAATGGTAAATATTAATAAGACAAGGTAGGTATAGGTACACTATTGCATTAAGTGCCCCTGTAAAAATAGTTGTATTTTTTATGAATAAATAAATTTGGAATAAGTAGGTACCTACGTTAGATTCATAAAAATAAAACGAACTTGTGGTATGCTCTTTTAACTGAGTGAAGTGAAGATCTTAAAACATTTATGTAACCTCCAAAACTAATCCACAGATCAAAATGAGAATATAGTACTATTTTTATATGTGCTTCTGAACATCGCGTGCAAAGAGGGTAGAAGCTTACCCAATGTGTCAAACGGAAATAAATCATCCTTTGAAAGGACTGATTTGTATTTCTATACTTTAAAACTAGTGTGCAAGTTTGTCAGGGAGAGTCAGCCAGCCAGGCTGGGACAAGAATGCACATGCACCGCTGGTCTTCGAAAATTTGGAACTCCGAGGTTAGTACCACGGAGTTCCATATTTTCCGTGGTACTAACCTCGGAGTTCCAAATTTTCGAACACCAGTACCGAACTATCTTCATCGTCTGCCTAATAGCAGGTAATAGGTACCTATTTAATTCGTATGGCTTACACACAAAACGACAATGTGTAAGCCACATTTTCAAAGCTCTATTCCATTTTGTGGATCTCTTGTTATTCAGTTTTTGTTCCAACAACCACAATTTAAATAAAATAGGAAACAAAATTGGATGGGGACATTAATAAATCATACCCATATGCAGAAAAACAATAAATTTACCAGACTATAAGGATGCCGCAACCAGTATTTATTTATGATATCCAAAAATTATGTGTACCAAAACTTATGGCGACCACTTTGGTACTTCGTCATTTCAAAAGGTTGATATTTTTGAAATGACGAAGTAGAGCTTGCAGAACTAAGATCACCCTAATTTTATACTGCTCATCATCATCATCATCATCAGCCCATACACGTCCACTGCTGGACATAGGCCTCCCCCGTACGACGCCACAAATAGCGGTCCTGAGCCGCCTCCATCCATCGACTCCCTGCGACCGCTACGATGTCGTCGGTCCATCGAGTGGATGGTCTCCCATGTAGGGGGGGATTTGCCATAATCACCACGCTTGGCAGGCGGATTGGTGATCGCAGTGTTGGTGTTTAAAAATACTCAGAAGGAAGCTGCTGCCCTTCCTCTGGTAGGTTGCCTTAGTTGGCTTTTACGACATCCACAGGTTGAGTTGGAGGGGTCGATATTCGTACGCCGCGGCCCCACGGCACGTTTATACTGCTATTCTTTAGTAACTCATTTGTTAATTGTTTATTTTCCAGTGACGAGCGATTGATAATAATTATTTTTTTGCAGGATCATAGGCTTGGACCCTGCCGTAGGATTTGAAATGAAACCAGCAATGCTACGACTGAACCCAACTTCAGCTGCTTTCGTCGCTGTTGTGCATTCGGACCCGAACAAGTTTGGATCCAAAACCCCGCAGGGCGTTGTGGACATCTGGCCTAATTTTAGAAAATTCGGCCCAGTTTTACAACCTGGTTGTCCGAAAAATGCTGTCAGTTTATCTGATGAAGGTAGCTGTTGTCGAAAGTTTCCGTGTCTTTTCAATTTCAATTATTTACTGAGTATGTTGTTTCTGTAGAATGGACCATTATTTTTTAAAAGCTTTTAATTAACTTTCAATGTACATATGTATGTTTGTTCGGGTGGAATTTTGCAAATCTATTTTAAACCAGTTATCCCCAACCAATCGAGCTGAAATTTGGCATACTTATGTAAGTTCGGTGACAATGTAATGTCATGGTACCATCGAGCTGGTCTGATGATGGAAACCCAAGGTGACGATAGGAACTCCTAAACGGAAGGACTTAACCACGTCCACTTTGGGTTCGTTGGATTTTTTATCTCAAGCACTTGGTCCTAGATTATATAAAAACTTGTATTTAAAGTAAAAAAAAATATTTTACCCACTCATAACGAAACGGAGAAGGTATTTATGTATTGAGAGGTTGATTGTGTTCGCAATGGAGTGTTCCCATTTCCATTTATCTCCCAAACGGATGAACTGATTTTGATTTAGTTTTATTTTTGAAAGAAACCTTAGCCAGCAGTCTGCAAATGTATGTATAAATACAATACAATGCAAAATGCTTTATTGTACACCAACAATAATACTGAGACTTTACAAAAAAACATGTACAATGGGCGGCCTTATCGCTTAGAAGCGATCGATGGGTTTCCGTCTTCCAGGCAACATTGGATGAAAATAATCATAGGAATTTAAAAAATCCAGGGTTGTATCTAAAGTTGTTTAAAATAAATAACATTATAAATATCTAACAACAAATAAAATATAAATACTCTGTAGTTAATATATCAATACCAACCTAACTAAATATATTAATGTAGGTTTATTAAGTACTAGCGGTGCGCCCCGGCTTCGCACGAATATTTAACAAAAAATTCAAGATCCCTATTTTTTTTTGAAAATTTAATATAGCCCGTGTCACCCGGGGATAGTGAAAGAATCAACAGTGAAAGAATTTTCAAATCAGTTCAGTAGTTTTGCAGCCTATTCATTCAATGCAAACAAACAAATAATCAAATCTTTCCTCTTTATAAAATTAGTATAGATAAAGGAAAATTGGCAACATGCTTACAATTTATGCATAACCTCTATCTCCGAATTTCCAAGTAAAATTGTTACAAGTTTTCAATTAGTTCAAGATCCCTTGTATTTTATAGATTTTTGCAGCCACAATCGCTCCTGGAAGTTGTTTGTAGAAGCAATCACCCACCCTGGCACCGTACTGGCCAGCTACGCCCAGAACTTCAGGACTTGGAACCGGTACACTGAAACGCAGCGGAAGGCCAACGTGTTAGATCTTGGAGCTTTCAGCGAAAACGCGTGAGTATCAGGAAATTACTGCTGGAGTTTTCATAAATAGCTGAATGTCTTCTATTTAGATTTGCTTAGCTAGATGATGCTGTGTGGATATATAAATAGCTGGTTATATAAATAGCTAGATATATAAATATCTAGACGATGCTGTGTAGATTGTCCAGCATTTTATCCAGCATTATTTGTGAAAACTGTAGCAATAATTAATATTGTAACCTATGGCGGTTTTTTTGGTGCTTTAGAAGAGTCATATCTTCAGCCACATCATCACACAGATGAGATTGTGCGAACACCCTTAATGTGTATGCAGAGTTAGAACTCATTCACACGGCATCCGTCATTGACGATTCGTCAATTCGATACGTCATGACGGATACGTCATGACGGTCGAGTATGCTGGCGGAAACGAGTAATCGAGAAAGCGAATCCGTCACAAAAAATAACGATTCGTGATTTTTAAAAGACCTTGTGATTTAAGACCTGTCCGTCATTTTTTACGATTCGTTATAGGTGTGAACACGGGCATAAAAAAGCACAGCCTCCGTAAAAAAAAATACGAATCGTGTAAAAAGACGATACGTCGAAAAAATCTAATCGTCCTCGTATGAATGAGCACTAATTGTAAGAATAATTTAATTTCACCTATAGTACTATGATCAGATATTGACTGCAATATATACTGAACAGGGGCCGAACAAAATTCAATACAGAAAATATTTTAATTGAAGATACAGTCGAACGTAGAACCTCCTCCTTTTTTGAGGTAGGTCAAAAATAGTGGACCACCATAGGCCTGAAAATCAGATATTACTCGTATATTAAACTCTGTATTTTACCTTCGCATGGCAAGTTTTCCATCATGATAAAATAAGAAAGCAAAGTATGACTATTTTATGTAGAGTAAAGATGCGCGACTGCGAATTATCTGTCTAGTCGAATGATGAATAACTACTAATTTCCTTATTCGACTTGAATATTAGTAATATACTTAATATACTTAATCTTCAAAGTCGAATGAAACTACTAATTATTAATTACTAATGTCTCTACGATTGGATCATTCATGGCTCCGATTCGACTTTGTTAATCGACCGATGGTTTTGAGTGATGAATGAATTATTCGTCGCTCCTGCGGGGATTGGAAACCGACTCAGGCAGTCGAACGAAAGACTCGCGATTACCAACCAAATTATTTACTAATTTGCTCTAGTCATTCGAATTGTTCGAATGACTTGTCAAGTCGAATAATTCGAATGAAATCATTCACAGTCGCGAATCTTTAATGTAGAGGCTTTTTTCCATTATTATGGCAGGCCGTGATCGTGGCATGTACTGTAAATTGTAAAATGCTCATTAGGATGATTGAAGCCAAGCTCAAGCCTTTTCTTTGTTCGAATTTTTATGATTCTTATATTATTTTAATAATACTAGATCTTTTATTGCATTGCAATAGGTTGGTAGGTACTAGGGACGTTCAGTAAAAAATAATGTTCGTATTTCTTACCAAAGCCAAAGGTGCAATAACTCGGTTTTCGCACCAAAAAGAGTTATATACATATTCTTGATCTTCTTGTAAAACGAGAACAAGTATGTAGATCATTGTATTTTCTTCGAAGACAGTTTTTACGTATCTTTCCAGTTTTTTTTATAATTATAACCGCAATATCTATGGGGTTTGCTCTTGGCTTACATAACAAGAGTGTAAACTTGAGTTTGGCGACGTAGGCTTTTAGAATTTTTATATCATTAATTTCTAGAGTTATGTTTTTCTGACTGATTCAATAAAACATTAATCTCGGCGTGCTTTACATTACTGTTAAAATATTGTACATAGATATTTCGATAGTTAACCTGATTGTAGGACAATTAACAGAGCTCGTTTTACTGATCACGAATAGAGTTAGATATGTATGTATATACCACAGGTATATACATACATATCTAACTCTTTTTGGCACAAAAACCAATTTATTGCACTTTTGATGAGGACGGCCGTGCTACTTAAAACTGAAATACAATGAAAACAAAAACAAAATATTCTACTATGCGTTTTTCTCGAAAGTAGCTCGGACCTAGTTATTGCATTTTTGATAAGGACGGCAGAGTACATTGCAGTAGCAATGTACTCTGCCGTCCTAACAAAATAATAAATAAATTTTAAATTTCTTTTCTTTTTACTTTTGTGTTTTTTTGTAGACGCCCCGGGAACTACTACTTGACTACTGCTGATAAAGCACCATACGGACGTGGTGAGAAGGGTCTCTAACTAACGTGCTTAAGAATTAATTTATAACGTGACTGTGATTTTATTGATAATTTATTATACTTATACAATAAACCGGTGAATAATAAAGCTGATAAGTTGATACTGATCTTTTTTCCTTTTTTTTTTGTATCGCTATTGTAAGCATTTGCTATATTCAGTTTTTTGAATACACATGGACAACATTTAGTACCTTTATAAAAAAGCCTACACGTAACGGTACAGGATAAGAATCAGGAGAGTTATAATAGGGAAATGTAATATTCAATAAGGAAATTATAAAAACTGCGCTTTTATTTACTTACAAGATAATATAAGTACAAAAATGTTTAACCACAGTTGTTCAGTCATCGCCATAAAGCGTTGAACAGATTAAGACTCCAAAACCCCGTGTACACAAAGCAACAAAAGACAAAAGAAGCTACATTATCAAATTACCAATAAATTGGTTATTTTAAATTCCTTATTCATTTATTCCATCAGGTTGCATGTTGATACACTTAATGTCGTAATAACATAATATGAGTATAGTGTATTAAGTAAAATTAACTTGATTTGCTAAGCAGAAATCAGTTAACCAAATATATAGCTTGCTACAAATACACACACATACAAATCGTCTTAATTAACCTCGGCTCGAGAGTAGTTGACTTCAACTGGCCGTATAGTTGATCAATTACTAGAATTAAAATTTTCTAGCTACACGTTTGAACTCATTTACGATGAAAATTATCTAAGAATTGATTGATTCAACAACAAAAATATCACTGTTTGGTGTATTTTTACTTTCAAAATATCGAACCTCACGATATTGATGAATGTTTATTTATTTAATATTTTTATTTTTCATATTGTAAAGGTGCGTTCGAGTTGAGTATTAGAACAAGTTGTACTTAAATCATAGTTTATTTAACATCAGTGTGGACGATTTATTTAATAAATCAGTATGGATGATTTGTTATGTAACATTAAGTATGTTAAAACAAAGTTATAGAACGTGTTAGTTATCTGAACGTAACCCTTAAGTTACGTTCAGATAATTAAAATACCGTGCATTTACGGTAATTACCGTGTACCTGGTAACACTGACTCAGCCATAAGGTACAAAATATCCATGAGTTCGGTTACTCGATAATATATCGTAACGATCTTTAAAGGTTGGGAACACTGTAAGGAAAATGGAACGTAGAGATTAAAATGGATCATTTTCGTATTGCGTTGTTTTGTTTCATGTCCGCAATCCGCATGGAAAATGTCCTGCACAAAATACCTTACAAAAATTTATCGTCTCGATGTAGAAACGATTGAAAATTTCGATTCAAAGCTCCATCCATGCATTTTACATATTTGGGTATGACCCGTACTAATGTGTAACCGAACAAAGTGGTGTGGGTATATCCGACTTCTCAAAGTTTTCAACATCTGCAAAGCAACTAAGCCACGCAAATACTTCTTGTCAAAGCGAGAAACCCAAGGGTGTTCCATAAAACCGGCTTCAGAAGTCTTTCAAGCCTCTAGCCCTTCGGCGCCGCCCTAGGGAATGGTTCCATCTGACGGGATGGACCGTCCTACTTCAAATTATATGAATACATGCTTTTTCCATTGACGAAGGCCTTGCGACTGAAATAATAAGTTGGGAAGTTTTTTAGACCAAGAATATTATTCCACCAACCACATATTTGCGTTGTTCATATGACACTAAATTATCGCTGTTTGTTTAGAAAGTATGAGATACTTGGATCAAAAGTTTGTCATGTATTTTTTTTTGTTCTTTAAACAGGTAGAAACCTGTCTGCCTATAAATTTCTGTTTCATGACATATTTAGGTACTTATGTCTTAGCAAAAAAAAAAAAGTACAAAAATATTAGAAATTTAAAAAATCTTTATCTACACGTCGCCCCAGGGCTCCAGAATCACCCCTTTTCGGCTTAGTACATGTTTCGTGGCACCCTATAATATGCGATAGTATAAGCGTCGTCATATGTGGACGGCCTATGTCCAGCCGTGGAAGTGTATGGGTTGATATGATGATGATCATAATAATCATTCTGTACCTATGCCTAAGAAAACACCAGCATTTCTCCATGATCGTTGTTGTTTTCCGCTTTGGAAAAGGGATAGGTTAAGCCCCGGATAGATACCGCAGTGGGATAGTTGACTGGTTTCCGACAAAACTAACTTCCAAAAGTCGCAACATATAACTAATAGGTTAATTATGGAGAGTATGCACTACACACCTCTTCTCCTGCAGGTCATCTTGTGGATCAGACCCGTCTCGCTCGTACGTGCGATCATCTCCGCGGCGAACTCAACAAACTGTTCTGTCATTATGTTTATTGCTATTTGTTTCCAGCTCCACTTTAATTAAGTAGTATATCATTATTTTAAGAATGTTAATTTTTTTTCTTTTTTTTATTATGATTGTGAATGTTAAAACTCAGATGTAGATTTTTTTGTTAGAGAATTTTTGACTGTTTTAATATGTAGATACTTATTTTATTCAATAGGGCATCCCTTAAATCCCTCCTTAGTATTTTTATAGTGGGGCCTCTATCCATATAGGTAGGCGTCTATCCCGTAAAAAAAGGGTCTGGGAAAACTCCATTACTGAATAAACAGAGATTATTAGTTAAATAAAACCAGTTAGAAATGCAAGATCTTTTATCTTGATTAAACTATTTATATTCATAGAAATTATTCAGATAAAGATTAAACTATTTCTGTTGGGGTTATCTCCTCGTTGAGGGCACTCCAGTTATAGTTAAGTTTGTACGTACTATAGCAACACCAAACCAATGTTTCTAGTATTAAGATTTATTGACAATTTGTTATTTAGGTTATCTGAGCCGCACGTAATGTACACGTAAAGAGACATATCGGTGTGTGTCAAAGGTTTCGTTACGACTGTCCACTCATTAATACGTTTACTCATTAATATAGTAAATCTGCTGTATGAGCAATATTGGCTCGTACAATTTCTATTCATAGAAATTATTCACGACAAAATTTACATTTTAAAACTAAAAGGCCAAATCAAAAAGGTGGCATCTATCCGGGTTTTCCCTATATATTATTTTTGTTGACACGAGAGGAGATTTCTGTTGGTTATAGTCATGTCTATAGATTCCTTCATCATCGATTGTCTAATTTTGCCTGTCATCGAGGTCAGTGGGGCCAGTGAACAGAGAAATTTTATTTGAAACGTTATCGAGGTCGCCTATTGTAAGAGTAATTAACTACCCCACGGTTCGAGAGATCACTCTTGGCATCTTATTCTTAAAATCCATTTACGATTAAGTGCTTTAATGAATTGTCAGAATTTAACTATCAAAAAAAGAAAAAGGAAACAAAAGTAAAGGAAAATAGTTCAAGTATGTAGTTATTGAAATAGCAGGATAGATACTTATGTTGAAAGTGCAATGCTCTCACTTATTTGAAAGAGCTTTTTCTGGACGCAAGCCGAACAATCAGCCGAAAAGCAGGAAAAAGGAAAAAAACGTAAGATTTTTTGTACAGTTTATACAACCAGAGGTTATTTGGATTTTGCGAAATTTTTGTTTATAAGCGAACTCTTTGTAGTGTTTAATGTGAATTTTATTGTCAAGTCCACAAAGCGCCCGACAGGTCAGCCCGCCGAACTATACGGTTCGTAATTTTCATTGCATTTTAACGCTGCCTTTGCTGCTGATGTTTAGTCTGGTACCCTATTCTGTAATAATATTTATTTATTTTTAACTAGCTGCTACCCCCGCGTTTTATCGGGATAAAAGTAATTTATCTGATATTTCAGGTCCCAAACTCACATACCAAATTTAAGCCCAATCAGTTCAGTAGTTTTTGCGTGAAAGAGGAACAAACATCACAAACATATAAATAATAGATTCAGGCGTTACTTTGCGGAAATCCATTGCACAATATTAGAATGAAGAAATATTTAGTAACAATTCCGCGTATAACCTTCTCTGATAGTATTCATCAAAGTAAGTTGTCTACTAGTTTCGTCTCTCCACGAGACATCTTCAGGACACCACAATACTCGACCTTGACATTGAGATTGGTAAGCACAGCAACACCGACAGAGTCTTCTATCGGCACATCTACGATATGTGCCTACAATATAACAAATGAAGATGGTGAGTAGGTAGGTACATCACTACATATTATAAAACAAATTCCTCCGCCGCGTCTGTCTATCGGTTCCAATTCCAATATCGGTTCGCGATAAACTCAAAAACTACTGAACGGATTTTAGTGTGGTTTGCACAATTGATAGATTGAGGAATGTTTAATTTTACAATTTGTCAAGATTTTGTGTAAATTGGTTGAAATATAACGATAACTTTTGGAATTGTTGGAAAAAGTCAAACTGCCTTGGAGCTTTCATCGAAAACGCTGCCTTTGCCCTTTGAGATATACCTATTATACTCTACTACTAGTCTTGGGTTATACTAGGCAAAATCCGATACCTGTGACTTACGTTACTGTGACTTCAAAATATCTGGGCCAAATACCTGTGACAAAATACTAGCAAGTATTTCTACCAATCACGTACAAATTCATTGTTTAACTGATTGAATAATATATTTATTGTAGCGATGACTGAGTAAGTAGAAGTATCATGTTGATTAACCGAGTAAAAAACGCTATTTTCTTCAAAAACTTTGTTACATTGCGGTATATGTACATTTCAAATTTCCAAGTATAAATACTAGGTGTCTCATTCTGACTTAGTGATAATATCAAAGAGAGAATTATAGAAGCGATATTATCTAGCTGAAGCGATTTATTGCGTAGGTAGTCACAGATATATTTAGTTTCTGTCACTGTGACATACCGTTAATTTTCTATATCTGTGACTTTTATCAGTGTCGATAAATACGCCTCAAGCCTATCTACTACCCGTGCGAAGCCGGAGCGCGTTGCTAGTATACATATGTGTATAAAAGGTACCGCCGATTTGAATGTTTACGTGCATACGTTCCAATTCATGCCTGCACAAAAATAGTAACAATAACTTTTCCCCAAGTCTACAAAAAAACGACTCAATCCATGCGCAATTCACCACCTCACAGAATCAGCCCCTGGCCAGAGCCGTGGGTCGTTCGCTACATCTGTTTGACAATTTACGCTTTTAATAATAGCCGACTGGCTTTGAATCGGTCGTGCACGAATTAAGCCGACCAAATTAAAGCCATGGAACTTTTTGCTAAACGCATAGACAACTTTCGTGGCCGCAGGGTGGTAAATTAATAAGAAGCGTGCCAAGTGGTGCCTCACAAAGGTGTCAAAGCGTTTTTCACATAAATGAAACGAGGGATGGATTGACGGAAAAGTGACGGTGTGAATAGGTATTAAATGAAATGGGGAAAAGGGGCATTCTCTCAATCTCACCCTTAAAAAATTACGGTATTATTTGATAGCACTACTATCTGCAGAACGAAAGTAGGATGTATGAAAAGAAACTGCTTCTCAATGTCCTTTTAGCTTCCCAGTTAAATATTTTTATTAATGTCAAATAAAAATATTTGATAGAAGTTAAGGTCCAACCTTTTTATTTTGTGATAAATTCTATTTGATAATCATTATTATAGAATTGTATATTCTATACAAAGTCTGTATTAAGTATTCACAAGACTGCCCGTCCAGCGTAAGGTCTGGACTCCGCCAAAGCGTAGAATAGATGTGTTTTAAACAACCAATAAAACGTCGATATTGACACATCTCGTTTCCGCTCAGTTTCAGTGGATACCACCGAACGCAGATGTATCATATTTGTATGCGAAGAAAACAAAGACAGATCGAAGCGGAGATCCGAGTTGTGTCTCAAAAGCTGGCGACTTCACGCAACGGAGACGAGAAGAGATGGGAGCTGCGTGCAGTGAGCGGCGCTAGCGCATGTGCATTCATCTCAACAAACATATGACGCTCGCCGCTCGCAGCTCATTTTCGTTCTAGCCAGCTCATATCTCCGCTCCCGCCTAGCCGTACGCATCTCCGCACAGCGGTGGAGACACCCTTTCTGAAAAACGTCTCGTCTCCACTTCGTTCGTTTCTACATATCTCCGCTTTGGTAGAGTCTGTGCCTAAGACTCGGAACGTTTCAACCAGTCAACGGCTGGTAATTGTACACTAGAACCTACAAATTGTACCATAGAACTATCATTAGCATAATTTATGCATTCGAAAATGTAGGGTGAAATCAACGAGAAGCCACATTTAGGTTTAAGCGCTTTTAGGACTTAAGTAAAAGTTACACGTTTCACAAAGTGAGTACGCTTTGAGAGTAAACTCTGATGATTAACATTTTATTATTTACTTGCTTTAGTGTCAGACATGTTTTATTTAGAGCAGACGGGTTACGAACCTTTGACCAAAAAGCCTTGAATAATAAATTACTTCCTAATGTTTATTTAACAAGAAAATGTAAATAAATACGTACCTACCTACAAAAGGGTTTCTATTAGTTATTCGACTCTATTTATTATTCAACAATGTTTTCAAACAATCCTACTCTACACCATTATCCTTTTTATGTTCAGCTAGCTAAAGGCCGGTACATCGCTTATATATCTAGTGCTAATATCCTACTTAATATACTAAATGTGAAAGTTTGTTACCACGTATCTCCATAACTGCTTATCTTAGTAAGATGAAATTTGGTAAGTATGTAGATAATTTAAGTTCTATTATAAATGGTGGGTTATAAATGGTGGTAAAGTTTGTATGAAAAATTATTATTAATTTGTTCGATTCATTCAACACTCTGTATAAAGCATAGATTTACATAGAAAAAAGAAGGTTAAACTGGGTCGTAAAGTTAGTATCAAAGAGTTTATTCCTTGGTTCGATTCGCTCAAAACTGAATACGCGGGCAAAGCCGCAGGGCGCAGCTAGTAAATTAATAATAATTTTGTTTTGGTTGTTGCATACCTAATTGCTTGGAAATAGGAAGTTCAGAAAAAAGTTGAAGCTTGACTTTCGTGGCCAGCTATCTGCGTGGCACACGACACTTAAGGGCTAGACTGCATTCATGAGCTTCCAACCGCACTCGTGAAGTTTTAGGACATTAGGAAATTTACGTAGATCACGTAGATGTTAGCAGCATCGGAAATTGGTAGAGTGGGTCTCCTGTAGACGTCGAGGGTGGGATCAGACCCGGATATCCTACTTTAAATATTATATAGGCCAAATTTTGTGCCGTTGTCGATTGTGGCCGAATTGAACGAGATGTTTGGCCGAAGACAACGCCAAAACTACTGGTTGGATCAGGCTGAAAATTTGCACACATAAAGATCTGGACCTGGAATACCTTTTAGGCTACTTTACTATTTTATTCCAAAATACATGTGTGAAGCCGCGGGCATTATCTAAGTCAGATATAAAGAGAGAGAGGGTAGAGTATGCTTTCTAGCATTATGGTCGCTTATGTACAACTTTTGTGCAACACAGTATATTCTATCAATCTATATACATACATATATCAATAAAAAATTCACGCTTGGAGCGAGATTTGGTTTGAAAACTTCCAAGAACCCCTTCCAGTTTTCACCGAATATGTAGCCTAAAGTTAAAGGATGTTTACTATTAGATACTGTTAGGGTAAAATTGACCTGGTATTTAGGTACAAATTTTATAAAATTATGTAAGTACCGTTATTTGATGGAATACTCGTAGTGTGGGCTCCAGCCCCGTCGAGGCTTTTTAATAAGCAAAGGACCAGCACAGCGATATTGATTTGCTACGTCACGTATTTTGTAGCAGTAATGAGGGCAATAAGTTCTCGTAGCACACACACACTCTCTCTCACTCGTAACATACACTCCCGTAACACGTGCTCCTGAAATTCTCTCTCCCAGTTCGCTCTATCAAACACGAAACTTTGCTGTACATATTCGATAGTTTTTGGAAGTGTCCACTTCTTTGCACCCAGAACGTTCATTAGGGTCATTTTATGTGTGATGTGCTGCAGGAGCCGTGGTAGCCTTGGCGTAAGAAACAATTCCTTCAAAAACAAACAAATATCACAACACACAGTACAATAAAGTTTTAATTCATTCATTCAACTCAGCCCGTGGGTGTCGTTACTTCGAACCAGTCGACTGTTACGACAAGGAAGCCAACCAGAGGAAGTAAAGCCGCTTCTTTCTGTGTATTTTAACACCGCCACTGCGATCACCAGCCTGCCAAAGGTGGATTTGGCAAAAGCCTCCCGTTTGGGGAGGCACATTCAGCTGTGGAAATATTTGTACTGATGAGGTCCTGGAGGAGTCTTCTGAGTAAGTGTACCAAATCCGGTGAAATGCGCTTCACAATAATTGTTATAGCCCCATTTACAACATTAGCTTTTATTTCTGGCCTATCTTTCTGGGCCTGGACAAAATACGTTTTAGATTCTATTAGTAACGTAATTAAGTTAATTTTTACTTGTCTTTTTCGGTTAGAGTGCTAAATGGCTAAAAGCTGTCTTTTTCCCTTGAAATAGAGGACATCTGAGCGAGACTTCAGACCCAGTTAGTGCACTAACGCGCTTGTAATGTATTCTGGCCATTAGCTTGTTACTCACTGAGAGCAATGATTATGTTGATTAACCCAATGTGTGTACTAAGCATACATGCAAGTAAGCACGACCAGAGGTCGACCGATCGCCCCGTCGAGCGCGCTACTGACCATCGTTACTCATTCTAATGCGGGTATAAATTGCGCTCGAGTTTTATTGAACTGCCACTCGTTCTGCATTCGATTATTAAAAGTAAACTTCAGGAACGTAGGGTTGGTAAACATTACCTTACGAACTAACTACCTAAGCTAGGGCTGGTACTTAGTTCGAGTTGTTTTTTCGTTCAAAAATGCGTTTTGCAAAAAAGATAAAAACTCTAATAACTGGCGTGTACTTTAACATCTCTGATGCGATGAGGCGTTTTCCAAAAAAAGAAAAAACCCTTCTTGTTGTTCTTAACCTTATGAACTAGGCTTGTTCTTGCTCGGTCAGTAAAGAGATCGCTCTGTCCTAGTACAATCTCACTAATGTGCTAATTCGGACTTCTAGTTCTATAAGTACCCCACTCGGCAAAACTTTCGGGTCGTTTTAATCACAAAAGGGGTCCTATTTTAATGCTCCAAAATACGCAATCGATTGTTTTGTGTCAGAAACTAGATTGGATACTATTAACATTTACTGAATATTAATTATAATATTATTTCACCAAAACATACACGAAAACGGACGAAATATCGAAATGCAATGCTCCTTCCTTGCTCGTAACAAAAATAATACAAGTAGGTAGGTTTGTAAGTGTAATAATACATATTACACTTACAAAAGTTGCAAACATAAAATACTAACAGGGCAATTTGATCTCTATCTTGAAACAAATAAAGTTTCTCATTCATTACCCCTCCGTCTCTTTTACTACCGGGGATTATGCGCTGTCTATCTCTGTTCTACCTTATTCGTTCCTTTGAGACAAGTTACTACTGAACTAGATGCATATCTCCGTCTCTCTTACTGCCGCGGAATATGCCCTCTCTCTATCTCTGTTCTCCCGTAATTATTCCTTGTCTTCTAGTTCCGTCTGACACGGAATCACGGAATGTAACAGTGAACTAAAAGAAACATTGTACTAGGGAACGAGTAATCGAAATGCATTCTCAAACAGTTCTTTTTATTCTTGTTATTGGATTTTAAACTTTATGCCATAGAAAATAGTGATTCAGACGCCAACTTTTTAGCGGTTTCGAGATTTCGTGACTGAAGAGCAAGTGAACTACAAGGAACTAGTTGAGCTGAATCGTTCTTACTAGTTCACTGGTCGGAACTAATTCATTTTAGTTCATTATTCCTGAACTACACAAGACTATTATGAACTCAATAAATTGCAGTGATCTGTCGCGTATCAATAAAAGTTGTGGTATCATGTCAAGATCGAGGATCTTTGGCATAAGATCCTGCACCAGTTGACATGATACCACGTGGCCTATGTTCGTCTATGTGATTTTTATTTTAAACTATGTATTTTAAAAGTGCCATGTTTTCAGCCTGGTAAAACATTTTTTTTATTTTAAGAAATCGTCTCATTGAAGGCTCTGTATTGGCGCTGTAGCATAGCAATGTCAAACGAAGCAAGTCAACGATTGCTTTTGATCAAGTTTTGATCAGAAACTTTAATGAAAGTTTGACACATAAAAAAAATCTAGGTCTATGGTTTGACATAACATTCGGTACGCTATTGTACAGCGCAATCTTTTCAGTCAACTATTTATTTCCGTTTTTATAGAAAACGCGCCATTAAGTATCACCATGGCATTTCTTTGTGCCAAACACTAGCCCTGTGACTCTGTTTGCAGTTCAAAGGCCACAAACTATCAATGTTTTCTCTTACCTATTCCATTTATAGTTACAATGGTAATAAACTTAGTAAATGTTAATAAAAAGTAAATGAATACATATGGTAGTAAAGTAGAATAATACTAAAGCGAGTGAGAGCTAGAAGAGCAAGTTTGGACTTTCGTACTCGGATGTTTGAAAGCTAGAACAAAAGTTTGTATTTTGCCAAGTTTTATTGGGAAGTGACTCCATGCCTTTATAGTTTTTATTATTTTTATTATTATTAGTTACTGTAAGTACAAATTACCAGCTAGCGTGCTTTGTGTATGTGCGTCAGCTTTTATTTCATACTTAATCCTAGGCAAAGCATTTTTATAGATGGTTTTTGGTAGGTAATAGCTACATTTTAACGGTATCAAACGAGCAAACTGCTACGCGTCATAGTAAGCTGCACCCGAAAGGCTAAGTGCTTATTTTGTAAGCCTAAAGAAATAAAGTTATTGATTCTGATTCTGAATTAGCTAAGGACGTATGATTTTTAAAAATATTCATACGCAATGTTTTTTTTCATATATGTAGGCATGTGAATAGACGAGACTTGCAGTATTAGTTTGTTGTGGTTGACGGTGAAGTTGAGTTGTTTGTTTGACTTGCAGTTGTAGTTTACGAGATTGATTTAGGACTTGTCATACCAATGACTGAAACTCCCTTAATAAATAAAGAATGAAACAAAACTGTCCATAAATAAAATAAAAACTTCAAGTACGAGTTGGACTCCCACGGACAGACGGACAGACAGACAACAAAGTGATCCTTTAGGGTTCCATAATCCTTTTGAGGCACGAAACCCAAAAAAATTATAAAATTCAAAAATCTGTTATGGCCTTTAAACTTAACCTAAAGTAGAAATAAATTACCAATAGGGAATAGATTCAGCATTATGCTGCAAACAGCATGCGGCACTGAAATGATTCTAGGGTCTATTGTACGCAAGGACGTGCCGAAACCAATTTTTATTTGATACTAGTTGTTCCCCGTGATTTCACCCGCGTTAATTCGAATTTCACATTTCTAGGGGGATAAAAAGGTTCCTTAAATCTCCCATGGGAATTTGATGTTTTACCAGGAAAAGCCTATGTTACTCTCCACTCCATCCTTTCAACTAACTCTATGCCAAAAATCAAGTCGATTGGTTGCTTAGTTAGAGCATGAAGGAACAAACAACAAACACACTTTCGCATTTACAATATTATAATAGTTTGATAGCAACTAGTTTTACTCTCTAGAGATATATGTATTCCGTTCTTCCATGAGAACGTGTGACCAACACAATATCCTACCTTTTCCTTTGCTTTGCTCACAAAGGCGGGTAGAATCTTCAGAAGCTAGGAACTATAAAGCGATATAATTATTTCAGTGACCCGTGGGTCAAGCCCGGTCTTGTTTCAACCCTACGAGCGCCGCGGTCAGTGAGGTCGTTGCGGCCCATCGAACCTCTTTAAACATTCAGAAGGAAAACCATAGGGAAACGAATCGTTTAATTTTCTTGTGCATATCAATAGTTTATTGTCTGTAATAATGGGTTACAATAATAACTACAACATGGACTGCACGACTACTCTAGGTATTTAAGTATAATCTGCGTACTTAGAGAATGAAATTGAGAATTACGTCATCTCTCATGCTCTCTTGCCCAGTTTGGATCCCATTTGGCCGTGGGACACGCACGGCACGTATCACCACTGAGAAGTCTATCTCTAAGAATCTACCATCCATGTCCATGGCCAATCATGGGACATGAGTGATGAGGTGATTCTTAATCCCAGTGTTTCAATACGCAGGTTCAAGCTGTTATTCTAGATCTAGGTTTATAAACTGCAAACACCTTGTAGCAAAAATATAATACATATATATAATAATTTGTGGTACATATGTATGTCCTACTAATCATGTCCTGATACTTCTGGTAACAGCATAAATTGGAGGCCCTACCCATTGGTAGGGCCTCCAATTTATGCTCTCCTGATACTGAGTAGATTCTTAGAGATAGACTCCTCAGTGGTGACGTGCCGTGCGTGTCCCACGGCCAAAAAACCTAACTTCTGAAAATCGCAATCAAGAAGGTTAGTTTTTATTTATCACCCTATCAAACTTGATTGAGATTTACGAAGCTGGGTATTTTTTCAGTGCATGACACGTACGCTAACCAGGTCTTCTGACCTATGCGCCTTTAATTAGTAGTCTAGTAGATATTTACCTAAAAAAAAAAGATTTAGTTAGAAAGGTCCCGAAAATTAAGTGTTTATAACTTCAGATCACCACTTCAGTTATCGAGTTCTGAAAATCTATCTCTTCTCATTGCACTAATGCTTTGTCTTCAGCAATTTATTTTCTGCAAACATAGTATTAGCGTTGGCGTCGTACCAACCCATAAGAATGGCGCTGGCATGAAAAAAGGCTTGTTACTCATGTTTGAGGCAATTTACAGATTATTTTTAAAATCGACTGGACGTTAAAAAAAATCTAATTTCAATTTTTTTCTTTAGACTTACAAAATAAGCACTTTGACAAGTAAAATTTTACGGTGATCTAACACGAATTTAACGACTTACGGTGAACCGTAGGTATTAATCATCTACTAGGTAAAGATATCGTGCATATCTATATGATAGATAGATAAACATGCATATTATGATAGATATAGCATATAGGATAAGTATCCTGCAACGTCACTTGTGGACTGATTTGGAAGGTTCTGTTATACGTAAATGATCCCAAGATGGTCTCATAAACTTTATTCCTGAGTGATTAGTATTTTGTCCCGCAAAACTTAAAAAACTGTTACATAGGTAGGCATATTAAGGAATTTTAAATAGCTTATCAATATTTTTTTCTTAAATAGGCACCGATATTTATCATATGTAGGTGTCATAGGTTTACATTTACATATTTAATGAAAAAAATCTTTGTGATGATCACACAAAATTGTTGCGGTGTTTTTTCTCTTCGTCTATTTTGCCCTTAACCTTAGTTCGCACTTTTAAAATACTGGAGAGGCACATTTTTGATGTTCCAGCACATATTGAACCGTCAGAAAATAATATAGAGGTCCAAGAAACCTCATTGGCGTAGGTTGGTTTATTGTTATGAGAAAATACTAGTCTAGGGATTCTGAAATATTCTTGCTTAACCTTCATAAACACACCCTATATAGCGTTATCGATGGGATAGATAAACTGAATTAAAGTATTATGGCATAGAATAACTATACAGGGTGTCACTAAACATATGTAGGCACTAAGCTGAAAGGGGGTGATTCTGAACCCCGAGGGGAACAAAATTTGCCCTAAGATTTTTCGAATAATTTTTTTTTAAGTTTTCATGAAAACAATTCTTTTTCTTCATGTTCGTGTTCTTTTCGGTGTATTTTTAAATTATTATTATTATTTTTAAATTTCAAATGATTAGCATAATTTTTGTAATGATTGAAATTTTTTACCAATTTTTGGGAAACCTTCAAAACATAATACTAGTTTTGCTTAAAAAATAAGCTGTAAACATTTGGTATTTTAAAATGTTAAATAATGCAAGAGGGCGTGTAAAAGAACACGAATAATTGAAAAAAAAAAGCGTAAAAAACTAATAATATTACAAATTTAAAAAACGTTATTCTCAAGTTGATCCCCTTTTGGGGCACATACCTAATCACCCACTTTCTGCTTAGTATACATGTTACGTGGCACCCTGTATAGTACTACGCTTAAGGTAACGTACGGAAATTAAGTTTTCTTTTAGGCAACATAAAATCTAAGAAGGTGTGTATTATAACAACCAATGCTGGTGTGCCAGACTCATCAGCATCACTGAAATTATACTCGCTCTCTCTAGTGCCTCTCAAATAAATATTTTATCTATCTATCTATCTGGTGTTTGGAATTAATTTCTTGTACTTAGATTACTGTTTTTAATAATGCTGTCCTAGCCGATTTCGGTTACGGCGACTGTGTGCCTGGTCAGGCGTTTTAACTTAAGACTTAGTGCGTCAATCATCAGGGTGTTGGTTCACTACCCTTTTGTGCGCTCTTACGTGGCTTCCGTACCCAAGCTTTTTTTTTAAGGTACGCGAACACTTTGTCAAAATGCCGCTGACATAATGGTAGTTAATGATCACACTGGTGGGCGGGCCATAAGCAAGCACGGCGCGATTCATAAAAATAGTCCCAATAGTATATGTCGCGCAAACCTTAAAAAAATAGTGTAAATACAATTTGAAGTCTCTTTGTAGTTTTTTCAAAACAATCTTGAGGCACAAGCTCAAAATCCGCGCCGATTGCAAAATATCTACTTTTACTAATATGCTTTTTCGTACCTAAAATACCGTCCTTGATTCTAGAAAACAGAAAAAGCTTTCTCGAGTTTATTAATAAGTTGACCTAGCTCTGCTGGGTGTTGTAAACGAATGAAAAATGTTAATAGACATGAAACAAGAAAATCTTTTTCATTACAAAGGTTCTGTAAAATTTTATTTTTCTCTACCATAGACTAAGATAATATAAATTGAATTACCGAGAATCGAAAGCTAAATTACAAGTTCTTGTGCTTGGAATAAATTAAAACATCAATGTGAACCAGAGCTGTATAAAAATAAAGCCTGGGATTTATTTAATTTAAATGGAAATACGCTTCAGCGCTATCCAGTTACTTTAAAAATAAATTAATTGCCTAGGTAGGATGGAAATTCAATTATGAATTACTCGAAAACATGACCGTAGTACCTTTGAGAATGTAAGAATGTTTAAGGGGATTAAATAAACGCAATAAAAACCGTGGGGTTTTTATCTGCTAGGAAGTTTGTTTTCATTAGCATGTGAATTAAAAGTGCACGTTCATCTGCCGGCATTGGATATGTTTAGGGTTCCGTACCCGAAGGGTGAAAAACGTGACCCTATTACTAAGCCTCGGCAGTCTAACTGTCCGTCCGTCCGTCCTTCAGCGGATTGTATCTCATGATCATGAACCGTAAAATATAGACGGGTGAAATTTTCACAGAAAGTGTTTTTCTTTTGCAGATATAACAACAAATAATAAAAACAAAATAAATGACTACTTACGGGCATTAAGCACCAATCACCGAAGTTAAGCAAAGTCGGGCGCAGTCAATACTTGGATGGGTGATCGCGTCATGTCGGCTTTCAGCGTTTTACGATTTTTCAAAAGAATCCGTTTTTAAAATAATTTGCAAAATAGTGCGATGGTACGGAACCCTCCGAGTATGAGTAGACTCTTACTTGGCCGGTTTTTTTATATGTAGTTAAGGCCGTAAAACTAATAATAGCACAAATACATAATTATAATTTCTGTAGAGTTGAATTGATTGTTTTGTATCTAAATGACACTGCCTGTTTTAATTTTACACGTATCATAAACTATGTAAACTTTTCACATAGATATAGCAAAATTACGCATGCGCGCCCTGAAAATCCTGAAATATTACCACTCCGTTTTGCAATGTTCAGCCAGTGCCGCGAGAAACTTGAGCGGATGTGACGTCACCTTCAGAGTCACTGCCACTCAACGCGAAGTTCTGTTGCCGCGAACTTGTCATGAACTAAGGTTAAAACGTTCTCGAGAAGTCACGAAGTTCTCATGAAATAGCGAGTCTGTGAACAAGCATGGATTATTCAACATTCGTGGTCCTTATACTCTGCACAAGTTTGTATCTAATTTTATATATACTAGATGAAAACCCGGCTTCGCTCGGGTAAATGCAGCCTTATAATAATATTCCACAATTTTTTTATTTAATGTAAATGATTCTGTAGTCATCGGTTCTCAACGAATAATACAGTAGGCTTAGTGGGCCTACAAATTTTTTGAACTCGAATGAAAAGTTTCCGTGACGTCCGCGCGAAATTCACGTCAATGTATTTTGTAAACGTAGATTTAGGAATTTATGCTCTATGCTCAGTCTACGATTGTAAATAATGTGCTAGAACTTGCGATGCTGCCATGAGACGGACACTGATAGAAATCAAACGCAGAACCATTAATCAAGAAGTTGAAGTTGAATAGCTCTCGGAACCAAGGAATTTTTATACTAACGTAACTGGAATGCTCACTGATACAAAACCCGCGGTCTGAGAGAGACTGAATACAAAGGGTGTGTCTCTTTCTAAAAGGACGACCATATTTTATAAAAGAAACAGGACAAGACAGGGAATAATCATGATTATTTTTTATTGCTTATATTCATTCTTTTTAAATATCCTTTTAAAATAAGATTTTATTAAATAGATATACATATAATATTTATTATTATAAAGTTAGATATTGAAAATTCGTTTAGTCAGAAACAATGAAAAACGTCTGGTTACGCTCGTTTTTAAATATAATAATAAATGGTAGCATACGCTGTTTTTTGGATGGTCTTTCACCTAAGGAAGACTGTTTTATTATATTTCCCTACTGAAGTGAGCAACGAGTCGAAAGTCTCCGCATGCCCCACGCTTGGGGTAGCGACAAGCCAGTCTACGATGCATCCAATTAACGACGGACGCGTATGACTATTTGCATCCCGCGATCCGGTCACATTTGTTATTTTGGAAAACCCTCGTGTCGCGACCGCACCCGCTGCTACTCTAGCACCAAGGACTTCTGCCTCTTCTATCTGTGACGTCGTCGGATCCCCCCTGAGTTTCCAGGAGAGACATCCCGCAGCGAACGACCGAGACGAATTGTGAATTGAGGTGGGTACTTATAATAAGACAGTTTATAGGTGATTTGCCTTCCTTAAAACAGCGTTTCTCTCATAGGTATTTCATCTCCGCCTTCCGCAGGATCTAATTCAGGCTTTAAATCAGTAATTAAATATCTTAGATGTACCGACTTTAATCGGCCTAAGCAACCGCATCAGAATAAGGAACCTACAACTCCTTTATTCTCCATTTTGGTCCTTCGAGCCGGATCAAAGCCTAAATTTGGGTCCTAAAAGCCTAGGTTTCATTTCAGATAAAAGGTTACTAATTTTGAATAATAATTTATTTCATTGTTGCATATTGTCACAAGAATCTCACCTCTGTTGCATACTTGTTAAGGTCTATTTCTTGTATAACCATCCGTACCTACCGGCAGAAAAAATAGTTTTCTATAATCGTTATTTCGCATTTTTTGTTAATAAATTGTTAAGTTCCAAGAAAAGAATAGTGAATTCATATCGCAAAATAAGTTATTGACTTAAAATCATTCGTATTTCGCTAAATTGCATATCTTTTTTCTGCAAGTGCCGTACGGGGGGTAGTCTGAAGTGTTCAAAGTCCACATTCCTTACGCTTACCGTTAACCTTGAAAGGTTATGTCGGGAATAGTAGGTAAATAGATATTCTATATTTTTGTCGTCTCGTTAGAAAATTTATTGTTATACGAGGAGACATTTAGCTGAAATCGTAGACTCACACAACCGCATTTGATTAATTAATAATATTTAATCATTAAACGTATTTATACGTTCGCATCGCATTATATTTGAATGAGTTAGTACCTACTATCCATTCATCTTACGTTCGCACAAATTGTTTATGATCGTTATCTACCTATCAGTAATATTATTAGAGTGAACTTGATTTTTTGACGGTAATCTCTAAATTCGGTAGGTAGGTAGGGACTTTCGCATCGCATTGTTTTAGTAACTCGCATTTGAGTGAATTAATAAAATTCATTCATCTTACGCCGCACATTAGGGTTTATGTTATTTTTGTTGAAATGTTCTTGATTTTTTGATAGGAATTTCTCGTTGAGAAACGTAACATAAATTCATTGTTTACGTGTTGGACGGTCACTTATCTAGTGAACTAACCGTAATATTACAAAGTATAAGTTATATACTTACCGCTTTTTTATCGCTAGGCTGTAGCGGTACTAGGTATCTACATGATAATTTATTTCTAAGATACCTACTTACTGCCTACATTCTTAAGTTATTGCGAACGAAAGGTTCGATTGTCGCTTTTTTAAACCGCATTTTATAATTACCTCCTTATCTGCGTGGTTATAGGTAGGTATTTACTCACTTGTTGACGCTCCTTTGTTGTGTGTGATACATACGCTTAGGATTAATTATATTTATTGTCGCTTCGCATAGATTGTAAGTACGTAGCTTACGTAAAAATACATCTATAATAAATATCGCTCATTTACCCAATACAATTAGGGTTCCGCTTGGTTCTTGGGGTTTGTTTGTGTGGTACGTAATTATTCCTTGAAAAATGGAAGATGAAACCCGACTAAAACTTTATCTCGCAAAACGCGATGCATGTTTCGCACGCGTTCAGGCTATTTATGAGTCATCTAGGGCGTTAACAACTGAGCGCGCTCGTAAGTCATTTATTGCACAGGCAAAGCAAATTGATGCTCTGCGGGGCGAATTCAACGAAATCTTAGATAACGTCAATCGTTTATCTATGAAACTGGTCGACAAATACGAAGTCAGTTATAATAGCTTGAACGCATTTGATGACTTGGCCTGCGAAATAAAGGATACATTAGGTGCGTTATTAGAACCACCGTCGGTATCATCGCCCTCTGCAACCACGAGCTCGGCTGTTAAGAGTGCGTACCATATAAGGGTACCGAAAATAGAACTTCCTACGTTTGACGGTGACATACAAAGTTTTCCATTCTTTTATGAAACTTTTAAAAGGGTTATCCACACAAACTCCGACCTCTCGGATTCAGATCGTATACATTATTTGTTAAACTGTCTCAAAGGCAAGGCAAGGAATGTGTCGGCAGGTTTGTGTCCCTCCGCGGAAAATTACCGTGTCGTTTGGGATGCGCTTATTGCTAAATATTTAGATACCCGCGCGCTCGCTGTAAACTATCTAAATCAGCTGTTTTCATTAAGATCAGCTGGTACATCTTCACCCGCTAACTTGGAAAAAGTGTTTGACAAATTTACTGCAATTATAGCGGGAATCAAACAATTAAAAATAGAAAATCTCGATAATTTTATTTTTACCCATCTGGGCCTTAAATTAATAGACTCGGATGTAGCAAAACATTACGAAATGTCCTTGCGTTATCAAAAGAATCAAGAAGTCGTTGATTACGACTATTTCGTAAAATTTGTACGCGAACAAATAAAAATTATGTACCGCACAACAGCGTGTCCGCGCGCGACCGCAGTCAATAGCCCCGCTGCCCCTTCTACAAAGGTGTCGCAGGTCTACGTGGGTGTAGCTAACAAATGCTCTCTGTGTAGCAATACCCATGACCATCTATTCAAATGCTCTGGGTTCCAAAAACTGCAGGCATTTGAACGCTTTAAATTTATTAAAGACCACAAAATGTGTGTCAATTGTTTAAGTCAGCAGCACACCACCCTGAAATGCCAATCGAAAACCGGTTGCAAAAAATGTAACGGCAAACATCATACCTTGCTTCATTTTGAACAACCGCCGCACTCGGAAACTACCGCAATGGTTTCTGCCCCTGTACCCCCTGAAGTAACCCCCGCATCTAATCCTTCCGCGGGCCCTGTTGAAGTTTCATCAGCCGCTCCAGAACGGGTTGCTTTATGTACACATTCAGCGGTACAAGGGACCAAACGGACTACCGAGGTATTGGCTACCGCTAAAGTAGTAGCAGTGAATAAAAAGGGTAGGGACGTAGTGATAAGATGCTTGCTAGATCCCGGTTCGCAGAAAAATTATATCACTACGCGTTGTTGTCGCATGCTAGGCTTACCTATTCGCACGGAGTCTATAAGTACAGTTAGAGGTATCGGTGGTACATCTCAACCTGTTCGAGGTTCAGTCGATCTAACCTTTAGTTCGCGGCTTCGGTTATTACCTAAGTACCATATCGATGCGCTAGTACTGGATCAAATCACCGGTGAACTTCCGCTGTGTGGTATAAATGTCGCTGAATTGAACCACATTGATCCAAAATTAACCGCCGACGATACTTGGGGAGTGCCTGGTAATATAGACGTTTTACTCGGCGTAAAATTGTTCGCTAAGTTGTTGCGACCAGGTTGCGTCACCAGTACACCCGGGTATCCGGACGCGTTGGAGACGGTGCTAGGCTACATCTTTATGGGAGATGCTCCCATATTAGACCCCCCTACAGACACATTATCATTCTTCTCAACTTCATGCCTTGATTGTTGCGACCTGCGCAAATTTTGGGAGATTGAGGATGTCTCAGCCGCTACGGTTGTAGACATTGATGATACACAGTGTGAGGAGTTTTACCGATCCACTATCACTCGCACTCCGGATGGCAAGTTCGTAGCTGCCTTGCCGCTCAAAACGGCCGCGTCAGCATTGGGAAGCTCTGTAGACATCGCTCGTCGGAGGTTTTATAGCCTCGAGCGTAGACTTAAGAAGCTACCTAACGTTAAGCTCCTGTACGATGACGTCATCAAGGATTACTTAGATAATCATTATATTTCACTTCTGAAGAACGATAATCTTCCGAATGTTTCTCATACACAGGAGACTCATGAGCAACAGGTTGCTTATTATATCCCACATCACGCTGTCATTCGAGAGGATAAAATGACTACCAAGTTACGCGTAGTATTGGATGCCAGCGCGAGTACAGACAATGGGGTTTCGCTCAACGATATCCTATACGCGGGCCCAGTGCTTCAAGCTGACCTTTTCAACATCTTGTTGAATTTTAGACTTTTCATAGTCGCTGTGTCAGCAGATGTAAAGGCCATGTACCTTCGTATAGGAATACGCCAAAAGGATTGCTCGCTTCAACGGATTTTATATCGCTTTCACGAGGACGAACAGCTCCAAACCTATGAGTTCTCAGTACTACCATTCGGGTTGAAGTGCTCTCCATTCATTGCTATTCGCACAGTTCAACAGCTGTGTCTAGACGAGGGTCAGTCATATCCTCTAGCTAGCGAAATTTTACAGCGAGATATTTATATGGATGACATAGTCAGCTCAAGCCCTAGTACCGAGCTAGCCATAGAATCCGCTCATCAGCTGATAGAAATATTTTCGCTGGGCAATTTCCAGTTAACTAAATGGTCGAGTAATAGCCCTCAGGTGCTTCAGGCTATCCCAGAGTCATTACGACTCTCGCATAGTTTAGACTTCAGCAAAGATCTGACACAGAAAATACTGGGACTCCGATGGTATCCAGATGAGGATTGTTTCGGATTTCAGGTAAATCCGGATAACCGCCCGTGTACGAAGCGAAATATTTTATCGTCCATCGCACGTCTTTTTGACGTTTTAGGTCTTGTTGCTCCTATGATTCTTTACGCCAAGCTGCTCATAAAGGAACTTTGGCTAGTAAAACTTGGCTGGGATGATGTCCCGCCAACCCGCATCGTTCGCGCCTGGGAACAATTTCAGGCCGAACTACCTCTTATTTCAGAAATGAAATTCGCACGACACATCGGTGTCGTAGATCATTGTAAGATCACCCTAGTAGGCTTCGCAGACGCGAGCGAGAAGGCCTACGGTGGAGTTATCTACGCTCATGTGCTTAAACCCAACGGGGATGTCGTCGTTTCGCTAGTGTGTGCGAAGTCAAAGGTCGCGCCACTAAAAATTATTTCACTAGCTCGTCTTGAGCTTTGTTCCGCACTCCTCTTATCGACTTTGATAAGGCGAGTTTATTTGTTGTACGCAGCTCGCCATGCCATTGAGGCTGTCGTAGCTTTTTCGGACTCAACTGTAACGTTGAGCTGGATTCATTCGGAACCGCACCGATGGCACACGTTTGTGGCCAACCGCATCGAGCTTAACACTGTGTTGGCTCAAGTAGGGGCCTTGTTAAATTCCAGGCCCTTATATTTACTAAGCTCCGACCCTTCGGAACCGTCTGCACTGACGCCGGCGCACTTCTTGCACTCGAAATCGCTTGTATTTCATCCCACGCGCGATATTAATGAAACTCGTTTGCATCTTATTTCGCGATATGAATTGACCGATAAACTTGTTCACTCCTTTTGGAATCGGTGGCGTAAACAGTATTTGCACACCTTGCAATCCAAACAGAAATGGAACACTCCAGCTAATCCTATAAAATTAGGAATGGTAGTTGTTTCCATGCAGGACAATGTTATTGCCCTTACATTGGCCGTTAGGTTTAATTACTGAAATCTTTCCGGACAAAAACGGGGTAGTTCGCGTCGCTTCTGTAAAAACTAAAAGTGGGATCTTACAAAGTCGACCGGTTGTGAAGTTGTGCCCTTTGCCAACTCAGTAAATTTTTATTAGTTAATTTTGTTTGTCCTTAGTTTAAGATTAAGGTCTTTCATCGCATCGCTGTGTAGACAATAGGGTTAATTAGGTTTAGAAATCTTAGTGTCTCTCCTAGTAGAGCAAGAGCATGTTCATGACTTTAGAATAGAGTTTGTGACAATATGCAACTTATTGGTTTTAGCTTACTTCCATACAGGATTAATTATCCATACTTTTCTTATCCTCTTTCTTCTGTGTTTCGAAAGTAGGAACTTTCAAGCCGGGGGAAATGGTTACGCTCGTTTTTAAATATAATAATAAATGGTAGCATACGCTGTTTTTTGGATGGTCTTTCACCTAAGGAAGACTGTTTTATTATATTTCCCTACTGAAGTGAGCAACGAGTCGAAAGTCTCCGCATGCCCCACGCTTGGGGTAGCGACAAGCCAGTCTACGATGCATCCAATTAACGACGGACGCGTATGACTATTTGCATCCCGCGATCCGGTCACATTTGTTATTTTGGAAAACCCTCGTGTCGCGACCGCACCCGCTGCTACTCTAGCACCAAGGACTTCTGCCTCTTCTATCTGTGACGTCGTCGGATCCCCCCTGAGTTTCCAGGAGAGACATCCCGCAGCGAACGACCGAGACGAATTGTGAATTGAGGTGGGTACTTATAATAAGACAGTTTATAGGTGATTTGCCTTCCTTAAAACAGCGTTTCTCTCATAGGTATTTCATCTCCGCCTTCCGCAGGATCTAATTCAGGCTTTAAATCAGTAATTAAATATCTTAGATGTACCGACTTTAATCGGCCTAAGCAACCGCATCAGAATAAGGAACCTACAACTCCTTTATTCTCCAACGTCTCCATATTGGAACCATCAAGTGTGACGTAAACCGGCTGTTTCTTTTGTATGAGAAAAGAGCTCTGAGATATGAAACTTTTATGAAATGACAGAAAATGTTCGGCGGGGCAACCGGCTGAAGTCACACTCCACTGTCATGCTCTTTGGAAATTGCGTTTCTTTTAGACTAAAAATACTGAAGTGTCAATTCAAACAACACATAGCAAAACCAATTTTTTATAAACAATCAATCATATTACTATTTATTCAGTTAATCACAATCATAGTAGGCATAGACACAAAATAGAACTAGTATTAGCAATTGAAACAATTGAGCTACCTACCTGCAGACTTTTGGAAACAATCTAGAGTTATCTAGCTCAAATGATTCATATGGCAATGCTGATGCATTCATGCAATCAATCATACATGACTAAGCAATATAGCCTTGTGCAATTTGTGGCGTAATGTTGCACGAGGTCCGATAATTTTTACCCGACTACCGAAGGACGAAGGTTATGAGTTTGACACCCTATGTACAAGTATGTAGCCGATTTTTATGTTCCCACTTAGCGCTGAAACTACTAGTCCGATTTCAACAAATGAGGTGTTGTATGATTCGTCTTAATAGCCCGTTGGTTATAGGCTATGTGACGTCAGATAAAATGGGGTCTTACGAGATAGCTGGGTCTAAGTAAGGGTCGAAAAAGTGTAGTATCGTTGCAAAGGTCTTTGTTTGTACTTTCCGAAACCGTTTTTAAAACTTTTGTGAAGTTAAGGATTCTCGAGCTATCAGCAAAAAGGTGTTAAAAAAATATATTTAAATAAAAAACTTAAATCCGACTACAAGTCTTAAATAAACGTTTGCCTATAGTCCTTATCAATTGTTTTATACTTAGGTAGTTGGAGGCACCCATACCTAGGGTACAAGTAGGAATAAAGGCCTCCGACTACCTAGGTATCAAAAGAAAATGATAAGGACAATAGGTAAAGTTTTGATGTATTTACGAGTGAAAAGTGATGCCTTGGGCTTTGTTTTTTTATTTTGAACACAAAGTGAACGCACACGACGGCATTGCTGTGATCTGTGATCTGTGCGCGGTCAGACCGAGGCTAGGGACGCGTGACCTAACTTCGAGCGATGTCTTATGGGGTGAACGGAGTCACGAACAAACAGTACAATACATATAGTGAACTATGTAACAAGTCGCTTCGTAACATCAACTTTCCCCCAGAGTTCGTTGAGTGCGCTCAAGGGCCGTGTGGTTTGGCTGAGCACAGATCTATTCTAGACAGGCTGTATAGTGTCATAGTGGATACCATGGCCGAGGCGGCAGCACAGACGAAGCGGCGTAGTGGTGTGAGACCTTAGAAAGGTAAAAGTTTCTGTGGCTGGAATAAATATGTACGCGCCGCGCATGAGGAGGCTAGGCTTAAATTCAAATGCTGGGTTCTGAGTAACAGACCTACTTCAGGCGCAACGTATGAGTACACAATCTTTAAAAACCGCCTGAAGAAAAACCAGGACCAGCTTATTATGGACAAAATTGCTAAAGAGAGCCGCGAAAGATTTTAAGACCTTTTGGAAATCCACAAGCAAACTGAATATTAGGCCTGGCCCCCCCGTGAGCGTGGAGGGGGAAAGAGTGATCAAAGGGAGATAGCACAGCTGTTCATGGAACATTTTAAAGTACACTCCCCACTCGGCCCTTCCACAGGGGCAATCGATGCTGAGCTCAACGTACGGGGTGATGAGCCTCTATTGCTCGTGTCTGCGGACCAGGTCCGTGCTACAATCAAAAGTATGAGGCGAGGCAAGTCTTCTATACTGAGCCCATCGTGGCCAGTATAGAACGTCTTAAACACGCATTAATTTATTTATTGCTGTAGTCTTTTAGTCAATAAATTCAATAAATCACACAAAAGTATATTACGTCGTAGCAAGCACGCGCAACACAAACGCTGATGCGATCGTGACTGAGGTGGGTGAACCTAGTGTAACCTAGTTTTAGCCTTCCACTTTCAAAGAATTAGTGCCCAATCTTCCCTTTTTGTTTCATCAGTGTATCGTGCTAGCGAATGTGTGAAAGGGACAAAGCGACTGAAAAGTGAGTCTCTCTCGAGACCGTTTTTCCTTAAATCTAAATTGAATTAAAAAAATAACCTTTTGTAGTTGTGATAAGGTTCAAAATCCTTTTTGCATTAAATGTCGAGTGAACTTTCCTAGGAACCTCGGCCTCGGAAGCAAGAAGTTTGTAAAAAAAAATTATGCCTGTCTAATAGCCCACTACACGCTCAAACATTTGTGCATGCAAATTGCACATACACCGTTTGCGCCAGCAAGATGAGCCGGCCTCACTCTCCATCTTGCTTGTGCATACCAGTGTGCGCAAGCAAGATGGAGCGTGTGCACAAATGTTTGGGCGTGTTGCCGGGCTATAAGACAATGGAGAACGGAATACAAACTCATGTCACCTGTGACACGTAATGACGTGACACTGACACAGTGATGACATTTGACATGTTTACTTCGCAACGCCATTAGAAAGCAAATTATTTGCATTTTTATATAAAAAATACTCGATAATCCGAATTTTCCGCATATAAGTTGTCGACTCGAATCGACAAATTTTGACGCTCTTCAATTTGATGTATGTGCATTTCGTTCGAGTCTACCGTAGACCGGTACGAAATTATTAATATAGATATCCCTGATAGCCTTATTTATTACCAACGACAAATTCAATTGTCACAATATTAAAGACTAGCGGCCCGTCCCGGCTTTGCACGGGTGGACATTTATTTTTTAAACATTTAGGCATAAACGTACAGTACATGCATATATTCAATTTTCAATTTTAAAAGTTCTTTATTAAATAAATATAGTAACAGTACATTTCCAGTGTGAGTTAATGATCTAGAAACAACACAACATAACAAAAATTATAACGTTTTATAAGCCATAGGCTTTTGAAAACTTTTGAGCAATGAAAAATGCAGGACCATAGCCTATATTAATCAGTGATAATGTAGTATTCAAATGGTGACAGAATTTTTAAAATCGGTCCATTACTTTTTGAGTCCATTCGTTACAAACATAGTAATTACATACAAATCTTTCCTCTTTATAATATGTACCTATTAGTATAGATTTATCACAATTACTGAATGGAGTCTAAGTCTGTGGGATTCTATCCCGAAAATCAGGGATAAAATCCCATGGGATAGAAATAACCAAAAAATGTTTCCATCCAAAAAATCCAACCAATAAGATCAATTCATCATCAGCCGTTTACGTCCACTGCTGAACATAGGTGTCCCCCAAAACGACGCCTCGAATCGCGGTCCTGAGCCGCCTCCATCCATCGACTCCCTGCGACCGCTACAATGTCGTCGGTCCATCGAGTGAGAGGTCTTCCAACACTCCGTTTCGCATTCCATGGCAGTCGCCAGTCAAGAACCTTTACACCCCAATGGTTATCGCTTCTGTGAGCTATATGGCCTGCCCATCGCCACTACAGCCTGCTAATTCTGAGAGCTAGTCGGTTACTTTGATTCTTCAAAGGCTTTCCATATTCTGGATTCTATCGCGTAGATAAACTCTGAGCATATTATAATTAGATCTATCTGGACTTAAAATAACGTATTTAGTATTCGAAATACAGAAATACAATTTATTTATAAAACCAATTTACATGTCAGAATTTCGTAGATAAGTACAGAATTGTAATTACATTACAAAATAAAAAAACATATTCAAAAAATAAAAAATTAAATTCAAAAAATTAAAAATAAAATCATAAATGCGAATACAAAAATAAGGTTTACAGTTGTAATAGTTCGTTCACAGAATAGAAATTCTGCTCGACAAGCCAACGTTTCAGTCTTACTTTAAAACAAGATAGACTGCCGTCAGATGTTACAGAGTCTGGTAGTTTGTTGTACGGCTGTGAGGACTTCGTGAGGGAGCGGGCGATGATTGCGAGCTTCCCTGCGTTCCGCGTTCCGTACGTGTGGGTGTCACCGTTTTTTTATGAATACGCCTAAGTTCGAGCGAACATATACTGCCACTTGCATGATGACGATGCAGGGCAGCGTAAGTATTCCGAGCTCTTTGAAATGTGGTCTGGCGGAGACATCTCGTCGAATGTTAACTAGGGTGCGTATGGCTCTTTTTTGCATACGGAAGGCGCGCTCCCAGTCGGCAGCTCGCCCCCATAACTCCGCACCATACTGCAGCACCGAGTGGACTGTTGCGAAGTAACAGCTACGAGCCACCTCCGCCGGAACCACGCGAGCCACCCGCCTTAGCGCGTAACACGCACTGCCTATCTTGCCGCACAGCTTATTGATGTGTGTCCAGGTGAGGGCTTTGTCCATTTCGAAGCCGAGGAAAGTAGTTGATTCTGATTGGTTGATGACCGTTCCGTTTACGCTAACCACAAGCTTCCTCACAGCTTTCCCTGATAGCCGAAAGTGTAGGAAGTGGGTCTTGCTTAGATTGAGTCCTAACCCGTTCATCCCGAACCATCCCGAGAGTAGCCTGGCCGTCTCGTTCAACTTCTCCTCCAGCGCGTCTACGGACTTTGCGGTAACGATCGCGGCCACATCATCTGCGTACATGAGTGTCTCAGCGGAGGTCACCGCTCCGGGCAGATCGTTTAGGAGGAGGGATAACATTATATTCGAGACGGATGACCCCTGCGCTACTCCCATGGTGGGAGATAAGGGCTCAGACCTTTCACTACCTCCAACAACAGCATCATATCCGTGAGAACGGCGTATGATGGTCTCTAGATCCCGTAGTGGCTCATTTTACCGGCGAGTACGGCGTGGCTGGCCACATCGAAAGCTTTGGACAGGTCGCAGCACAGCACGGCCACCTGCAGCTTGTGCTCACGCGCCGCCAGCACACGCCGCACCACCTCGCGCGTCAGCGACGTCGTGGAGTAACGGCGCGGTACGCATACTGCCGCGGCGATATGGCATCCGTCTCCAGCAGGTACTCCATCAGTCGGCTGCTCAGGCCATTCTCGAAGACTTTTGAAATAGCTGGTATAATCGAGACTGGCCTGTAGCTGTCCATGCACTCGCGTCTGCCCTTACCTTTGAAGATAGGTGATACTTTGCTTACTTTTAGCACCTGCGGATAGACGCCTTCTTCGAGGCACGCATTAAAGAGGTGAGCCAACACCAGGGCCAGGGGTAGTATGGCGCCTCTCAAGAGTTCCATAGATAGTCCATAAATATCTTTAGACCGCTTGGGGAGTATGCGCTTAGTTACAATGCTGGCCACCTCATCAGCACTGAACTCGCGCAGCACCAATCGGGAGCCAGCGTGCGTCCTCACCGCGGCCAGCGTGCGAGTGGCACCCCTGACGTCCGCATTGGGCGCGCCGCACGCTACCGCTGCGTTCAAGAACCTGTGGTTTATAGCATCAACAGCATGTTTTGGCATTGGAAACCTAGTACCCAAGTCGTCCCTCAAAAAAGATGAGAAATCTAATGGAATTGTATTTTCCTTTCCCCTTTCCTTATTAACTATCTTCCACATGGCCTTGGAATGATTATTACTATATTTGATTAAATTTGAGTAATGGTTCACCTTAGTGTATTTAATAAGCATGTCAAGTTTATAATTTAGATTCGAAATAAATAAAGAAATTGAGTCATCATGGGTAGAATAATTAAAATTTAACATGTCAATAATAAGGGATTTCATATTCATAATATAAGGGATCAACCATAACGTTCCCGGTTTTTTATTGTTTATTCGCTTCATAGGGAAGCAGATATCCAACTTACCTCGTATTATGTTTATTAAAGCCGTTGCTAGCCCGCAAGCTGTTTTATATTTTCCAACTATCAAATTCCATTCAACACTATCTATTGCTATCATGAAGTTATGTTGATTCACCCTAGACATGTCCCGGATGAGCTGAGTACGGGGTTCCGAAACTTATGAGTTTAGGGAAAAAAATAAGAACCAATCAATGACATACACTTTCAACAAAAATGGCCCCAAACACTCAGCTGATGCTATGGAAGGAAGATCCTGTCGTAGACCTGGTCTTTAGAATATACTAGCGACCCGCCCCGGCTTCGTACGGATGCAATGCTGATACTTAATTATACATATAAATCTTTCTCTTGAATAACTCTATCAATAAAGAAAACCGCATCAAAATCCGTTGCGTAGTTTTAAAGATCTAAGCCATAATAGGGACAGACATAAAACTTTGTTTTATATCTACTAGTGAAACTAAAATATTTTGCTATAAAAGCTATCGTACTTTGATGATTTTTTTATGAAAGTAAGCGGGTTGACTACGTACCTTGTTTGTGTTGGAAGAACACCAACATTTCATCTCTTAACGAGTCTTCTCAACCATTAACGACGGATTTCTTCAGGGTGAATGAGGTTCTAGTTAAAATTCTAACATATTCTTTGTAAAAATGCTTACTACAAAATATCAGATTACCTATGAGTAAATGATAGAAAAGCTTGGGACGAATTTTGCTCCAACTCTAAAATAACAAATAAGTTGATTGCTTCTTTACTTTACATTAAAAAGATTGAAGTGAATAAAAAATCTAAATCATCACTTTATTTCCTAGTTTTATACATGCAATTTGAATTTTGTGACGTGTCCAACAGTTCTAAGGTCTAAAGGAAATAAAACACTTTGATATTTGTTACAACTTACAAGGTTCGCAGTGAACTCGCTTACATAAATAATACAACAAAATACTTTTTTTGTTAAGAACAAAGGATGTCCAAATAACAAGCCAATTAAAAGCAACACAAAGAAAATCCGCTGATAAAAATCAATTTTTCAGCATTGACATCGCCGAAACATGTCCAATTTTACCTTCTACCGGGGTTTTTTAAACACGTGCAAAATTGAAAGTTTAATGAAACCAAATATTTGTAAAAGCTACTGAAGTAGTTTTTGTGTAGGTAGTATATTTGATTACAGGCAGTCCTGACAATTTATATATATATATATTATAGTCCTTTGTTTGACTACAATCTCACCTGATAGAAAGTGATATGGCGGGCGATGTATCACGAAGGTTTAGAAGACAATATTACTCTTGTTCTGAGACAACCAGTTTGTTAACACCACGGCCGGAAAACAAATATGACGGAAAATATGGAATTGGATGTTGATGATGATGATAATGCCGATGAGCGCCGTGGGGCCGCGGCGTACGAATATCGACCCCTCCAACTCAACCCGTGGATGTCGTAAGAGCCGACTAAGGGAACCTACCAGAGGAAGGGCAGCAGCTTCCTTCTGAGTATTTTTAAACATCAACACTGCGATCACTAATCCGCCTGCCAAGCGTGGTGATTATGGCAAATCCCCCTTACATGGGAGACCATCCACTCGATGGACCGACGACATCGTAGCGGTCGCAGGGAGTCGATGGATGGAGGCGGCTCAGGACCGCTATTTGTGGCGTCGTACGGGGGAGGCCTGTGTCCAGCAGTGGACGTGTGTGGGCTGATGATGATGATGATAATTCTAATTAATATTTCAATGATGAGCTGCGCCGCACTGGCCCGGTAAACATCTTTAGAGAGTATGGCGATGAAATAATATAATTAATATTCCATAAAATAATACTCGTACTACCTAGTCGATCAGAAAGCTGACTACGCATAAAGACTCCATCGAATTGCAGGTTTTGAGTCCCATTATTATTTTGTTTTGTTGTCAGAACCGGCCAATCAGAAACGGAAATGCTGCAAACGATACGGTCCCCTACTTCCTGTCGGTTTGTTTCAATAGATCTATTTCCTTTCGTAAAATGTATGATTATTATATTGTGCAATTCGTTATTTTGTGTGTATTTTTCTCAGGTTCGTCGAAAATTTCAAACTTCTAAAAACAACTAGGAAGGTACATAATTCCTGTAGGTAAAGACATAATTATATTTACTTAGGTTTTTATTCACTAGTTTTATTGGCTACTTGAAAAATTATTCATCACTGTAATTTATCCTTGTTATTTTGTGAATCGCTTTATTTTTTTATATGTAGAGTAGTTATTTCACGAACTGCTATAAATATTTTTTAACATAGCCATAAATTTTCCTTGAGACCAATAAATTGTGTAAACCTTTTATACCGGATATGACCGATCAGATAATTTCATTGGAAAATACAGAAAATCTGGTGGACCTTTTCCCTGTTGGTTATTATTAATGTCCGACTGAATTTGGTTTTTCAGCCGAAACCGAAACAGAACCTTTGCTTTCATTATCAGTTTCGGCCGAAACTGAACCTATAATTATATCGTGAAACTCGTGCATTTTTGCTTGATCGTATTTTTTTCCATAATGTTGGTTTAACGTGTCCATGTGTTTATAGTTCCGTTTTCAGAGTCGAGAAAGCCGTCATTAGGCATGAGTAAACGAAAATAATAATCACGCCAAAAAAGTGGTAAAATAAAAACCTTTATAAAATATTTTTGTGATATTTTCCCTGTAGGAAGGTACCTAAAGGGGCGATGATGTTTTTTTGTCTAACCCTTGTGGTACCGTTAAACAGCCAGGGATCCATTTGCGAAATTTTTAGCTTTGATAAAAGTGAACAAAAAATTTGAAGTGTAAACTTACCAGGTTTAATGAAAATTGGAAAAATTTCCAGTAAATGTAATGAAATCATTTACTAGTTAACGAGTAATAGTTTGTTTACTTATAAATATATTAGGTAAAGAGGACATTTCGTACAAAATACATTGAAAATTACTTTAATAAGTTTTTTGTACCAAAAAAGCTAATTTATTCAGACATCAAAACGACAAATTACCCATTGTAACTACGATGGCTGCGGACAATGAATTAGAATTGCCATTCACCGTGCCATTGCTGCCAGCATTCTGGACACTCTGACTTCTGGTGAAGGCTTAGATTTTTAGGAAATACTAGTTTTTTGTTGTGTCAATTGGGTAGAATAATGAATCGTGCAACTACAGAACCTAATTTATTTCGCTCGATACACACTTCGGCGGTTTTCATTTTATTTTGAAACGGATGAAACAATTGAGATAGGTATGTTTTGTTTGAAAGACGGCTTCCTTTGATGTCAATTGGTGCAGCCAACTTTTTGATAGATCGAAATTAAACCATCAGAGGTAAATTAAGTTTGTTACACAGATTAGGACCGAATTTAATTAGCAAAAAAACAGTCACAATCTAAAAAAAATACTTTTAATAAGCTAGCTGTCTCAAGTTTATACCATAGAATTATAAGTATTAGGAACCACTATAAAAAAATTGCCCTGATTTTTTTACGGGGAGGTGTGGTAAACACGTATGCACACAGGGGCAAAAAGAGACGAGCTTACGCCCACCCGTACGTATTGCACTGCACACAGAGGTAAATAGAGGAGGGGTTATACTCACATTCGCAAAAAAATGGTGTTCCCTCGTAAACTTTCTTAACATTGATCAGAACGTTTGTATGTAAGTAAGTATGTATTTGTGGTGGTGTGAGTCAAAATTATAATTCATGTAAGTTTAATTCTTAGCTTTTTTTCAGAGACTCGCAAACTGCTAAAATGTCGTACTAGAAACCGTTACATTTTAGTATTGATAAATTTCTCAATTTTGTTAAATGCTTAGAATAAAATTCTTCTAACATATACTAGGTTCGTAGTTAACCCGCTTACATTCATAATGAATTCGGCAAACATTTTATCATTTTATTATGGCTCTATTTGGTATATTATCCGCAGTATATTTATCTATTTATCCGCAGCCTTACACTACGTATGCAAGCATATCAAATCATTTACCATTTCTATTGATATTTACGGAGATAGAGCAGATTAAAAATTCAAAATTACTATCAAATTGTAAAAATTTTATAAGGTTCTGCGCGGCAGAAATTCGGCCCATTTTTGGCCGAAAGCGAAACCGAATATTCGGTGAGACGCTAGTATTATTCTTTGTTTTTCTATCGATAATGCTCTCTATACAAACGACATACATAACGTATATTTTGTATAAATTGTTATCCGATGTAGATGAACAATAACAATCGGAAGGTTTCAATCCGAGTGAAAGCCTATAATGTTTATACAGGGTGTACAAAGACTCTATATTCGTGGACATTCTAAGCTTAACACACACAACAGAAAGGTACCTATTCTTTCTGATGACTTTTGAATAACCATTTGATATTCTTGAAACAAATGAAGAAAACTCAATCATAATCCTTTTTTATTAATTGTAGAAAGAAAAAACAATTTCTGTTTCAAATATTTAACGAAGACGTTTTCTTCTATAAATTATTATTTAAGCCGATTTAAATTGAAACAAGGATTCAAGTTGAATACTGCTGTTTTTTGGATTGATCTAGCTAGAGACCATTTAGAATACATTTTTTGTACCTATTTAGAAATTTAACTACCTATCTTAAATATTTTTATATTGTCCCGCTGCATTGCCATACAGCACAGGCGCGGCAATGTAGCCAGCGTCTTGGAGACGCTTGCAATTTAAATTTATATGAATCAGTTGACCTCTGGATTGTTTGCATTTATCGCAACTGTTTCAATTTTAAATACAGGTTCAATATGTTTCTAAATATTCTTAAATTAAAATTTTCTTTTTCAATGTACTTAGTTAACGGACTTAAACAATTTTTAAGCTTTCACAAGTATATTGTTACACCCTATACCAACGCCCCACCATAGCTAAAACGTATCTGCATGAAAATGCTGCATTATTCATAACTAAGGAGATAAACTACCAAAATAATGTCTTTATCGCAATAGACCCAGGTAATGTTTCTCCACACCTTTCCAAATAACTCATTTATATTGATGACTTATTTTTCTGTAGGTGGCTTTCTTCTAAACAGACATAACTATTTATTAGATAGCATACCAGATTTCTTATACCATGGGTATACCCATGGTATGCTGCTCTTCCGAGACACGATGCTCACGTGGATGTCTCCAGTTTACGTCATCATCGCCATCGGCGAATGAGAAGACGAATTTGTTTCGAGGGGCAAGTCTGGCAAGGCGTGATCGTGGCGTCGACGCCACGATCACGTCTCGACTGTTGGTAGTCCGGTAGCTATCGCGGACGTGTCGAGTAGCTATCGAGCAGACGTAAGGAAAATGTTCATATCTGAAACGCACCTCATTTACGAACCACTGATGTTCACCACCTGACGACTCAAAGGCTGGAATAAGACATTTATTTGCTTATTTTATTGTATAATAAAATGAGTTGCCTATAAATTCTTCGTTTGTTTATTATATCGGTTTTCCTACATGTTATAATAACAAAATAAATAAGCGATTTTAGCGCCATTTTTGGGTAAAATAAAGAACTTCACGGTCTATGAACCTAGGGGGTAGTTGTAGTTGCATTACTAATAGATGGCGTTAGAGTCGCGATTCTTCAAAAATATTATTTACGCCTTATTTTACGTGATTACGTATTATTTATCACTTTATAACACTCCATCAAAACTAAGGTACATACCACAAATCGATTTATCACTAAACATGGGTCACAGGTAGGTAGTGTAGGTATTTGTTTAGGTACCAATGTAGTAACCTAAGAATTCTTTAAAAAATGTGTTTTAACTACTGTCATCGACAAAAATAAAAATCTAAGTAATAAAACAGTCTATTGTAATTAAGGTAGGCATGGATCATATGTGGAGGATCCACCATGTAAGATTGTAGCATCTACGAATTATTTTAAAGCTAATTCAACAAACTCTAAAATAAGGTAATTCTTAGAAAACTAGCATCGTTAAAATAATGCAAAAAATTATATAGATAATAAACTATACTAAATCTTTATTTGAAATCAAGCGTAGCAATTTATTTTCTCATTTTTACTATGAAAAATGCAACAATTTACAAAATATTATTTTTTGATTGACCATAGAGAAAAAATATTTTCACGTCAATTCTTGCTACTAAAAATATGATGAGCGTTTTGAGATATTATTTATACCTCTAAACGGTGTTATACTATTTTAAATATAAATATGTAAATCTTTACGTTAGTAACGTCAGCATCATTCGGACTCGCAATTCTGTAATTTTCCTAGAGATTTGGACGTCTCCTCACGTTAGTAACGTGAAGCGATCGAAAGCGTAGTTCCACGTACGCACTATAGAGGCGCTGTACCAAATTGTATGGAAAAAGGAGACGTCACGATCACGTCTCGTTACCAAATTCCGGCCAGACTCACTATCTATCGCTACTGGTGTTATCAGTAGCGTAAAATCGTTACTCCCCGAGCTCCTTTATGAATCTGATAAAACTATGTGGTTTTGTATTTATCAATTATTTATCACATTGACTCGTGTTTAACTAACCCTGTTTTGACTGATTTAACCAAGGACTAGCTGACCCGTGCCCACTTCGTTGGCTGGTAAACATTTTTACTTGTTATTATAACCTATAATACTCACAATTGTCGTGGTTATTAAATTAATAATAGGTAAAATATTTTTCAAAATCGGCTAAGTAGATTCCGAGATTACCCCGTACAACCTCACAAACCTTACTTATTTTTATCAATGTAGTATAGTATAGATTTACATATACCTAGATTTTATTGCTTGGACATCACACAGCTCCACATTAACCTAGGTATATGATGCACTTCAAAAGCTTTTGATAGTACCTACTGGAGAATAGGGCACTACACATCTATTGTCCAGTTCTAAAACTGGAAGGAAGAATCACCAGTCGTCCTAAATCTTCACAATTTGTATCTTGGTTCATGGCGTCTCGCAGATCTACATAATTCTCAGCGCGCAGTTTCTCTCATTTGTTCTGTTCTGATGTATACCAAAAGCTCCGTTTTTATTTTGGCGTAAGCGTACACCAGAAAACGGTTGAACAAACCTCGAAACCTTTGCAGGTGAGCAAACGAACTTCTCTCATTGGTAAAATGTATCTAGGCGTAGCATTGCATTGCGGAAACTTTTTTAATGTCGACAGTCTCGTCAGTTATCGGATTCCCATGTCGAAGATCAAAGTTGTATCAGTCTTCGCCACGACAGTAGGTATATAAGCGAGTACTGAAGAGCATCAAATGCCTGGTGCGTTTCGCTAATGCGTTGCAGCGGTCATCCCGGGTACGCAGCACAATGTCCCGCCTGTCACAGTGCTGATCTACCAGGATGACGGCAACATCATTGATAGCGAGGGCTTTGTACAAACCGGATGCTGTCCAGTAGGTCGTTTATCGGCACTAATAACAATTTTGTTATCATTTTGTTGGCTTTTGGGGTATGGACTCGTATTTTATGTCCTTCCTCGTAGTATGAACTTAAATCATGCTAAGTATCATTCGAATCCATTCAGTAGTATTTGCGCTATTTTAGGCCGAGAAATGTCACTTCCATCCCCACTCCTAAGGGAACCTTAACGAATTCCAGGATAAAAAGTATTACATGACATTCCTCGTAGTATGACCTTAAATCATGCCAAGTTTAATTTGAATACAATCAGTAGTTTCAGCGCTATGCGCAGCCGAGAAATTTTACCCTACTGCGGGGGGCCACTACGGGGGGCTACTGGGGTTCCCACTGCGGGGGTAAACTGCCGGGGGCCCCCACTGCCGGTGCCCTCCACTGTGAGGGCTACTGAGGTCCCACTGTGGGGCAATGTGGGGGCTACTGGGAGGGTCCAGTTGCGTGAGGGGCCCCACTGCTGGGGTCCGAACTTCTGGGGCTCCCACTGCCTGGGGCTCCAATGCCTGGGACCTCACTGCCTGGGGCCCCACTGCCAGTGCCCCCCACAGTGGGGGGCTATCGCTCTCTACTGCCCTTGCCCCGCACGCCATCCTGCAACGCGCAAAATTTCACTTCCATCCTCTCTCATAAGGGAACCCTTCTGAGTTCCGGGATAAAAAGTATTTTATGTCCTTCCTTGTAGTATGAACTCAAATTCTGCCAAGTTTCATTTGAATACATTTAGTAGTATAGGCGCTACGCGCATCCAAAAAAAATATTTTCATCCCCTTGGGAGAGGGGATGAACCCTATTGAAATCTGGGATAAAAAGTATTCTATGTCCTTCATCATGATATGATCTCAAATCCTGCAAAGTTTCATTTGAATACATTGAGTAGATCCGGCGCTATGCGCAGCCAACTAATTTTACGTTCATCCCCTCTCCCAGAGGAACCCTATTGAAATCCGGGATAAAAAGTATCCTATGTCCTTCCTCGTAGTATGAACTCAAATCCTGCCAAGTTTCATTTCAATATGTTCAGTAGTTTTGGAGCTATGCGCGGCCAAGATACAGACAGACAGACAGACAGACAGACAGACAGACAGACATGATGGAAAAAAAATACATTTTTGGCATCAGTATCGACAATAGAGTGCACTACAAAAAAAAATTCTAAATATCTTCAATGTACAGAATTTGACCTATTACAGTTTTATTATAAGTATAGATTTAACAAACATAATTGACGATTGTCATATTTTCATAAATTTTTCAATTGGCCCTGATCACGTTTGTTTCCCAACTTCTATATACATTTTGTTGAAATAAAGTGGCAACTGGATAGTGACGATACCTGGGGACGCTCCCGGAAGAGTAGACATATTTTCTAGACATGTGCGCCGATGTCCATTTGATCGGCGGCGGCGGCGTCTGGTGTCAAAGTTGTCGGCGGCAGCGGCGTCATCGTCGTAATCGGCGTGGGTGTGAAAATTAGTAAAAGAGACCTCAATCCTTATTACACTTTTTATTTATGCACTTACAACATTATATGGCACGCTTACTATAGTAAGCGTGATCAGATAAATCATATTTTAATTATGAACGAGTGGAGCGAGCCGTGAAAAAGTTAACGTTTTTTTTCGAAAGTTTGGAAAAAATAAGCACGAATTCCCATGACAAAAGAAAATAACAGTGAGTGAAGCTAGTCTTGAAAATCTTAATGACTTTACGGTGGTAGATTTAAACCTTTGAATATAAATAACGGCAAACACAGCAAACCACCCGCGTGGCCACGGCGTAAGAATATCGATCCCTCCAACTCAGCCCGTGGATGTCGTAAGAACCGACTCAGGGCACCTACCAGAGGAAGGGCAGCAGCTTCCTTCTGAGAATTTTCAAAACCTACCTACACTCCGATCACCAATCCGCCTGCCAAGCATGGTGATTATGGCAAAACCACCCCTACTTGACAGATACAAACAGAAAACGGCCCCGGTCCCCGGCAGCTCTGCTATTTCTAGTCACTGTAGCAGCTATGGTAACGGCGGGGCAGGGGGTGCTAGGAATCTCCGGCAGAGATTGTGCTACCAATCTAAATACCGACGACCTTTGCACCTGGTAACATACAATACAACGCACGAAAATTGAATATCAATGTCAAGCTAGAACGGTTTCGTCTGATAAAGTCCAAGTTACACCCAAATCCTGCCCAAAAACAAAATCCCGAAAGCTTTCAGTTGGAGCTACAAAACCGCTTTGAATGCATCGCGGATTGCGCAACAGTGGAGCTGAATAAAGGGCTGGTAGAAAAAATACTGTCCATGCGGGCTGATCGGAGTTCTTTAGGATCCGCCGCAGAAATAAAATACAGAGACTCTCGGGGTTCACACTTTGCAGTTAATATCAGGGAGAAGCGAAATGAAGCTACAGTCTTCGGCAGATATGTCAAGATACGGCGTGTTCAATAGACAGATCTCGAAGTCCATACAACCCGATTTGCGCTCATACAATACTAACAGTATTGTTAGTGCAATAGAATGGAACAAGGGCTCCTAGGTGTGAGAGATTTGTCTTTTGGACAAAGCCAGTTGATGAAGCTGAAGACCGATAACGGCAGCATCATTTCTTCCAAGCCTGCGATCTTGAGAGCATGAAAAGTTTTATAGACAGCTCTACATCTCATCGCAATGCCCTGTAAACAACAGGGCAGGTGATGCAAGAGCCCGTTTAACCCGAAACTATACCAAAGATATCACGGATTTACGAGCCTTTACGAGATAAGGACGGTTCGCGAATAGCTTCAAAAAAACGAGGCACCGGGGGATGACGGAATCACGCCACATGTCACAAAATTAATATGTAATACTTAAGTAAAACTGGGAAATGGTCTTTCGTAGTCCACAAACGCTAGAAATAACGATAAATTATACTCCTCTGTCTTCTGTATAATCTGCCGGAGCGTAGGAATGTGGTCTACGGTACTAAAACCTTTTCAACACTCAGCTTGTGCGGGAGGCTGGAAGTCTTCGAACCTTCAAGAGAGACGTTTGGTGATAACTCTCAAAAACAGCTTATAGACGTGGCTCCTGGCGATATAAGGGTGACAAAAGCTCTTCTTAGGAACTATAGGGTCTATAATATAGGCTGTTATTTCTAGTGTTTGTGGACTGCGAAAGACTATTTCCCAGTTTTACTTAAGTATTATTAATTTTGTGACATGTCCAAGAGTCCTGTAAGGTCTAAAAGAAATAAAGCACTTTGAGTTTTGAGAAAGCCTTTGATTCAGTCGAAACCTGCCCGGTGCTACACTCTCCTCAGCGGTGCCAAAAAGACTACCAGTATATCCAAATTGACGAGAAACTGATAACACCTTACTTTAGATTAACATTGAGTTAACCATTGTTATTGTGTATTTCTTTTTCAATAAATATTTTCATTTCATTTCAAGTGTTGAAGTGTTTGTACAGCAAGGCCATTATGTCTATCCGGCTCCAGAACCAGAGTACAAATCCGATCCCATTGCAAAAAGGGTGAGACTGGAAGACGTTATCTCTCCAAAACTGTGCACCTCTGCATTGGAGCATATATTTAAGCTCTTAGGCTGAGATGGATATGACATCAATATCATCAGCGATTACATCAATACCTTCGGTTGCTGACGATATAGTCAGTGTGGCAGAATCGCTGGTAGACCTTAGCAAAATGCTCAGAGACCAACACCGTTTCTGGACAGGTGGGTTTTAAAATGAACATAGGTAAAGGGGGTTGACAGACGGACAAAGTGATCCTATAAGGTTTCCGCTTTCCTTTTGAGGTACGGAACCTTAAAAATACTAATTTTGCATATAAAATATACTACATTTGATAACAAAAGTGATTTATTTAGTTTAGAATATTATTTGAATTTTGACGCCGATGAAAACATCGGCGGCGGCGGCGTGGCCAAAATGATCGGCGGCGTGCGCCACGCCGATCGGCGTACATGTCTACTATTTTCTGGGATCATGGGTATACCTACCTAATATCTTACTGATACATAATTTATGTTTTCTCTAGAGTCGAACCTACGTCTTGGCAGTTTACGGCGTGGGTGAGCAGGGAAAAAATTGACTCCTGCCCGACTAGAGTTACAGGGGGTGGGAATTCACATTATCACACTAATATTTTTTGAAGACCGATATGGCGGGGCGGGCGAAGGTCGTCCTGCAACGCAGGAGGTTGCGGGTTCGATCCCGCCTTGGTACAAATGTTTGTACGATCTGCAAATATATGTCTCGGGTGTTCTGGGTATTTTCTATGTATAATGAAAATATCTATCTTACATAGATAGATAGATATATTGAATTAAGTATGTCAGTCATCTTTTACCCCTATAATACAAGTTCTGCTTAGCTCGGGGCTAGATGATGCTGTGGGGATTGTCCAGCCATTAGCCATTAGTTATTTATTTATTTAATATTATAAAAGCTAAAGTATAGTTAGATGATACATAAAACTTATTTTTGTTACTACAGATTACGTGAAATATTTCATTATTTCATTCAGTTAACGAAATAAACGCGCGAGTAAGTATAGGACGAACAGCGGGCGCCTCAGGCAAAGTATCGTCTTAATGAATTGTACGTTTTTTTTAAATGGCTTGTAGCCGAGTATCTTAGTGAAGTGAAGGAAGAGGTGCCTAATTAATAAAAAAATCATATATTTATGTTCTTCTTACCTAGCATCTCAAAAGACAAAGAAAGCCTGCTTTTTAATTATTTTGAACTGTGTTGTACATTTTATAATAGGTATAACCTTTCTGCCCGCCCGCGCCGCCTCGCACCCATAGTTTCTATGGAAAAGTATAAATGCTGTCTGGAAGAAATCGCGATCAGCGATAAGGGCGCCTTTTGTACTCTTTGTCTTTATTTTATTTTAGATTTAAGAGTTTTTTATTTATGTAAATGTTTTGTACAATAAACTGTTCATTCATTCATTGAAGTTCCTTATTAAATGTTGATTTTTTAAATCTAGAACACCTGTATTCTAAGCAAATTCATGGGAAGTCGATACCGAGGGACGTCACCACGCAGGGAATCGAAACCGAGGTAACAAATCGAAAATATTGTCCACAGAGTGTGTAGCGGTAAATATAACGCGGCTGGAAGTGCCAGCCTTGGTGGAAATGGGAACCGAATCCGTGGTCCTCGATTGCGCGTACAACGCCAGCAAGCCGCTTGGTGTGCAGGATGGACTAGTCGTCAAGTGGTTCTTCAACAGCTCTGCTGGGCTGGTCCATCAGTGGATCCCTCCAATGCGGCCGCAGGTCATTGGTCTGTTGAAGGGGAAGGTGGAACTTAATTTTAGGATATCTGGTGAGATTAATAAGCTTTCACAAAGCTCCGACGAAAATTTTATCTTGATTAATCATAATATTAGAACGGCTATCTACACTCACTTTTGTTGAGTGTTCTTTATTACTAAGTTAATAAAGAAAACTCTCTATGAAGTTACCTTAGGATCAAATAAAAAAACTATAGTGAAATCAGTTTATTCATAGATTTACAACCCTTTTTTACTTACTTCTATGGGTTTATCCGTTCGGGAGCTACGATACAAAAAGCGAATACAAAAATGGGATCGAGAAATTCATGATAATTATCAAACATATAGCAAACTTCAAGAAGTGAAATTCCATCCCCTTAGCTACGTCATCTAATACCGAACATCGTCTCGATGGACTGTATTAGAACCTATTATTTTGCTTCCTTTCAGAAGTCAAGGCCAGTCAAGGAAGGTCTTACCTAATAGGTACATATACTTCAAACGTAAAAGAAATTCAGCCTGCAAGTTAGCAGAAAAATCCATCATCTGTCAGTACAAAAAAGTTCCATGAAAACTACCCGTGCCTTTGTGTAGCTGAAAATCCCTTGACCACGCTGTTTTTGAAGTGTTTTCATGTTTTATATTTCAGAAGAGCCACTACAGGCATACAGGGCTATAAAAATACTGCGACCGACGACGGATTTGAGCGGGAACTACACTTGCGTCGTGTCCACTTTTATGGAGGAGGATCGACAGACGCGGCCTATGCTTGTGTACAGTATGTATTGACTCAAATTACTGTAGGCCAAGCATAGGGATACACAATAGATACAGTATAGTCTCGGAAACTAATGGCACAATAGACAAAAATTAAATCTCAACGTCATAAATTGCGTAAACCATAGACCTAGTTTTTTTTTGCCTTATCTATTGAAGTTGAACAACTTATGTGAGAAATGTGAGAATCAATGTTGGATTTTTTAAGAAAATATCTATGAATCGGCTAATAGGATGATCTAGTTTCCTGGGAAGCCATTGCCATCAAACCTAGTTACCTCACCGAGTGTCATACCAGGGCAGGCTTTCAGTTATTTTTCAATTAAGCGACCTACCAGTAGTTGATGTTATTCAAACGATTTCTTTTTCTATCAAGCATGCCTTGACTGTTTTTGCTATCATGAGGTCAACTTTGAAAATTGAACGAAGTTTAAGGATGACATCGGATCAAAAAGAAAGACGATCCGTTCCGTCGATTCCTTACTACAAAGAATTTTAACGGCCTCTGGTGTACGTAAGTACTTATTAAATCCATGCCTTACTGATGGGGCGTGAATAATAACGCAGCTTTTGGACACATTGAACTGTTTTTAATTAACACTAATATCTATGCAGTAGCGAGTGCGACGACATCTTGGATTTTGACACCCACAGATTCTAAAACAAGTTACTATTGTATAGGCCGGTAGGCACGCTCACAACTCGATACCTAACACCTCCCCTCGAAGTAGTGAGCGAGATTCCTAATCTTTATACACGCACATTCATCATACCTAAATTACGCATACATTCTTGGTGTTTCGATCCACTCAAACCTTTTGTCAAAACATCGGCAGGCATTTTGTCTGTTGATAAGTACTTAAGATCGATAACACCTTGTTCGAACCTATCTCGAATAAAGTGGTGCCTTACGTCAATATGTTTTGTACGTGACCGGTAGGTCTTACTTTGTGCAAGTTTTATTGCACCTTGATTGTCGTTAAACAATGTCACACACTCGCATTCTATTCCAAAATTATCTAACATATCTTTTAAGTAAATGGCCTCTTTAGTGGCCTCGGAAAGAGCCATGTATTCGGCCTCCGTGCTCGATAGTGCAATAGTTCGCTGTTTTCGCGCTTCCCAACTAATTGGAGCACCGGCTAGTGTAAATGCAAAACCAGAGTAAGATTTACGATCAATCGCATTCGCACCCCAGTCAGCATCGACCACACCAAATAATGGTAAACCAGTTCTTTCATACATTAAACCATAGTCAGCCGTCCCTTTCAAGTATCTTAGAACACGCTTCGCAGCCTTCCAATGCTCAACATTATAGTTTGTATTAAACTGACTAAGGTAGTTCACTGTATACGCAATATCGGGTCTCGTAGACACAGCTAAATACATTAAGGCTCCAATCAGACTCTGATACGGATATTGACTCATTACATCATCATTCACACTTTCAGGCTTATCCAATTTTACATTCGCATCCATAGGAGTCATTATAGGCTTACATTCACTCATACCAAAACGTTCTAAAACTTTTTCTAGATACACCCTTTGGTTAAGATATACTCTATCGTCTTTATCACGAGTAAATTCAATGCCCAAACAATGATTAATTTTCCCCATGTCTTTCATCTCGAATGCTTTAGTTAGCTGCCCTTTCACCTCATTCATCCACACATTATGATTTGTAGCTAAAATAATGTCATCAACATAGATACCAATCAACATTATACGCTCATCTTTCTCCGCAACAAACACACATGGATCTTGTGGTATCGCTTCAAATCCAACGTTCACCAACTCTCTCACCAATTCCTTATGCCATTGCAATCCAGACTGACGCAAACCATACAAAGACCTTTTCAAAACACACACACTGTCTTCACACTCATTCATAGCTTTCTTCCATCTTTTTACAGTCTGAATCATTTTCTTGTCGTGTAAGTTCTTCTTATGTGTTCCAATCTTTTGGTTAGCGAGTACTCTGTCTAAAACTTCGCATAGTTGTTCAGGTATTTCCATATAGACCTCTTCGTCTAGTGATCCATTGAGATAAGCTGTAACCACGTCCATTTGATGGATGTCTAATCCTAATTCCGCTGACAATGCAGCTATGGTTCTTATAGATGACGACCTTACGACTGGAGATGACGTTTCATGGAAATCCTCCCCTGGACGCTGTGAACATCCTTTCGCGACGAGCCGTACTTTATTCCCCGTGACTTTGGTACTAAACACGAAGCGGCTCCCTATTACTTTGCGATTCGGTGGTCGAGGCACTATTTCCCATGTGCTATTCTTTATTTGGGCTAAGTATTCATCCTCTAAGGCCCCTTTCCAAGCATCTACGTCATTCGTCTTTTCGATTCCACTCCATGTCAATGGTATTATATTAGCTATCCCTGCTAATTGTATGTTCTCTATTTCATCATCTTCTGACTCATTATCCTCTATTTGGTCGTCAGCTCTGTCCTCTTTATGCGGTCTTTCCGCTCCAGTTCGTGTAAGTCTTCCTCTTCTTCCCTTTGCAGGTTCTATCAATCTCTCCCACGAAACTGTAGTTGTTTGCTTTTTCTGCTGCATTCTGTTTGCTTTTCTGTTTTTATCTGGGTCATTCTCATTCTCTTGCTGTTCTTGATCTTTGTCTCTATCTCTTTCGTGACTTACGGCAGGCTTACTCAAATCAACCGATACATCATCATCAATACTATCTTCTTCATCAAGTATCTCTTTGTACTCATGCCTGAACGCCGTTTCATTCATAAATTTTACGTCCCGTGTCACTATAATTTTTCTGGATTTCGGATCATGTATTCTGTAGGCTTTTGATTGTACATCATATCCCATGAAAATTCCCAATTCAGAGCTAGAATCGAATTTTCCTTTCTGTACGCCTTTATTTTTGTAATAGGCTTTTGATCCAAAGACATTCATATATATTAAGGTAGGTATCTTACCTGTCCATTCTGTAAATGGTATCTGACCATTCAAAGCTGTGGTTGGGCACCTATTTCTCACATAATTCGCAGTATGTATCGCCTCTGCCCAGAATGCAGGAGGGGATCCTGCTTGATTCATCATGCACCGTGCCATCTCAACCAGTGTTCTGTTCTTCCTCTCAGCAATCCCGTTCTGTTGTGGTGTGTAGGGCGCTGTGAGTCTTCTTCTGATTCCTTCCTTCTTCAAAAAGTTATCAAATTCATTGTTTACGTATTCTCGACCGTTATCAGATTGTAAATTTTTTATTCTCTTTCCTGTCTTCTTTTCTACGTATGCCTTGTATTCTTTGAACACACATAGGACGTCACTTTTGTTCGTAATGAAGTAGACTTCACACCATCTTGATTTATCGTCTATAAATGTGACAAAATACTTTTTCCCGCCAAAAGACTGTGTTCTCATGGGTCCGCACACATCTGTGTGCACTATTTCTAAGAGCTCGCTGGTGCGGTCATCACTGCCTTTGCCGAACGGCGTGCAAGTCTGTTTCTGACTAATACAGATCTCACACTCTGATAATTTTTCATTATCTTTGAAGTTCAAGCCATGTACAAGACCACTCTTTGACATAGCTTTCAAATCTCGTTCATTCAGGTGTCCTAGGCGTTCGTGCCATACATCTATAGGCTTCTTCACCACCTCAGCATTGTTGACATCGTTCTTACTCATTCTTACATGATATAAGTTACCAACTCGGTCTGCCCTCATGTGAACTTTCCCATTGGCATCAACCACAATAGCATTGTCTTTCTTAAAATGAACCTCGAACCCGTAATCTGTCATCTTTGCCACCGATAACAGGTTTGTTCTCAAATCAGACACATAGAACACTTTATGTATGTTTACCTGGCGCTCTTCGCTGCCCGTGTCCACTGACATGCTGACTCTTCCAGTTCCAGTAATCTGTGTACTCTCACTATTAGCTAGGTTCAATTCGGAGTTTAGGTTTGTGAATCCTTCAATCATGTGCTTCTCATTGCACATATGGCCCGTGCATCCACTGTCTATACACCATATAGGGCTCTTCTTCTCGCTGATCATCACCTCTTCGGTGGTGCTCAACATCGTCGTCGGTTTTTCAAATTCGCCACTGCCTTCTGCTTGTTTTGCACTCTGTTTCTGCTTATTGTTATTCTTCGTTTTGCAATCTCTCGCAAAATGCCCTCGACGGCCACAACGATAACATTCAATATTACTTTTAGAGTTGTTATTGTCGTTAGTGTTCTTCCTTTGGAAAGCATTTGTTTTGTTTCGCTTGACGAACATGGCTCCCTGGTCTACCACTTTTGATTTTCGGCCTTCATAATCTTCAATTATTTTTACTTTTAGCACTTCCGTAGCAGGCAAATCATCACGTGACTCCATTGCCGTACGAAACATGGCAAATGAATCCGGCAAACTATAAAGTAGCAAAATCGCCAACAGTTCATCAATCACAATCAAACCAATTTCTTTAAGCTTCTTAACCGCGTCAAAAAAATCTGCGATGTGCTTCCGCAGGTCATCTTCTTCCTGCATTCGAGTCAAAACAAGCTGTTTCAATAAAGACGCTTTCCTGGCAGGCCCGCTTGACTGATACAAAGATTTCAATTTATCCCATATTGCTTTGGAAGTTTCCATACCATCCAATGCCCCCAACTCACTCGGGCTTACGGCCAGCAAAATATCGGATTCGGCTTTTCCGTCCATTTTTATCCATTCTGCGTACTTTGAATCGCTGGTCGCCGGTTTGGGCAACGTTCCGGTCACATATTCCCACAAATCATTTTTTTTCAAAATCGCTCTCATATGTATCTTCCATGTATCATAATTGTCTCCGGTCAGCTGGTCAATCCTTATAGAAGCCATTATCAAGTTTCTTCAACTCAAATTTCACGAATAAACCACGAAAAGGAAAAACAAGCAAAAAATGTCCTCCAATTCCTTGACTGTATTTTACTGTCCAATCGAGTACTAAACACCTCACAAGTAATGTTCATAAAGTTCAGGTGAAGCGAGGAATACAGCGCGCAATCATAACTCGCTTGCGGCGAACTGTACACGGTTGTTTACGCCAAAGTTTATTATCACTTTTTCACTGATAATCCGATTAGTTTTTCACAAAATCGATTGTCTGTAGCACTCTGGGCCCATAACCTGATGGGGCGTGAATAATAACGCAGCTTTTGGACACATTGAACTGTTTTTAATTAACACTAATATCTATGCAGTAGCGAGTGCGACGACATCTTGGATTTTGACACCCACAGATTCTAAAACAAGTTACTATTGTATAGGCCGGTAGGCACGCTCACAACTCGATACCTAACACTTACTACCTCTATAAAAATGGTTCTGACATTTATTTGTTAGAGATCCGAATCGAAAGGTTGATGATGAAGCGCCCGAAGCAACTTGGTGGTAAGGTTGTTCGTTTCGTGAGATTGTCATCCGTCGACTTCGTCCGTTTTTCAAAGTAGACCTGGCGTTGAACGCAATTTACAATACCAATAATTCACTCCGTCTTTTGGTCCCAGGTCGCGGCAAGAGCTTCCACTTCATCCAGGAGAAATTATACGTATTCTTGGTGACGCTGATTTGCTTCGCCGAGGATCTTTACCCGAAGCCAGTAATGAGGATACTCTCGCAAGGGTGAGAAAGATACTTTATGATAACCGGAGTAAAGTTCAAATTTAGTAACTTGAACCTTCATGAAGTTTTAGCATGTGGCGGCCTCAGGCTTTTAAATTAAATATTAGCAATCACTAAGTGGCCTTTGTGATTAGCTTTTAACTAATCAGAACAGTTCGTTTCTTTGAATTTCCACGTCAGAGATTTGTGTCAGACTTCAAAGCAGTCGACCTTATTCGCGTTTTGATGGCGAGAAACAACTTTGATTATAGAACTATACCTACCTATGAACATAGTAGATATTCGGTGTAGATATTTTAGATTATAGAACCTAATCTGTGCTACAGTACCTACCTACTTACATAGTAGGTTTCGGTAGGAAGTAATATTGAGGCTATTCGTATTTATTTCCTACGATAACATTCGACCACTCCCCGTGCCCGAAACAAATTCCGCTGTGAGGTAGGTAGGTATACCCATTTGATTTCTAAAATGGAACTTAAGTTACGGCTTAAATTTCAGGAACCCCCTAAAACAAGCGGTTACTCAGATCACCATGGACTCGTGGGGCCTCTACACGATAGAGACGAAAGCGGTGGTACACGACGATGACGTCACGAACCCTGAAGAATTTATCTGCGAGCTCAGCATGCCGGCTGCCAATTATACCGAGAACAGAACCACTGTTTATTACCCTGGTGAGTGAATTTAGAGTGGCATTATGGGGCTTAGAGCATTTGAATGCTCTAAGTTATGGGGTTACCTGCCTCCGCATCGCAAATCGAATGGAATCCATTATAGAAGAATAAAGATCCATTCCCATCCATTCTAAGCCATTCAATTTTTTTTATGTAGGCCATGTCGCCCAATTGCTGGGCAGAGGGCCCCGCAGACTTCCAAATCTTTCAAATATTTTAAATGCGAAAGTTTGTAAGTTTGGATGTTTTGAATTTTAGATGGGAGGATGTTTGTTACCTCTTCACGCCAAAACTACAAAATTAATCAGGCTGAAATTTTGCATAGAGGTAGTTCTGGGCCTGGATTAACATTATTAAACTACATCTGTCTACTATATCCCAAAGAAACGCATGCGAAGAGGCGAGTAGAAAATAGTCGCTTCTTATGACAATGGTATCGTCGCAAAATGGACGTTAAATATCAAAACGTGTCTACGCAGGCGATTCTGCGACGATACCACTTTCTTATTGAAGCTATTGGTTTAGCACAATTGGGCCCCTATAAACAGGTCATAGGGCCCCTTACACGTTTATTAGGTACCTCCGTGTTTGCACCATGCCATTCGCTTCGGTGGATTCATTCCAAAAGAGATTCGAAGAGGAAAGATGTCTCAGATTGCTGAGATTATATACTCGGTCCAATAAATACCTATGAGTGTTCTTTACCTTATTTCTGCTTTCGCCACTTAACATCCTTCCTACATTCCTACTAAATATATTAATTAATTAATTGTTATTATTTATTTATCATATTATAAATGTCAAAGTTTGTATGGATGGATATTTGTTACTCTTTCAGGTAAAAACTACTGAACCGATTAGGCTGAAATGTGGTATGGGTATATTTTGGGACCTGGAATAACATATAGGCTATTTTTATCCCGATAAATCGCGGGCGAAGGGGCGGGCAGCAGCTAGTACTAATATAAAGCGGAAAAAACCTGCTGTTTGACATTATCTTTATTTACTTTTCGTCACTGGGGATCCTGGAGAACTCATGTTTTGACCAGGATCCTCCGGGAGATACATCTGGGGGACAGTGGTGGCCTTACCCCTCAGAGTAACGAAAAGTAAATGCTAAAATCTATATTTTTCAAACGATTGTATTTTTAATACACGCTTTAATCAAAATCGATTGCTCTTTTTTCTACTTCGCAGATAAACGTAAACCTTCTAACTCAGTTTTCTGTGAGAAAAGCTCAAAGCATATATTTTCCTCCTTCGCAATCTCCGTGTAAACTTAAGCTCAGATAGTGCATTGCCAGTATGTATCGAGCAAAGCAAACAAGCGAGAATTCCATGGTAGGTTAGATGGAGGGTGAGCATTCACCTCTTGCTTATAAAAACCCGCTCTCAACTTTATTGTTTATTTATATAATGCATTCATGTCCATTACAAAGGTGTTACAATTTAGATATAGAACCTTTATGAACCCTGTGAGGGATTTGAAAAATTTGGTAGATGTTTAACATTATTCATTTAGTCTTCATATCCTTTTCCTTACTAGGGTGAATAAGCCAGTTCGCCGACCACCCCTGGTTTAAGACTACTTTTTCGTAAATCCCTTAAAAATTGTCTAATAAAAACGCGCTTAAGTTCGTTTTGATTTAGAACGAAACAGTAGTCTATCCCTTCCCCGCCGACCACTTTTGTTGGTCTATGACACATGATGAACCTCAGGGACCCTCGGAAATACAGCCATAGCGGATCTATAGAATTTTGTTAAGCTATTCTATAAAAACAATTGTGATAGTACACTTTTCAAACGTGAGTAAAACCATTTTTTGTCTAGACTTATTATAGGTGGATATGTGGTTTGCAATGTTTAAAAAATATGTAATTTTTCTCGGAAGCATTACTTTTAATGATATAATACTTTTTTAACTTAAATAATGGGACTATTGTATCTATAATATATACATATCTACTAATGGTTGGATTGCATGTTTTTTTACAGATGGCCAATTGATATTTTATACCCGAAAGGCCTTTTTTCAATGAAACGTAAGTGGACGCCAACTGACGAAAATGATGGACGCAAACTGGTCGCGAGCGGTCGGGAACTGACGAAATAGCACTTTTTGATATTTTATTGATTACTAGCGTCAGCTAGTAATCAACCAACCTATAACACTCGCAAATAACGTGGTTTTCATTAGGTGAAAGAATTTTCAAAATTGGCTCAGTAGATTCAGAGATTACTCCCTACAACCTCACAACTTACTTATTTTTATTAATGTAGTATAGTATAGATTTACATATACCTAGATTTTGTTGACTGGACGTCACACAGGTCCACATTTACCCAGGTATATTATGCGTTTCAAAAGTTTCTGATAGTACCTACTGGAGAATAGGGCACTACACATCTATTGTCCAGTTCTAAAACTGAAAGGAAGAATCACCAGTCGTCCTAAATCTTCACAATTTCTATTTTGATTCATGGCGTCTCGCAGATCTACATAGTTCTCAGCGCGCAGTCTTCTCTCATTTGTTCTGTTCTGATGTATGTATACCAAATGTTCTGATGTATGTATACCACTCCGTTTTAATTTTGGCGTAAGTGTTCACCAGAAAACGGTTGAACAAACCTCGAAACCTTTGCAGGTGAGCAATGCGACCTTCTCGGCTCTTAGGCGTAGAATTGCATTGCGGAAACTTTTTTAGTATCCAGTCTCGTCAGTTTTCGGATTCACATGTCGAAGATCAAAGTTGTATCCGTCTTCGCCACGACAGTAGGTATATAAGCGAGTAGAGACTGAAGAGCATCAAATGCCTGGTGCGTTTCGCTAATGCATTGCAAGCGGTCATCCCGGGTACGCAGCACAATGTCCCGCCTGTCACAGTGCTGATCTAACAGGACGACGTCAACATCATTGATAGCGAGAGCTTTTTACCAACCGGATGCTGTCCAGTAGGTCGTTTATCGGCACTAATAACAATTTTGTAATCATTTTGTTGGCTTTGGGGTATAGAGTATGGACTCGTATTTTATGTCCTTCCTCTTAGTATGAACTCAAATCATGCTAAGTATCATTCGAATCCATTCAGCAGTTTTTGCGCTATTTTAGGCCAATTTAGGCCGAGAAATGTCACTTCCATCCCCACTCCCAAGGGAACCCTAACGAATTCCAGGATAAAAAGTATTACATGACCTTCCTCGTAGTATGAACTTAAAACATGCCAAGTTCCAATGTATTCAACATTCTGTAGTTTCAGCGCTACGCGCAGCCAAGAATTTTTACCCTACTGCGGAGGGGCAACTACGGGGGTCTACTGGGGTCCCACTGCGGGGGCAAACTGCCGGTGCCCTCCACTGTGGGGGCTTACTGCGGGGCAATGTGGGGGCCCCACTGCGGGGAGTGCTACGGGGGGCTACTGGAGGTCCCACAGCAGGGAAATGTGGGGGGCCCACTTCGGGGGGGCATCTGGCGGTGCCCCCCATTGTGGAGGCTACTGAGGTCCCACTGCGGGGCAATGTGGGGCCCCACTGCCGGGGGGTGCTGCGGGGGGCTACTGGAGGTCCCACTGCGGGGAAATGTGGGGGGGCCCACTGCCGAGAGCCCCACTGCCGGCGCCCCCACTGTGGGGGCTAATGAGTGGGTACCACTGTGGGGCAATGTGGGGGCCCACTTCAGGGGGCCATCTGCCGGTGGCCCCCACTGCCGGTGCCCCCCATTGTAGAGGCTACTGAGGTCCCACTGCGGGGCAATGTGGGGCCCCACTGCCCATTGTCATTTCATTTGAATACCTTCAGTATTCTCGGGGCTATGTGCAGCTAAAAAATTTTACTTTCATCACCACTCCCAAGGGAACCCTATTGAAATCCGGAATAAAAAGTATCTTATGTCCTTCCTGATACTATGTACTCAAATCCTGCCAAGTTTCATTTGAATATATTTAGTAGTTTCGGCGCTACGCGCAGCCAAAAAATTTTACTTTCATCCCCTCTTCCAAGGGAACCCTATTGAAATCCGGGATGAAAAGTATACTTTGCTCTTTCTCGTAATATGAACTTAAATCATGTTAAGTTTCATTAGAATACCTTCAGTAGTTTTGGAGCTATGCGCGGCCCAGATACAGACAGACAGACAGACAGACATGATGGAAAAAAAATCATTTCTGGCATCAGTATCGATAATAGAGTGCCCTACAAGATTTTTTTTCAAAATATCTTCAATGTACAGAATTGGACCTGTTACAGTTTTATTATAAGTATAGATTGCATATTTACAATTATAATATACGATAAAACTTGCAAAAACTAGTTAATTACATTGTTTTTCTATCAATTTCAATAATTTTTAATGTTGAAACATAATCATTATGAATTATGTTACTTCAAAGAGTCCAAGTCCAAGTGGTCGTAAACCGGCACATTCACTCTATTACAAACGCGGAAGTGGATGTATGTGAATGTTAGTTACTCTTTCACGCCAAAACTACCGAATGGATTTTAATGAAATGTTACAATAATATAGCTTATACATACATCAGAATAACACATAGGCTATAATTTATAAAGATATATTGTGTATAACAATACAATGATGGAATATTCTTCTTAGCCCAGGTAGGCGACGCCGCGAGCGCGGGTCAGCTAGTTTTATAAATGTCAAAGTTTGTGAGTATGGATGTTTGTTCCTCTTTCACGAAAAAACTACAAAACTGATTGGGCTGAAATTTGATATGGGTTTAGTTTGTGCTCTGAAATAACATATAGGTTACTTTTCATCCCGATAAAACGCGGGTGAAGGCGCGGGCAGCAGCTGGTATTTAATATGGAGATCTTACTACTTCAGACAAGATCTACACTTAATCCAGAGATTAGTAAGCTATTCAGCGAGCACTCGCTCCAGAAAAACATGACTTTCAAATGCGGACAAAGGAGACAAGTATATATCAGGAATGAATCCAGGTTTAAAAAAAGCTTTTCTTCCAAAAAAAAAAACACTAGGCAAAGGAATTTAATTAGATTGTCAGGGCAGTTCAACTTACTTTAAGTAGTCTTAATTTAGACATCCTCCACCCGCGGTTTTGCACGCGTGTTTTCGCGATTTCAAGTCGATATACGAGTATGTTATTCCAGGTCTAGACTATGTAAAATTTTACCCCGATCCTTTCAGTGGTTTTAGGGCGCAGAGGTAAAACACATCTTAACATCCTACCGTCGCATTATAATTAGCATGAAATATAAATAATAGATTCAGGAGTTACTTTGCAGAAATCCATTGCACAATATTAGAATGAAAAAATATTTAGTAACAATTCCGCGTACAACCTTCTCTGATAGTATTCATCAAAGTAAGTTGTCTACTAGCTTCGTCATCTTCAGGACACTACAATAGTCGACCTTGACATTGCGATTGGTCAGCACAGCAACACTGACAGAGTCCCACCAGTGATGTTGCCTCTCCGAGCTCCTCGCGCCAAGTAGATGAATATCAGAGAAGGTTGTACGCGGAATTGTTACTAAATATTTTTTCATTCTAATATTTAGCATGAAATATCAAAAAGTTCGATTTCATTTCTTATAATTTAATTATGATTATTTTACTCTTGTTCTATCTACCTTCCATTATGATACAAGGGGTTGTTCTACATTTTCCACAAAGTAAATTCGTCACATGCATAAAAAATTATGAGTAAATTTGTCACAGGTAAGTAAAGTTCATCATTTTTACATAAAGTAGGGTTAGCAAGCTAAGTTAATAATGTTTAGCGCTCGTAATTAATCAAAGGTTTACCTATAGATTTTAAAAATTATGGATGTATAGGTTATACAATATTAGAAGATAACCAACAACAGAGCAAGATTACTTTATTGGTAACAAAGTTACAAGTGTATTAGTAAGATAGGATACATTCTTACATATAGTATTATGTAATTAGTAAGTAAATGTGCCTAGTTAAGAACAATATTAATTAATATTAAATTGAAATAATAAATATGAAACAATACAAATTAAAGAAAAATGGGAAGGTCCAAAATCAATCAATCCATTTTCATACGCATTATTTTATTAAAACTTGTCAATAAGCAAGAGGTAGAGCTCTCAAAACTCTTTTTGATAGGCTCGTTAGGGGAAGAATTACCACTAAGCATATTTTTGCCGCAAAGCAGCAAATCCTCTCCATTCGAGGCGGCGGCGGGCGGCGCCTTTCTTTATAACTTGAATATGCCGTAGCTACTTTATGGCAATTGACCTTTTTACCCCAGTGTAAGAGTGTTGAGTTTCTAACTCGTGCACACTCGTTACTGATTTAGTTCTTACAGCTGTGTCGCGACCCACATACGCACGCTCGGGACCGTGAACAACTTGAATAACTTATTAAGAAAAGAACTTTGAATGTTAATCCGAAATCCGGTTTTCCAATGAAAAACAAATAATAATAAATGAAAAACGTCCCTTTTTTAGAAATTAACTAAGTACATACTTAATTCATTCATTTTTCTAACTATCGCTGATCGAATGAAATATGCATCTAAATAATTGTTTTTGTTATAGGTTTGATGCCTACGGCGCATATTGCAGCAATCGAGGTTGAGAAACCGCAGGAACATCAGGCTGCTGGTTAGTATTTATTTCATCAACTTTTTACGGTCTTCTTCTTAATAACAAAATAAAAAAAAAACCTTTGTCGGTCCTCGCTTTTTCCACAAATTGAGCTAAGAACCTTATGGTTGTCCATTTTTATACCTCATTTATCTAAATCACTTCAGCCGTTGTGATGCTTCGAGGTATTATAGAATGACCGCCTACTAGAAGCACTCAAAAACATAACCCACAACTCGCGGGTAAAACACATAACCCATATCGCGGGTAAAAATTTACTAGACTAGTAAGTATTCACTATCCCGTCATCGTCACTAAAAGTGTAATTAAAACTTTATTTTTACAGGTGGTGCGAGGACACAAATATACACTGTGCTTTATTTTATTCTAACATTTCTATTGTAAGTAGCTTTTTACCGAATCATAACATTAAGAATTTAATACAATATTTTCTGTAAATAAATCGTTGTCCGCATATTTAACCAAATTTTTTATTCAATTCAATATACAATTGTTCTGGCGCAGCACATCAGCATTACCTTACAGCGGGGCAATGCAGTCAGCGTCTTAGGGACGCTTCCGACTGATATTGATATGGATCAGTTGAGCTACCTGTTCATTGTTTAACAGTCTGCAGTTAGGTCAATTGTTTCAATTGTAAAAACACATTAGTTCTGTTTTTTTCTAGTAATTGATTGTAATTTTCTTTGTTCATAGCCTCTCTATGTTCTGTGTATAAAAAACTCACGATCGACGGACCTATGTATGTATCTCAAAGCCTGTCAATCTTCTTGGTCTCACCCGTAATAATAATAATCTAGTCCCTGCGGGATCTAGTGAGTACCTTCTGCACAAATTATACTGTGAAAGGGAACATTTGCAGAATTATTAGGGTAAAAGCGAGGCACTACCTACCACAGTGTAACTATAGGTACAACAATACCTGCGTCTCATTATGACGACCGATGTGGCGAGGCGGGCGAAGGTCCGCCTGCGGCGCAGGAGGTTGCTTCGATTCCCACCTTGGGAAAAATGTTTTTACGGTCTGCAAATATTTAGTTCGGTTGTTCTGGGTATTTCTTATGTATAATAAAATTATCTAATCGTATTATGTATATCAGTTATCTAGTACCCTCTGCTTAGCTTGGGCTAGCTAGCTAGATGATGCTGTGTGGATTGTCCAGCATTATTTATTTATTCGCAAGTTTGCATATGATTCTAAAAATTTAACAAGCTCTGCAAGTCAGAAGCACTCGACATAATATGGAAACACTAAAATCCATTTGCAAAACAACATGAAGTCAATGCCAAAAACCGCTAATGACGCTCTACATCAAAATTTCTTACACAACAATTTGAAATACAGTGATAATTTTTATTTTATTCATAATGGTTTAAGCGTTTGACCACCGAAAGAGATTGCGCACGCTTTCCAAGCGGGATCACCAGTTAAGTTTATAAAAGTGTGTAAGATTTAAAGGTTGGCAACCTTGGACCGGAACTAGCCATTTATTAGCACGTAAAGTACCTTTAAGGACCTGAAGTTGTAGCCGTCAAGAGGTGAAAAGCAAAAACAAAAGATTCACTCGAATATTTCAAACGAAAACGAAGTAGGTACCTTGATAATTTTCTACGAGAACTTTATCCACCACACTATAGGCATTCTCGCACATCTGGTTGAAAGGCACCCAAACTCCGGGTGTGTAAGTGGTAAGTTGCAGTATCTCTAGCGATAAGTTCCTAATTGCACTTTACTTGCGGAAATAGGGCAAAGCGAGTGATGGGAACACGTAGACGTACGTGCCTTGAAACATACAAGGGATGAAGTCAGAAGTGATGCCGGGCCGGCCGCCTGCTTGGGCGGCTTGACCTTGCTTGAACTAAGACAATCTAACTCGAAGGCTGACACGCTTCACTCCTACATAGCTATGTCGCCTTGGTACTTTATAAATGCTACGTTTCTATTTTGTTTCATTAAATGAAGTTATTATAACTGACTTCACAATGTTGGTGGTTCTATGTTCAGCTATGGGTATATATTTCTTCTATAATTCATATAGAATCTATATTGATGTTCGCCAGGATCGATTCCAATGATTCTTTTTTAATAGAGAATGATCTGATCCCGAGATGATTTTATAAAAAACCTACTCTCTAAAAGGATAAGTATTGCCCCACAGAACGTTAAAAACAGTGTAAAAGGAAGAATATGCTTTAAAGATTTGTTTAAAAAAGTCAAATTATCAATTTTCGCTATATTTTTTGTATGGGATGATTATTGGCCAAAACTTGCACGACTGTATTTACAATTAATCAATAGAATTGTCCTGCGGGAATCTTATGTCACTTTTTTGACACCCCGATCGTTAAGTTTGCCTTGTTAATAATATTAATGTTGTATTGCCCTAATTTAATATTAAAGTTATATTACATCAGAAACCGAGAACAACCGTAACCTGCATAAAATGCGTGGAGCACAGGATGTTTGTTGAGAGAATGAATGAAATATTGCTCGTGTACGGTCCATGTTTATTTCAACATTTCAGATAAAGGTCACACGAACGTCAAAGAAGGTATAGAGTTTAATTAAAAACGGAATGAGAATCAAAACCAATATTTTTAAATAATGGCTTTTGAAGAACATGATGGTGTAGGTATGTTGATAAAAACAGCTGACCTTACGAAAATAATAGAATTCTACTATATACGTATAGAAATCTCAAAGTTTGCATGGATGTATGGATGGATATTTGTTACTCTTTTACGAAAAAAACTACTGAAACGATTAGGCTGAAATTTGCTATGGGTATAGTTTGGGACCTGAAATAAACATATAGGCTATTTTTATCCCGATAAAACGCGGGCGAAGGCGCGGGCAGCAGCTAGCTGTCTAAGTATCTAAGGAGTTTATTATCATTGTTCATTAGCATTAAGTAGGTAAGCCTAAGGTACCTATAAGAACTTAAATCAACTCTCCACAGAAACTTTCTAGCTAACGAGCTAATTCAAAGTCAAAAATCACTATGATTTCCTAGCATTTCTTTAATTTCTTTGGATAAAGTTTCTCGATTCCATTTATTTCCCGATGAAATTATAGAAAACTTTCATGTACAGTCAACGATAGATTGATGTCCACATTCAGTAACGACAAAAATCTCACGATAAAATAATCATAGCCTATCGACACAGGGTAACAACAAAAAAAAACTAGAAATTAACCGATTTTGAAGAAATTTAATTTCAGGGAAAACCAACATCAGTCAGTTATTCATTTCAGTGTTGCTACAGAACTACAGTAAATACAAAACTAGTGGAAATATGCGTTTATTTAAGTTTTTATTCATAAAATATTGTTTTTTTTTGTGGTTTTACTTTGGTATTTATTATCTAGCTTCCACCCACGGGGTTTCATGCGTTTTATTAGATAAAAGTACCCCGTGCAATTTTTTTATGAATGTAGTAGGTATTGCATTTTCAGTAAACCCTTATTTAAATCGATAAAAAAAGCAAATTTCAAATTATAATGTAATAAATAAAATAATAAATAATGTTGGACAATGCACACAACAACATCTAGCCCCAAGCTAAGTAGAGTTTGTGTTATGGGTACTAGATGATTGATATACATTACGATATATTACATAGATAGATATTTTTATTATACATACCTACATGGAAAATATCCAGAACACCCGAGACAAATATTTGTAGATCGTACAAACATTTGTCCTAAGGCGGGAATCGAACCTGCAACCTTCTACGTCGCAGGCGGTCCTTCGCTCGCCGCGCCACATCGTTCGTCACATCTCGGTAGTTAATATACGTACGTATAAAAAATATTATCCGATGTAGCAAAATTATAAATACATAAGACTGTGTCTACTCAGGTAGGATACAGATTCTTACTGTACGTTCTACCTGAGTGGTTTCAGCAAAGTGTAAATGGACGAAGGTGAAGAGGCGTAGATCGCTTTGCAAGGAGCTTTGATTGTAGATCGAGTGATTTAATAGAGCGAGGAATAAATTGAGTAGGTAGGGATACCTAAAGGATTCTACACACCGAACCCAGCAACGTCGCCGACATAAACTGGCGGGTTGGTGTCGGCGCGGCGGCATTATTATAAAGAAACGTGTCGGTGAGAATGATAATGCTTACCGGCGACTAGTGGCGTCATTTCGGTGTTTGGTCTTTTAATTTTTTTCCACATATAGACAAAAAATTAGAAGACAAAATCTATTAAAACTTTATTTCTTTTTTTGTTAATTTATAGTAATAAAAAATCTATTGGAAGTCGGTATCATGCTGCCGGCGGCATTGCGGCGTCGCCGGAGTATGTCGTATGTCGGCGGGCTATGTCCACCCACAGGCCGCCAGCAACCTTGGTGTGTATAGTACTTTTTATACCCTTAACGTGATTTGCGAGAAGAGAAACCTAAGAAGGGTAAAGCAATTGAAACTAATGTTACTGGTTCATTTGTTAGCGCCCACTATGTTTTCCATCGAGATGCAATATAACAAGTGATTGAATTCACTACTTTCAAAGATTTTAATAATTTCGATTTAGACCCTACAGAAGGAATCATTCTTAACTAAATAAAATAATACGTATTAACAAAATTATAAATAACACGTTAACACATTCACTGCCACTTGAAGGCTAGACCTTAATCATCATAGCAGCCCATACACGTCCACTGCTAGACATAGGCCTCCTCCATGTGTCCTTAATAGTTACTAAAAATTATAAATTACCTCCTGGCAAAATTACATTTAGTATTTCCGCTCAGCCGTTTTGGGCGTGATTACAAAGCGAGAGAGATGAAATATTGTAATAAGTACATATAATACAATAAAAACTCCGCTTTGAATTTGTCATCATAACATCTCATAATTAAATAGGCAAATAATAAAATAAGTGTCAATCTAGGTTAATTAAGGAATGTGTTTATATTTACAACTTAATTAAATTTGTCCACGAGAGCTACTGCCGACCAAGTTGCACAGTTTGGCAGTAAAGATTTACTGCAATGTACTTTTAAGTTGAAAAATAAACAATTACAAATTAACGCTAGGCTTAGGTTCTGGGCAGCTCTACCTTCTGTGGATTTGTTACCCCGTGGTAGTTTTAAAAATCGTATTACAGAAGGCAGCGGCGGCGTTCCCATTGCAGGGTACTACCATAGACTTAAGTCTATGGTACCTAAACTATTTCCTACTTCAAATCATAAATGTCAAAATTTGTGAGGTATGGAATGTATGGATGTTTGTTCCTCTTTCACGCAACAACTACTCAACTGATTGGGCAGAAATTTGGTATCGGTATAGTTTGAATAACATATAGGCTATTTTTTATCCCGATAAAACACGGACCAAGACGTAGGCAGCAGGTAGTAATGTTATAAAGGAAACGCACATCCCACTCCTAATATTTTATCTTTATTTTATAATGTGATTTTAAGCCGTTTAGGGGCAAACCACTTCACCTAACCTACCCCATGTCGGAATACCGCTGTGATTTGAATAACATTATCCTTTAATTAAAATTGCACGCGCCAAAGGCCTTACTTGTTTATAGAGCAATAACTACTTAGTTACTTATGTACATATGTATGTACCTACTCGTATATCTTCAAGAACCAATGTAGAGTATTCTCTACCAAAAGCACCTGCGCAACTGGAAGTGATCTTTATCAAGATATTAAATACTATTAAATTCTGCCCTCGGTTACTTTTATAAACCGTATTACTTCGCACGCGGTTTTCTTGAGAAAAAGTAGACTACGTAATCCAGGTGTAGAGCTAAATCTATGCAAAATCTCACCCCGGTCTGTTCTGTACTTTGGACGTGAAATGGGAAGATGGTAACAAATCTTCAAACATTTACTTTAACATAAAAACAAACTTTTTTTATATTGGCGTGATGTGATGAACAGTGTAGAACCGATAACCGTTGGGGAGTAAAAATTCTCGGGTGGCAGCCGCGATGCAATGCGAAACGACGACGCCACCAATAGCGGTCTGAGACAACACTGTCCACTGCTGAACACAGCCATGTTCAGCAGTGGACGTACATATATGAGCTGATGATGATGATGATGTAAACAGCAGACAGATCAGATGGCTAGTAGGATACTTACTTCAGTAAATCGTTAAGTATGTTCGGAAGTTTGAGGGAGTCAAATTCTCTTTGTCTACGGTTCCGTACCGTCTAATGGAGTGTCCAGTACCACCGCATACTTAAGTCCTCATAGAAACTCTAGTCTTTGGTATCGACATTCAGTGACACTATTAAGTTATGATGGATAGATGCTTGTAACTTCTCCACGACAAAACCACTGAACAGATTACGCAGAGTTGAAGGGTTTCTACGATCGATTTGGGGATGATGCTGTGTGGATTGTCCAAGAAACATTTTTAATTAAAACTCACCTGCTCATTACTTATCTAGGGCTTCTGGAGCACCTTAAGTAAGTACCTATCAAATTATTTAAATGATTATACTACTTGCCCGCGGCTTTGCATGCCCTAAATCTGTATTAAAGTGTAAGTAATGACCAAATTCATCTTGAACGATACAGTTCCACAGATAATAAAGAATGAAGTTACTGCTAGAGCAGAGGCTAAACTTAGGTAAAAAACACATTTGGTTTCCATCTTCGTCCGTTCCTCACACCCTCTTTGATTTAGAGTTTTAAATTAATTACCTGTGTCAAAGTTTTTGATTTTTTGCTTTTTCCTCGGTAATGCTCCGTTGTTCGCGAGAACAAAGGGAACATTACTAATTAATTAGAGAAAATTTCTTTCTATGTAAAAAAAGGCAGTTTAGGCTACCTGGCGATCAAAGTTCGGGGTAGCACCTGACTGGTTTTTAATAAAAGGAAATTAGTTGGTACAGTTCTTTACTTTTAAATCCAGCGGGTAAAGAATTTACGAAGGAACGCAATGAGTATGCAAGGTAGGTGAATGAGTACCTACATACATGAAGGCAATACATCTTTGCATGAAGGTTAATTTTATATAAATAATGTAAAAGCTTGCCTTTAATTGATCGTTGGCAATCCCAAGAACAAGGCATTTTATGAGTAAACAGATAAAAGATATTTCAGAAAATTTGTAAGTCTCAAAATTACAAAGAGTAGATTTGTAGAGTTTTCGCTACTACACCAAAACACGACATCTAGCGATAGAATAGTGAACTTATTCATGGTCGTCGTCGGCCATCCAGTAAACTCACTCACAGCACCACACTTAATCCAAATTCTTATTTGATTTCGCTGCTGTTAACTAGATGGAGTAGGCTGCGATTATAAAATGGTTTTCAGGAATTCGTATTTACTTAATAAAAAATAGCCTATATCTTATTCTCAACTATCTACATTCTCAATTTAATCACAATCCATACAGTACTCTTTGTGTGAAATAGCAACAAACATCCATCCATACAAAATTTTGCGTTTATGTTTATATACATAAAAATCTCGTGTCACAGTGTCTGTAACCAAACTCCTCCGAAAGGGTTTGATAGATTTTTCGTCGCCGTAACAATTTTTTATACTTACCCCTAAGTGATAAAGGTAACCCACCGCAATTTTTAATTTTTATATATTTGGCAAATTATTTTATTTTTATTTGATTTGGTATGAAAATATACAGGTAGTAAACCTAACCCTCAATTTTCCTTACAAACACCAACCCCCATTTTTTAATAGCGATATTAGTTAGTAATACTGTAATTATCTTCAACCGTCAGTGGTCGATGGCAAAACTACGTTTGCTGGGTCAGCTAGTAATTATTATAAGAATTTATTATGCACCGATTCCATATCTAGTATTTTTTTATTCATTATGTCGGTTCAACATTTTTTCTTTTATAGGGCTTACAAAACAAGTCATCTAGGTACATAAGTACTGACAAACGAACACTACATCAACCAGAGACCTAGATTTTTTTTCTAGGAAATTCTAACAATAAGTCTATATAATAAAAATTTAAAAAAAATGACCAGAAAACGCTGTACAAATATTTACAGATCGTACAAACATTTGTCCCGAGGCGGGAATCGAACCCGCAACCTCCTGCTTCGAAGGAAGACCTTCGCCCACCGCGCCACAGAGGTCCTCTATGACATCAACCATCCTTTGTGAAGGATAAAATCATGATGACAAATTTTGTATGAGCTCCATGGCGTAGTGGTCGAAGTTCCGAGTAGAGACGCAGCAGGTTTTGGGTTCTATTTCAAACCTGATTCTCAAGTAAACATGGCTGAGTTTTTCAAGATAAGTGTTAAAGCAATAATTTTTAATAATCTTCCTACCATGTAGGAAGTAAGTTAATATTAATTATAATTAATATAACGGCCAACGATAATTATTGTTGGCCGTTTATTGTCAATCTACATAACTTATAGTTACCAAGTTATGGTAGGTATCTTCCATATAGTCTAGTAGCCTAGCTAGCAAAACGATAGCGAAGTTTTACGTGTAGATACACGTGTAGGCAGTACAAAATAATATAGAGTATATTTATTTCTTGGAATAATTACACAAAATACAGACACTTAAACTAAGAGAAACCTAGAGTCTAAAAACGATGTAAGTAACAAATTTGGCTCTGCCTCAACATGTGTTAGTTGACAATCAAGCTAGCAACCAACCCCGGTGGTCTTCAGTAAGAGCCACTTGTTGGCGTTACGGATTAACTACTCACGACGACTATACAAAAAAAACACGTTAACATAAAAAACTATCAATAAAAAAATTATTATTATGCGAGATATGCTCGTAATAATAATACTTATATACATAGATATAATAATGATCTTCGGGTGTATCATATTCTGCACCAAAAGATGAAATCTCCGCTATGTGTACCTAATCCTCGCCTTTAGATAAACTCTCTTAAAGAGACTGTGCTTTTGCGGTTTCGGCCCCACGCATGCCTCCCAAAAGACTGGGCCACGATATGGCCTGAGGAGAAAATAATACCCATCATCGTAATTAATATGTATGTAATTTACAAGGACTTAACCGTAGGTAAGCAATGTTCTTGATTAGTTTTCGACAAAATATACATTTAAAAGGGCTGAACAAAGATTTTTTTAATTTGAATCCGAAAAAATACTTGGTGTTTTAAACAGAGTTGTATATTTCTTTGTTTGTAGCACTTATCACTTTCGCCAGACAAAAACTATAAAAACCAAAAGTGACCAGTCTAGTATGCAAATAAAATTGCTTTCGATTTCTATTAAAATCCAAAAGGATACCTTAATATGAATGGAATGAAATCGAGTTTTATAGTTATTAGATATTTTATTTACGTAAAAAGTCATCGACCCTCGTTTTAGAAAGAAAGGTAGAGTCAGCAATATAGGCTATGGGTCCAATAATTATAATTACACTACACTGAACATAAAACTATATTAAAGCGACTTTATAATTATGCTCCGTCCTCGTCGAGGAGGAATGCAATATTTCATAGACTCTGCTTCTTTTTAAGAAGTGATGTGACTCTATATATAAGTTCGAAAAATATCGTGACTACTTTGGAAGTAAGTTAGGAAGTGGACAAGGTCGTCCGGAGGGTAACGAGAGCTTCGATATTTTTTCAAGCTTGACAGAATAAGTGTGTTGAAAAATTGCATTATTTCATTAATTCAAAGAAAATAAATACACCGAACAGAGTATAGGAAGTTTTAGTATGCACAATTGCAGACGTGAATTTCTTAATTCTTATCTCTCAGGCGCGGTAACGCACCTATCATCGCTCACACACTTACAAACACACAAACACTGGTAACTCCTGTTGCCCGGACTTATGAGACCGGTGTCCTCAGGAGCTCCACACATACACACACATACATTTTAGTTATAAACCATAAATTCTGTTAATTTTTTTTCATAGCATTGTATAATATATTAATAGATTAAGTAACATTGTTTTATATGAACGTCAGATCTCCTAAAGCCCAATTTTACCAAACAAAAATATTATATTCATTTACGCATTGTATTAAAATAATATTAAACTATGCTTTCCGTTTGGTGATAATGGCCCGTATCCCGAGTTTGGGCGCTGGGAGATGCAACACAGTTTTAAACTTATGCGTTTTTCCAGTGTTCCATTGTATCTTTGTTCATTCCAAATAAATAAATTACAAATTACCTATTTGTATACAATCGCGAGCCCGCGCGGGCCGTACTTATTATTAGACTAGCTGCTGCCCGCGCCTTCACCCGCGTTTCATCGGGATAAAAAATAGCCTATATGTGTTATTCCAGGTCCCAAACTATACGAAATTTCAGCCTAATCGGTTCGGTAGTTTTTGCGTGAAAGAGTAACAAATATCCATACATCCATAGCCATCCATCCATACAAACTTTGACATTTATAATATTAGTAGGATTGACAGAATATAATGTAGGCGTAAGATCTTAAAAAACATAAAGAATCCTAACTAATATTATAAATTCGAAAGTGTATTTTGTTTGTTTGTCCTTCCTTCACGCCCTAAATAAGCAACCAATCCACTTGATTTTTAGCATAGAGTTAGTTGAATGGGTGGGGACATAAGCTTTTTGTTCTGGTAAAACATCAAATTCCCATGGGAGATTTACTGGAATATTGTGTGAAATTCAAATCGTGGGAACAACTAGTAAAGAATAAAATAATAAAGTACTTACAGGCATACCGGGTCAGAAACGATGCTAAAAGAAAAGTAATCTCGAAATAACGGGTTGGCCAGTCCGTTACTGTCCTGGCTACAAGTACACTTCTCGAACAAGTTTACCGTCCGCTATGCATTTACATTGAACTTGGTACTACGTACTCGAAGTAGGTAACTACGATATATTTAACGTTCAACTTTACCTATTTGGGTTGTTAAGTAGACGTCGGATTTTGTCCAACGCATTGCGGCTTTGACGTTCCTGCACTGCAAAGAAGATTCTTTGCCTCTGCGGCGTGATCAAACCTGTACATATGACCAGTACATATGTAAAATAAATATGTACAGTACATAATATATGTATAGTAGGTTTGATCACGCCGGAGCTGGCAAAGGTGCGCCTGCGAAGCAGGACGTTGCGCGTTCGATTTTTTAAACATTTTGGTAGGGACCTCGGAGCGAATGTTTAGAAGATCTGCAGATATTTGTTTCAGATGTTCTGAGTGTTCTCTATATATAATTAACAGATCTATCAAAATAATGTACTGTATAACGATAAATGTATATTAGTTGTCTAACACAAGCTCTGCTTAGATTGGGGCTAGATGATGATGTGTGAATTGTCCAGTATTATAAAATTTTAATTTCTTTAAAGCATATCTAAAGGTGAGTATAGATTAGGATATTTACTTAAATTATAACAGAACATCGAGCATTCACTGTTTTTATATTTACGTGTTGTAATGTACCATGCAAGAACGTTGAATTAACCCAGTAAATTATACTTATTATTCTTTTAAGAAATTTATAAGCATTATAATTTATAATGCTCTAGTCTATCTTAATATTTAGCCATGCCGGTCTTACTCAGCGATATTTTTCAATTTTACTCCAAAACTACCCAGGTTTCGTCGTAAAATAGCAACAATTATAGGTTTGTAACTCAGTCAAAATAAAAAGTAGGTTTCAATATAAATTTCTTAAAAAAATAATGAGTATAATTTACTGGGTTATTTTCTCCGCAACATTCCATATTTTGTATGGATAATATAAAATATTTTATGTTTTCCAGAATAAACATGAACTTCGCCTAGTCCGGGTAGAAATCTTATAATTTAACAACAGGTTGTTGCACTTTCAGACGGTAGTTATAATGTCGGTTGAAGACAAAGTTAGCGTTTTATAACAGTTTACACGATTCATTGATTTTTGGCATTAATGATCTATTCTTTTTTAGGGTTCCGTACCTTAAAAGGTTGATCTAAAAACATGAAATTTGGCAAGAAGCAGGGCCTTATAGCACAAGTAAAGGAAAATCTCCGAAAACCGGGAATTTGTAGTTTATTCACATAAAAAACATATTTGATTCTCACCATGGACCGAAAACCTATAGAGTACTTCCCGTTGACTTAGAATCATGAATTTTGGTAAGAAGCAAGGCCTTATAGCACAAGTAAAGGGAAAAATCCGAAAACAGTTAATTTGTAGTATATTCAATAAACATTTTTTTTCTTTTTGTAAGCGGTCTAAACCTATAATTTACCTACATCCCGTTGACCTAGAATCATGCAATTTTGCAAAAAACAAGGCCTTATAATTACGGAACCCTCGGTACGCGAGTACAACTTGCTCTTGACGTTTTTATTTATAGTTGATAGACCTTCTCCTTTTTGACCACAATCTCATCTGATGGAAAGGGACACATCGTCACTTTCCACGGACGGTGTATCACGAATGTCTAGAAGACACATCCTATTCACTAATTCAACTAGAATTTGTGGATTTTTAAAAGTCATAAAGTAAGCAAGTTGTTTGATTTCAAATTATGACTTCAGTAAACTAGTCTGGAGGCACTATGGCGAATTGAGTTCCAGATAACTAATTCGTTTTAAAATAATTAATTAGGCACGTGTAGGTGTGTAGACTAACTCAACAAAGACAGTCAAAGTGGTATTTGATTTCAACATATGGGCTTGACTTAAATGTAGAGATCCTCGTAACAATCAATTGGTCTTCTGTAGTTAGGAGGTATTATTTGTCTGAGGTACCCACGCGAATAAAGTTATGAAAACGTAACCTGAATGAAAAACTTTTTCAATATTTCCGATCGTCATACTTCATAATTTGTTATTTACGTATGGGGTATGCTTAAGCTGTTGAAACTGAAGACTCATTATTTAACTTAAACAAAAGTAAATGATAAAAATAATTTTACCATCTTAATTTTTCATCATATCAGCCCATACACTACTGGACATAGGCCTCCCCCATACGACGACACAATTAGCGGTCCTGAGCCACCTCCATCCATCGACTCCCTGCGATCGCTACGATGTCGTCGGTCCATCAGAGTGGATGGTCTCTTATCTTAATTCTTATACATAAATAAACTCCTTATAACACTTCTCTTGTTTGACAGAAACAACGCGATGATTCGACAATTTCTTCTTGCTACGTCGACATGACACGTCTTACCACTCTCATTGTGCGTACAAAGATTGTGTGAGTGTTCAATTTGCATCCAACCTGTGTACAGTACTATTCACAGAGCAATGATCCCGGCGGCAGCCTTGCACCATAAATCGAGGATCTCAATGCCATGGTTATTTTTACCAGGAATTTACTGACTTTTTTCTTTTTGAGAGAGAAATTTTAATCTCTACTCGTGCACATAAAGAAAACCTTGAGACAAGCATAACAGGTGTTTTACAGTTTAGTAGATTTTTCTGTCAACCCGCGATTGTTCGTTTATTAAGAAATATTTGCTAGAAATATGTTTAAAAGCAACAGATTAATTTTATAACAGTATCGAGAAGCAATGGCCGTGGGGCCGCGGCGTACGAATATCGACCCCTCCAACTCAACCCGTGGATGTCGTAAGAGCCGATTAAGGGAACCTACCAGAGGAAGGGCAGCAGCTTCCTTCTGAGTATTTTTAAACACCAACACTGCGATCACCAATCCGCCTGCCAAGCGTGGGGATTATGGCAAATCCCCCCTACATGGGAGACCATCCACTTGATGGACCGACGACAACGTAGCGGTCGCAGGGAGTCGATGGATGGAGGCGGCTCAGGACCGCTATTTGTGGCGTCGTACGGGGGAGGCCTATGTCCAGCAGTGGACGTGTATGGGCTGATCATGATGATAGAGAAGCAATAGATTATTACTATGACTATACTTCTAATTATCTTAATATGTTCCTCAATGGGTGAAATGACATTAGTATTTTTTTAAGTATTATTCTTTCGGCCATTACTTACTTACTGGCGTGGCTCAGTGACCCGAAGTGGATCTTGGCCTCTGACATCAGAGATCACCCGATGTCCGACCGATAGGTCTTTGGGCACTTGGTGACCTATGTACGCTCTTCTGGCTGCCTGATCCTCCCCCATTCGGATTACACGCTCGAGCCATCGGAGTCTTGAGGATTTGATTTCTCCTATGATGTTCGATTCGGACACTAGGTCTTCTTTTTTGTTTTTCCGAATTCTCCAGCTGCCATCCCCCCGCTGGGTGGGTCCAATAATTTGTCTTTCGGCCACTAGCAGTTTGTGCTCTTCTTGTGGTAGCGTCTAGGCTTCGCATCCGTACATATAAGTAGGTCGTATATCAGTATTTTAGTTGAATATGCGGAGCTTCGTGTTCCTGGTGATCAACTTGGACACTGACACTTGATGTAGAGGTACTGTATATCTAAAAGCATTTTGGACTCGGATCTGTATCTCCTCTTCTCTTTGATTAGTATCCGTGCAATGATGGCCGGAAATAATGGACGATTCGAAGCTACACCTTTACTTACACTCGAATTACCTACGAGCTCTTTACTCTCTTTACAGCCTAAAGCCGAAGTTTTAAAACACTGTAATAAAAAATCCGTCTTAGATTTGAAAGTTTCTCTGTCTAAACTCTTCAAGCTCAGCAGATAAAAGTTTATTTTTCTAGATACAAGTAGATACATAGCTATAGACTTAGGCTGTCTGGTCGGTGAACAAGCTCGGCCACAGTCTTATCGTATCCCAGTAGGAAATAAATAAAAAGAGATAAAAAATATTTATTCAAAAAAATATAAGATAGCCGTAGGTTCAAACTGTTAATTATAGCTATTATACCACGAATACATTTTGTAGAGAGCTATGCTCGGAGCTTCTCTACGCGATAGGGTCCGGAATACGGAAATTCGTAGAAGAACCAAAGTTACCGACATAGCTCTCAGAATCAGCAGGCTGAAATGGCGATGGGCAGGCCATATAGCTCGTAGAACCGATAACCGCTGGGGAGTAAAGGTTCTCGAGTGGCGACCGCGATGCAATGCGAAACGGAGTGTGGGACGACCTCCCACTCGATGGACCGACGACATCGTAGCGGTCGCAGGGAGTCGTTGGATGGAGGCGGCTCAAGACCGCTATTCGTGGCGTCGTTTGGGGGAGGCCTATGTTCAGCAGTGGACGTGTACGGGCTGATGATGATGATGATGGATACATTTTATTATAAGTTATCTTAGTACATACATATATCAATAGGTAGGCATACGGGCCACAAGACGTAGTACCTTATACCTCAAGGCCATGAGCCATGTTACTTGTCCTTCCTGCCTGCATGAGACGTATCTTCCTCCGTGATAGTAACAATACTGAGGTAGAGCAGGGTTTCAGTTTCGTTATTATAGCAATACTAGCTGACCCGCCAAACGTTGTTTTGCCTTCAACCCTTATCACTTAGGGGTATGGAAAATAGATAGTAGCCGATTCTCAGACCTACTGAATACGCATATAAAATTTGGTAAAAATCGGTAAAGCCGTTTCGGAGGAGTACGGTAACTAAGATTGTCACATGGAAATTTTATATATAAGATATGTGTAGTATTATTAGGTACATTAAAGGTGGATGAACGACAAAAATGGAAGTAGGATGTGGTTGCCGATGAATTTACAGGCTTTTTAATATTTTTTAGTTTGACGAGCCCGGGGCAATGCATCATAGCGCATTTCTGCTGCGTGTGCCCTACCAGGTTTTATTCTGTTATTGGCGACAATCAGACCGGTCATCTGCTGCTTTGACTTATATTTGACTTTGCTATGAGTTTATTTTGTAGGAATAAAGAATTTTAGTATTGAAGTTTGATTTTCTTGTCAGTTTGTAAGAGTCATTCCCAACGTCTCGCATGAGACGTGCTCAGTCGCAACGTTTCACGAAAAGTATTCCCAACGTCTCACGAAAATACATCCAGTAGCAACGTCTCAGGAAAAGTATTGTAATAGTAATGCACTTTAAAGAGTTTCTTCACATCACAAAAGTCAAAACGAAGAGACTCGCTCCGTATACCAAATGTAAGTCAGTTTTCGGAAGTGTATCCTAAGACTCGTACCCCAACAAAAATACACAACAATATGGTTTAATTCGCTTAATTAAATTGACAGTCAAAAAAGTGTCTCAATCAAATTCGCCAATATCATAATTATCTTTAAGGAATTTCTCCCAATCATTCTTTGTGTAACCCTCCTCTGAACATCCATTCTGTGACTTTTCAGTCTAGGTTTAAAAAGCTCTCTAACAGAGCTAGTGACGTCACGATCCTAAGGATTACAAATCGCTGGTAGACAAGAGTAAGCGAGCACACGTACGATGTCCTAACAGTAAATCTTCGAGCCCTGCCTACCGAGGCGGCTATTGAGGCACGCATACACAGCTGCTCGGAAGAAACTTTATATGACGTCATCGTTACTAAAACTTCTGATGTTTTCCAACTTTTCTGTATTGATGATGTCTACATAATTGACGTGTTTTAAAAAAACGATAAACCGACTTCAAATTCCTGAATAATGATAATAATCTACTACGAATGCCTTAATTTCACAAAATTTTTAAGTTTTGCGGGATAAATACATTCCTTGGGGATAAAATTTGCCTTGGCTTGCATCTAGTTACATGCTGTCAAACTAAACAATTTTAATATCTTTTATACGCACACCGGCAGCGTTGTTGAAAGCGTTTGATGAGGATTAGAATAAGAACTTAGCCTCCAAAAATACACAGTACCTATGGACCGAATGTTAAAATGGTTGTGTAATCTTTGCGTTTGCCGCAATAGGCAAGCAGCTTTACTGTGTTAATGAAAACAGTACTTTATAATGCCGATACGTATATATGTATATTCATTAACGGTAGGATACTGTATACTAATAGATAAGTACTCGTGCATAACCTTTATTATATTATAAGCACAGCCAATAAAAACTTCTACGGCTGTGCAATTATTATTGTAGACTACCTGACCCGACAGATGTTGTCCTGTCATTCAAGTCAAACAACTGACAGTTATTTCAAGCAAATAGTAAATAACGCTGAGGCTAAGGTTACATCAAAAAAGTTTATAACAAAGGTAGTCGTTAAGTTTTCTTAAATTTTCTAACATTCTACGTAATTTTCTTTTTTTTTAAATTTAAGGACCTTCTACGAATGATTAGAAAACATTTCTAAGTGAGGGAACTGAGATCTGCGCTGACATCTCGCATAGGAGGTGTTTTCTACATTTTCTACAGATGTTGAAATTTAAAAAAAGATGAATGTAATTGTTAAAGACGTTCTCAATTTAAACCTTGACCAGGAGAAATGGGGATTCGTTTTTATATATTAGATTTCTAAGGTAACCTGCCACTTTTCGATATAAGAAGTTGTAAAATTAGTTATCCAATAGGCATGCGCTAAACGTGTCCGCGACTGGATCGGAACTGATCTGACTCCAGATGGGTTCGGATACGTATCCAGGATAGGATTCCGCGGATCTGTTTGGATCCGCCTGTAGTTTCGGTTCCTACATGTCCATTGGATCTGTTTGTATAGGACACGTTTGTTTCGGTGGATGTAACGAATCTATGACACATACTTACCTGATTTTTAACAATCATTGTTCTAGATTAGTGAGTAGGTACAAAAGTTTCGTACTTCTAAGTTCATAAGACTATACTATAGTATTGTAGTACCTACTTATTTAAATAAGGGGGTATAATATAGATTTATTTAGCAAATTATGTATATAATAATATGGTATCATTTGTGTGTAGTAGTTACTTGTTTACTCGTAAATAGATCCGGACCCTTCGATCGAACACGTCCGAACCCAAACCGAAGCTCAGATCCACACAGCTCCAATCGCTCGCTACATTCATTTGACTCGATAAACCGATGCCGACGCGGCGCGGCTTACGGGTCCGCGGACACGCCAAGAACGCCAGTCCGAAGCGGAACCACACGGGTCCAGGAGCGGACACGACTCCAGGATCTGTTTGACTCCGGATCTACACGCCTCTATTATCCAACGTCTTAACAAAGTAAATCCCAAATTGTAATCCTCTTAAATCTTCAGATAATAATTGTCTCAACGCATAAAAATCCAAAACGACAAAAAACCTTCAACTATTTTATAGTTACTCTCACACACATACGAGTATGTCCGCTGCTGAACGTTCCTCAGTTCCTCAGCGATGGGGGGTTTTGCCCCCCTTGTTTTGGGGATCACCACGCTTGTAAAATGCATTGTACTCATACTCATTTATTCGCCGTAGGAGCACAGGGCATACTTGGATACGTCAATTTACAAAAATGAACCCCCTTATTCATAATAGTCTGCTAGAGCATTGCTAATTCTCACTGTCTTCTTCTATTGACATATGTCAGAGTGAGAAATAATACTGCTTAGCAGCTGCTTTAAGTTAGCAGACCATTATGAATAAGGGGGATAGTTTACAATAAATTATGCTTATATTATAATTCAAAGCCATAAAACAGACATGACAGGAAAACAATCAAGAACTTAGTTTTTTTTTTAAATGGTAAATTAATAATTAATAGATCAGCTGTAAATAGGCATCCTTATAGTCATGTAAGTAAATATTATAATTATTATAAGTTCACAGTGCTGCTGTAGAAGGGCATTGTCTGTAAGTACGTCGATATAATACTAGGCGTAAAAAACAAAGGAATCCACGAATAAAAAAAAATATGTTAAGAAAAATAGTGTAACTGACTTTTACTGACCTATTGTTAAACATAACTACTTTATTTACGTAAGAGGACTTCAACCTTTATAATGAAAAGAAAATAACAAATAAGGAGTAAAAATAAATTCGAACTACATATTTACAATTCTTCTTCTTCTTACAGTGGTTCTCCACTACTGGAGGTTAGCCGTCAGCTCAGCTAATTTTTCGCGATCTTGCGCCAAGCGAAATAGGTCTTCCACGCTGGTGATAATATATTTACAATTGCGACTACATATTTAGGGGGAAGTCCCCTCGTGGCGGACACCTAAGGTTTTTTGACAATTAAAAAAAAGGAGATTCTAATAAAATATATTTAATTATTAATTAAGTACGTCAATGAAATTTAAAATCAAAATAAATATACAAAAATGCAACGTTTACATAATCATTAATTGAAACTTAAATCAAACTTTGGTCAGAAAAAATGGTATCATTGCAAGTGGCACCTAGTACCAGACGGAATTAACTTCGAACATAAATCATACATCGTAGGCCTCTTAACATTCATGGATATCTCTACAGATTTGTGAGTCCACTCAGCTGCTGGAGCTGCAAAAACTCGGCAGCTGGAGCATTGTATTCGATTTTCGTAAGCACACTACGCAAGTAGTTCTTAAGTTATACATTTTAGTATGTGGGTCCATTTTATTTGCTTTCCATGGTTCAGTAAAAAAAAATATCATGCTTAGTGCTTTTCCGTAAGTTATAGCACTCATTGTTCAGCAAAGCTTCTCTCAAAGTGATTTTTTAGTTTAGTAAACAAAACCTAGTCTGGCTTCCGGTGAACTATTTTTGTCCTAGTTTCCTTTATTTTTTTCTTTTTCATTACGGTTTCTCTCCTTTCTTCTAGTCTCTAAAACAAAGTAAAACATATATCATCAAAAGCATAAATACTTATGAGAAAAAGCAACTTAATTTTTGTGCGGCGTTAAAGGAAGACTTAGTGTCCGGTGCCAGGGGACAGAAACTCCCCAAAATTACGTGTGTTAGGTCAAAACATCTTCGTTAGTCAACAAAAACCATTATAAATATCAAATATCTATGGATCACTTGTAGTATAATAACAATAACTATAAACACAAATACTAAAACATCGCAATAAAACTTACTTATATCTTATGTGACGCAGCGTATTCCCGTCAAAAGTAGTAAATAACTTTTCCCACCATGGCCTCGGGCGTCAGTAGCACACAGCGTCTCGGGGCCTGGTATCAAAATGCGCTCCCGCGTCCCTTTCAATCGTTTTCGAATCGAACGTGTTGTGACTTTCCGAGATAGTACGCTTGTCCGAAGCTGGGTGCCGTCCGGAGTTACGGGACTTCCCCCTACAATTGACATCTACAATTGACAACTACATACGTATATTTACAATTGAAAATAGTTGAGCTAACTGCAGACTGTAGATGTACCTACTATCCGTAATGAATGAGTGACACTGTAAGAACGTCGATGCGGAATGTTAAATATGGCTTCCAGCGGATCAAATCGGAAGAATATGTAAGATATTTCTTTATGATGCATGACGAAGATCCAGCTGGCTTAATATGTCATCATCACATTGTCATTACCGTCACTTGTTCTTATTCTCTCTAAGAAATAAAAAATATTTGTTTCTTGTTGAACGATTAAATTAATTCAAAACACGGTTTACCTTCATGAGAACTACAGCGATTACTTATCATCACCAAATATGTATAGGTATCTAGAGCTATTATTCATAGGGGTGTAAATACAAATTAAAGTTATTTATCGGCTGTTTAGTCAACTGATCCCGCTCTAAACTCATCCCACGGGATGAGTTGACTAAAGAATTAATTTTAATATTTTTGCTTTTACCAATCCGCCTGCCAAGCGTGGTGATTATGGCAAAACCCCCCCTCCCCCTACATGGGAGATGATCCACTCGATGGACGGACGACATCGTGGCGGTCGCAGGGAGTCGATGCATGCTATTTGTGGCGTCGTATTGGGGAGGCCTGTGTCCAGCAGTGGACGTGTATGGGCTGATATGATGATAATGATGAATTTTGTTTTGTCAACTTATCCCGCTTTAAAAAAAATTACAAAATATTGTACTATTTCAAATGTACAGTACTCGAGAGCAAAAAGCTTTGGGGGAAAAATTACACACCATTGTTTGGTTATACTGATTCTCTAGTGTTATTTCCATTGGCATTTTGTATTTGAAATAAAAAAAGGAAATGTAAATTTGTGCTCAACCCTTCTCTTGTATTGAAAGTGTATCAGTAGCTTATTTACTGAACAATACAAGTAACAATACCCTAAGGAAATGCGCGAACAAAATCACAACATCTTTTCAACACAAAAATATTTCGCAATTTATTTTAGTGATTCTGTTATTTTACTAGCTTATAGCATGGACAAAATAAACTATCCTTCATCTATACTTATAGCTAATAAAAAATAAACTTACCTACAACTCACAATAGCAGAACGATCCAAATAATTTAGACTTTCTTATATCCAATCATAATTTTGTCCTACTTATTATAAAAGCAACAGTTTGTAAAGACTTGTGTTTGATCGGATGTACTGCTAAAACTACTCAAGGAAACAATTCAGTTTGAAATTTTGCACACGTAAAGTTCTGGACCTGAAATAACGCGGAAAACACGTGCGAAGACGCGGACAGACGCTAGTTATAGAATAAAAAACAACGCAAAGACTAACCTAACTATTCGTCAATAAATCCTTTTCAGATTTTTACTAGGTTAATATTATTTATTAATTAATTTAATTATGATTATATATTTTTTTCCAAAACTTTTTTTTTCTAGTGTTTTATGCGCTTCGTGCTAAGAAGTACCTAATATAGTTTACTAAAGCTTCATGTAAAACAACTTTCATGCCCGTCTACGTTTATAAATCGCTTATCCGTTTCACCCAGTGAAAGAGGAGATTCTCTCTCGCTACCTTGTGGTTTATAAACAAACAAGACCCGTGTTTGGTACGGTTTTGTCGTGCGCGTGAGTGCGGATGTCAACCTAAGTGTGTGCTATAGATCTCTTGTGTATATCCGCGGGTCGATATTGGTCATTAAGTCAAAGTAGCGGTAAATTCAAGTGCTCGGTCAAGGCCCGCTCACTACCCCACTTGGTTTAAGTAAGACGCTCATTCCATAGCAGACCGTGGTTGTTGTAGGACGCGGAAAAATAAATAAAATAAATAATAATTTTATTAAATTTAGGGATCTGAGGTTCTTCCTGTAGGCTGAGCAGAGGTAAGCTATTTTTCTTAAATTTTACATCGTATTTTTTAGATACTACTTTTTATTATATTAACTTTTTTACTTTACTTTTACTTTAATATATTTATGGTTAACATATTAAACCTTTTACTAACTTAAATACATTTAATTAATAATATTGCTTTACAATAATTATTTAGTTAATTTTTATCTGAATAATTAACCAATTTCTTTATTAGCAAATATTACAATCAAAGAATAGAAACAAATTAGAACTAGTATTTACAATTCAAACAGTTGAGCTAATCTAATGGGAGCCTTTCCCATCAGTGGGTCAATATTACTATAAAAAAAATTATCTACTTAGGTAGGTACTTAAAGGGTAGGATAGAGGCCGACCATTGGTCATGTACCATTTAAAAGTAAAAAAGTAAAAGTAAAAAGATTTTTATTTGCCAGAACAGATGAGTAATGTACAGCAAATTAACCTTAAATAAAAAGAAAAAACTGACAAAATCGGACTCCACTCAGCATGTGCTATGGTAGAGCAGATCATACCATGGCGCTGATCTTCCGTGGAGACCGTGGTGCTCAAGGCAGCCTTATACAAACTTACAACAAAGAACAAAAATAATATGCATATTTGTTTATTTCATTCCAGAGCAAAATGATACCACTAAAAAGCGTAGTTCTTACACTAACAATCCTATCAATAACGAACCCATCAAGATCTTTAAACATAAACGAAAGAAACAACGAACTGCACTCCTCCAAAAAAGGCCGAATTTTGTGGCCAATTCCTGTAAGAAATGAAACAGTTCTAGAAACAAATGAAAACGAAAAACCGGAAGATGGCAAAGGAGGTCAAGGAGGAAGACAAAAGAGGTACCTCCACTGGTCGTATCCCCAGAGCCCTCTAGTTGAGATGATCATGCACCAGACAGCTTCTGCGAACTATTCTCCAAATAACAACGATCCTTTCGACTTTCTCCGAGACTCCTATCCTCTGCCGAAAGGTAAGCAACTTTAATATATAATAACCGACTTCAAAAAAGGAGGATATTCTCAATTCAACTGTTTTTTTTTTGTATGTATGTTCCGCGATATATCCGCCAATTATGGACCGATTTTGAAAATTCTTTCACTACCTATTGTATAAAAAATGATCCCGAGACGGTCCCATAAACAACCCAGGGGATTAGTATATATCCCGCAAAACTTAAAAACAGAGGTAATATAAAGTCGGTTTATCGTTTTTAAAACAAGCCAATTATTTTCTTTTTGGGAAGCAACACACAATTACTTATAGTCTTATCACAACTTAAATAAATAAGTCTTAGTGCTAACCTATCAATAAATATATTAAAAAATATTGTAGGTGCACGGGCCATCTAGTTTCATAAAAATGTTATTAGAATTATACGTAGGCATTTTTACGAATCGCTGGTTTGTTGTCCGATTTAGCAGCAACAAGTACCTTTCAAATCCTTAGCATAACAAATATTATAATTGCACTTAACTAAGTTTTACTACAAACTTTCTCTCCTTCTACAAATATTTTTCCCAACGAGAAAAATAATTTGGTAATAAATATTATTAGCTACATTAATACACAGAGCAATTTCTAAAGAAAAGCTTTCAACCTCCAGAGAACCAAGCGGATTGCTTATTATAAAAGTAAGTAGATCATATTATTTTAAGAATTGCAGTAATATAGGAAATATAGGATAATATTTTTAATAACAACGAAGCAACCAATCGACTAATCGTTGGGGAGTAAAGGTTCTCGAGTGGCGACCGCGATGCAATGCGAAACGGAGTGTGGGAAGACCTACCACTCGATGGACCGACGACATCGTAGCGGTCGCAGGGAGTCGTTGGATGGAGGAGGCTCAGGACCGCTATTCGTGGCGTCGTTTGGGGGAGGCCTATGTTCAGCAGTGGACGTGTACGGGCTGATGATGATGAACCAATCGACTTGATTTTCGGCATTAGAGTTAGTTGAAAGGATGGAGACTTAACATAGGCTACTTTTTGTCCTGTTAAAATATTAAATTCCCATAGGACATTTACGGCTTATACGTCTTACGAATTTAACGCGGGTGAAACCACGGAGAACTGCCAGTAATAAATATAATTGTCCTGCAAAACATTAAACCCGGTGTCAATATAAAGGAATTTGAAGTCGCTTTTATTTAGTTTTTTCAAAACTATCATATTATTGACTCACCTATTGAACCAATGACCAATTCAATTAATAGAAATAAACCCGGCTAAGTGCGAGATGACTCACACACCGAGGGTTCCGTATTTATAGTACATAACTATTTTGCAAAAGGAACCCTAAAATCGGTTTAGTTTTTTTTAAAAGAGCAGATTTAAAAAGCCGTGACGCGGTCATCCATCCAAGCACTGACGCCGCCCGACATTGCTTAACTTCGGTGATCGGTACCTACTCAACTTGGTATGGACGTTGAAGCCCTTTATTATAAAATTTATTTTATGTTTATTATTTGCTATTATAGCGGCAATGGCGGTTGTATACGCCCTGACACAACTGTCTACTTATTGATGTTCAAGAGATACAGCCTTGATAATAGTAGAGCAAAAATAACCATAAAAAAAAATATTTGATTTTTATTAGTTTTTGTTAAATACGCAATAGAAATACAAGTTTTGTGAAAATTTATGAATCTACCTTTTACAGTTCATATGATCATTTTTTTTATTGCAAACTTAAATCGGCGCTAGTTATTTTTTTACCAAAAACAACTTTAAAACTATGTTACAAGTGGCGGTCTTATCGCTCAATAGCATCACTACCAGACAACCGTTACAACAATACAACAGATACAGCCCGTTGAAGGGCCGACGGACAGACGGACAGACAGCGGAGGCTTAGTAATAGGGTTCCGTTTTCATCCTTTGGATACTGAACTCTTAAAAGGAAACCTTTACCCCGCAGCAAAGTATAATTTTCCAAGACCAAGACCAAGTTTACTTTAAGTCTTATTTTAGTACTTGTGTATTACTTTTGCAAGTAATGTATTTACAAGATATTGCCTTGTGATATGGCAATCCTTGCATTGTATGAAAACCGGCGAAACATTTACAAAGCGCTTATTGTTTTGTGCCTTCACATTAGATTACAGCTGTATGAATTATCATTACTTATTAGTGTCTGAATAAATTAATTAGGAGGTACCTATAGTTAATTTGTAATTTAAGTTAGGAGGTACCTATGGTAATTTAAGTAAGTGTATCAAGTTATTGCTCGCTCGCGTCTTTGCTCGTATATTTATTAGTTTTAACAGAGATGTTGCAACCATAAAGCAATAAAATTTCTGGCCCAGTAATTCTTTGTTCTAAGGTTTATAAAGCAATTAAACCTTATGTTTTAAAATAATGATAAACGCATATCTATGCGACCCTAGAAATCATTTGATTGTTTTGAAACAATTTTCGTTGTTTCACCTTCAAATTCCAGAATATTTTCACTGTTATTTTAACTTTTCCAGAACAAAAACTAATCCCTCGGGTAGACGATTTTTAAGAGACCATCTTGTGATCATTTTCTATACAATAATAAAAAAATGACCGCAATTGATGGGGTAATCGGTGAAGAAAACATAGAAAATATCTACATATAAAGTAGAACATAGAACCACCTCCTTTTTTCTAAGTCGGTAGAAATATAATAAAAGCCTAAACTATAACGTACTATCTCCTCAGCATTATTTATTTATGGGTATTTGACCATTTACATGTTTACCGAAAACTAACAAACGAAGCTAAAACGATAGCACAGTTTCTCACGATCTTTGTTTACTTTCGGAGTTTGCATTTACACGTATGAGAAAGTGCTAACTTGAACAAGAACACTTCTGACCGACCTACTTGTACCATCCTTTGCAAAACAGGGTCAGACGGAAAATTTTAAAGAAATTACTGCTTTTTGTTTGGAACTAGATCCATGATGTATATCTATTGTATTTGTGTCCGTTACGACTGAGGGTCCACATTGGAATTTTGTCATTCTGAATACGCTATTCATTAGTAAATGTTCTAAAACCTTTGTTAGTAGTCTCTAATTAGTACAAGCATGGTATAAGAAAACAAGGTATGCTCTTCCGAGACGCAATGGTCACGTGGGTGTCGCCAGGCTACGTCATCGACGCCATCGGCGAATGAGAAGACGACTCTGTTTCCTGGTGATACCAGTAGCGTACATTCGTAACTCCCCGAACTCCTGTATGAATCTGATAAAACTATGTGGTTTTGTATTTACCCATTATTTAACACATTGACTTGTATTTAACTAACGCTGTTTTGACTGATTTAACAAACATAATTGACGATTGTAATTTTTTATTGATTTTTCAATTGATCCTTATCACATTTGTTTCCCAACTTCTACATTTTGTTGATATACAGTGGCAACTGGACAGTGACGTCACCTGACGACACTCCCGGAAGAGCAGACCTGTTTTCTTGGATCATGAGTACAAGTATCCAGTCAATAGTTAAAATCAAGGTCAAGGTGGTCCCTCAGACGTGGCTTGGAGATTGTCATATCTCATTAACTGATCAAAGCTCATAAATTCCACAAACAACGTTTAGTAAATCATTTGTTATAGTAAAATACTAAAAACCTCACCTTTCCGTTCACTGGAACCAATAAAATCAATTACAGAAGGCGGGCCTCCGACGTGCACTGCACATACCCTCATATATCTTAGTAACTATTAGCAATTTTGAGTTTATGAATCGGTGTAGTTTTTGTAAAAGTTCTTGGACACTTGAATAAATGAAATGAACGGCTCGAAGCTTGTACCGACTAGGAAAAAAAAAAAGAAAAGTACCCTGACTCGGAATAAATTGCTTAACGTGTCCGTGGGAATCGTGGACAAAAATTATTTTAGTGAAGAGAATCAGTAAACACGAAAAAGAAATACAGGGGATGATGTACTATTATTTTTATAATTAAAATAAAATGTACAGCCTTTTTTTGCCGAAAATCATCAATTTAATCGTGGACACAGGTCTACTAGAGCAGCGCATCGCACGTCATCAAAATAGAATCATAATTAAATACAGTTTCCTTTAAATACGCAAAAGCATGATGACAGTTACATATTGAAGATCAACCCGAACTGAACATCTTCAAATGCCCGTAGTATACGTATCAGATTAATCTTTGGATTACGCAAATTTGATCACATCTTGGAGTTTCGTGCGGAGCTCAAGTGGCTCCCTAATCGACTCCATCGGGATGTGAGCAGCCATTTCGTACTTTTAACTTTCTCCGAAATCCTTTTAACTTTTACCCTTTATGTTTGCTTTATAGATTTCGTTCCGTACCTGAAAGTTAGTGATGATGTATTTAGTTTCGCATAATGGTTAAACTGCTGTTCGGAGCCGACAAAAATTGCGTACCTAGATGTAGACTTGAATTGGATTAACATATTATAGGTTTTTTTTTATTGCTTATATTATTTTCGATGTTTGAAATAAGGGCTAACACATGACCTTGATATCGAACTAATAACACGCGTAAAAAATATATGCGCGTGTACCTACCACAAAAGCTCTTGTGCAGGGAATCTAATCAAAAATATGTATGTGAGAAATCATATCCTATACTCTCCATATGTTGGGGCTACTAGATGATGCTGTGTGACATTTTGCAAAATATTTATTAATTTTATTTAATTAATAATTTCTTCAGGATTCTCCAAACCCCTTGACGAATACGATTACATAATCGTCGGTGGAGGAACCTCAGGATCGGTCCTCGCTGCCCGCCTCTCGGAGACCAAACCCCGTGCCACGGTGCTGGTGCTGGAGGCAGGGAAACCAGAGATGCTACTCACGGATGTACCAGCTATGGTACCGTATCTTCAGCTGACGGACTACGCGTGGCCATATACTTATGAACATCAGCCGGGAGTGTGTTTAGGTATGTTTGTCTTTTTTACGGATATTTCTATTTAAAGAGACTAGGAAAGCTTCCTTCTATCAATGAGTTTAATAATTATAACCTTAGTAGATACATATTGTACATATGTACTAGGCTTGTTCTTGCTCGGTCAGTAAAGAGATCGCTCTGTCCTAGTACAATCTCACTAATGTACTAGTTTGGACTTCTAGTTCTTTTAGTACCCCACTCGGCAAAACTTTCGGGTCCTTTTTATCACAAAATGGCTCCTATTTTAATGCTCCAAAATACGCAATCGATTGTTTTGTGTCAGAAACTAGATTGGATATTATTAACATTTACTGAATATTAATTATAATATTATTTCACCAAAACATACACGAAAACGGACGAAATATCTATTTACCGACGAAATATCGAAATGCAATGCTCCTTCCTTGCTCGCAACAAAAATAATACAAGTAGGTACATACATATTACACTTACAAAAGTTGGAAACATAAAATACTAACAGCGCAATTTGATCTCTATCTTCAAACAAATAAAGTTTTTCATTCATTATTACCCCTCCGTCTCTTTTAGTACCGGGGATTATGCCCTGTCTATCTCTAATCTACCTTATTCGTTCCTTTGAGACAAGTTCCTACTGAACTAGAGAACTAGATGCATATCTCCGTCTCTCTTACTACCGCGGAATATGCGCTCTCTCTATCTCTGTTCTCCCTTAATTATTCCCTTGTCTTCTAGTTCCGTCTGACACGGAATCACGGAATGTAACAGTGAACTAAAAGAAACATTGTACTAGGGAACGAGTAATCGAAATGCATTCTCAAACAGTTCTTTTTATTCTTGTTAATAGATTTTAAACTTTATGCCATAGAAAGTAGTGATTCAGACGCCAACTTTTTTAGTGGTTTCGAGATTTCGTGACTGAAGAGCAAGTGAACTACAAGGAACTAGTTGCGCTGAATCGTTCTTACTAGTTCACTGGTTGGAACTAATTCATTTTGAACTAAAATGAATTAGTTCTGACCAGTGAACTAATTATATAAAAAATGTACTTCATTGTAGTATTCAGATGTATATATTGGCTAATAAATACCGTATTAACACAGGTATGAGACCGCTTATTCCCAGTTGTCTTGTGCAGTAGTCCTGTGCACAAGATTACTGGGAAAAACTTGTCCCAGTTGTCCTCTGGGCCAAAATATATGACAATTTCAAAAATGACAGAGAAACAGAAAACAATACTGGCAGCTTAGAGAAGCATCTTGAAAATTTTAAATAACTGCATGCTCGAAGTATGAACCTACTTTTTTTAGGAACTGCCAATTTTTTTTATTCATGCTACTTCATCTTGTCTCACGCATGCCACAACAGGCGACTTATAGCTCTCGCGCAAAGACTTTTAAGAAGCGCTATCTACAGACAGCGTTGCATAATTTTTATCCTTGATAAGGCAAAACATTTTATTGCACCCAAAAATACATATCTAACAAAAGCTATCCCTAATCTTTTTATACAGGAATTGATACTCTGAAGCAAAGCAGCTCTTTGATTCAATTCTGTACATTTGTTATCAGGTAGTGAAGAACAACGCTGTTATTCCCCAAGAGGCAAAGCTCTTGGTGGCTCTTCTGTCACTGACTACATGATCTACACTAGAGGACGACCGCAAGACTGGGACAGGATTGCTGCAGATGGCAACTACGGATGGTAAGCGCTTTACTTTCTGGTATGAATGGCCAATTAGAAGTTAGGGACCAAATAATTGTTTAAGAAACTATATGTATCAACATCCAACTATTCGGCAATACTGCCATCTAATATAATAATTTATATTCTAAAACATTCCGTTACAGAAATCCAATTATAAAATGAAATGTTTGGGAAATCTCAAAAAGTATAATGACACTTTCGAGGAAAGTCATAAAAAATACCGATAAAATGGTCAGCCAACTCCCCAAACTTGAATTAGGCACTTTGCAAAGTGTGTTATAATCGCAGCAGTTTCCAATTTTGTACCAACAGGTCCTACGAAGAAGTTTTGCAATATTACAAGAAATCTGAAAGGTCAGAGCTGAAAAAATACAAGAACGCCCCCTACCGCGGCCGAGATGGAGAACTTAGCGTGGAAAATGTGCCATTCAAGTAAGTTTAGTAATGTTCTTTGGGTTTATTTTAGCTTTTGATAACGATAACTTATTCAAGGCTGTTTTCATTGTCATTTTTATATTTAATTTGATAATATGCTTAAATTTTCCTGTATTTCTTTTCAGAACGGGTCTAGTAGAAGCATTCCTCCAAGCAGGCAGGAACCTCGGTCATCCCACCATCGACTACAACTCCCCGGACCAACTCGGCTTCGGTTATGTGCAAACCACTACCAACAAGGGACACAGACTGAGCTCGGCCAAAGCCTTCCTTCATGACCACAAACGACGAAAAAACCTGCATATTTTAACTGAAGCAAAAGCCACTAAAATTATTGTCGAACCGCAGTCCAAACGAGCGTACGCCGTTGAATACATAAAAGACGGCAGAAAACACACTGTCCGCTGTCGCAGAGAGATTATCCTATCTGCAGGGCCAATAGCATCGCCACAACTTCTAATGCTGTCTGGGATCGGTCCTCAAGAACACTTACAGACATTAGGGATTCCAGTCATCGCAAATCTGCAGGTTGGGCGGCAACTTTACGACCATATCGCATTCCCCGGCGTGATATTCAAACTGAGCACGACTAATGCCAGTCTCCTCGAACCGAAAGTGGCCACTTTGCCTAATTTGATGCAGTGGCTTCAGTTCGGCGATGGCCTCCTGACATCACCGGGCTCCGTCGAGGCGTTGGGCTATATAAAAACTTCGCAGTCCAGAGATACCCTGCCGGATATAGAGTTGATTAGTTTGGGCGGTTCTATTAATGTGGATGCCGGCGGAGCTTACCGGAAGAGCGCAAAAATAAGCGATAAAACATACAAGACTGCGTTTAACCCACTGAACCATCTAGATACTTGGTCAGGCGTACCCGTGCTGTTGCAGCCTAAATCTAAAGGTTTCTTAGAGCTGAGGGACACGAATCCTTATTCCCACCCAAAAATTTTCGGAAACTATTTGACCGATGCACAAGACATGGCGGCTTTGATAGAAGGTATCAAGAGTGTTATAAGATTGGGCGAGTCAGACTCATTCAGAAAGTATAACGCACAGTTATATTTGCCGGAATATCCCTCCTGCGTGACCTACACTCCTGGTACAGACGCGTACTGGGAGTGTGCGGTGAGAACAATGGTGGTGTCAGCCAGACATCAAGTCGCGACGTGTAGAATGGGTCCTCCCACTGACGTATACGCTATCGTGGACCCAGAACTACGAGTTTACGGCATAGATGGCCTCAGGGTTGCTGATTCAAGCATCATCCCACGACCGATCACGGCTCACTCGAGCACTCCAGCAATCATGATCGGAGAAAAAGCTGCTGATATGATTCAAAGAACGTGGTCCAATGTTGTAGCGTAGAAATAAGTTTAATTTTAGTAATATACCGACCTACTATTTTAAGATTATTTAATATTGTACTTTTATTACCGTTATAGATAGATCATTTTAAAAGGATTCGTGGAATTTGAGTGACCTACTGTTTGTTAACTTAAAGATTAAAAGTAAGTAAAGCACGTTCTCTAGTAATTTTTATTCCACAAGCTTACTACATAAGATAGCATACCTAACTGTGCTAGTGAACGTAAACAGTTATTTTAAAAATTATAATACAATAGGTGCTCATTACTCATACAAACAAATATATCGATTGCTCAGATTATATCGCCGCACTAGTCGTATGATTTCATTACTTATCGTTGTAGAGTTAAGAAATGGATTGGTGCGTCAAATATTATTATCAAATGGTTCTTTACAGACACCCATTACGAAAGAAGATAATACTTTTGCTGTTTCGAATACATAACTACCCTCGTAATTTATAAATAATAAATAAAAATAAAATTCGTTTATGTCAGGCAAAAAACCAAAAAACTATATTCTCTTTATATATTCTCTTTGCAAATATAACATTATGAACTGGTATGTTACAATTCCATTAACAAATTGAATCGAATGTTTTCCAATACTGTCACTCTTTCGAAGCAAACAACATAAAAGCAGGCCAAAATAATGTTAATAAACAAACCCTGTTGCAAATTGAGTGGAGTAGTCCGAAAATATCATGAATCGTCAAACAGCGAGCCTCGGGAATAGGTACTCGACAAAAATGATGCTTCACTCACTTTAATCATTATTATGTAGATTCGCGACAAAGCTCTCTGCCGTGAATTATGTCGCTGCGGGCCTTGAATGAAGATTCGATTCTAATTCGCACACTTTTTCAGTGTTTTCGCAGAAATATTACGGATGTATGTATATCCTCACATTACCCAAATCTGCTCACAAACGTTCAGTTTTAAATGTAACGTAATATTTTACGAAACTCTATTATTTGAGCGTTTAGTTCATGCTAGTAATTATTACAAGTCAAATCTCCTGAAACCATGTCGCTAAATCACCGATATCTTTTATAACATTTGTAATTTTCTGATGTGATACGGATATGCGTCGATATGATTCGAACCTGACCGTCATCGTCACCTTGCATCGTAGGTACTAGCTAGCTAAACTACCAGCTAGCTATTAAAGTATTTCAACATTTGTTGTAGTTTTGTTCTTATTATATCGAGGAATTAAATTTTGTTCTAGAAAAAACAAAACACGACGGTTTCTATTTTTTTATAATTCTTAAGAAACAAAACCCGCACTAGCCATTGGCATCCAAATTATTGTTAACTCCATCGTTATCCGAAAGATTTCAACGAGCAATCCTTCGAGTTAAATAAGTACAGGTACATGTTTAATTTAGGGAAAATTCGCATGGTTTTCAGGCACATAATTTACGTACTAAGTATAACATAGCAAAGTTTTCCGTAATGAGAAACATAACAGAACGAGCTAAAAGTAATTTCCACAGACACCTACGTTCAGAGGTGCGTGCCGGTAAGCTGTTACCGAATCAGCAATTTCCGAGATTGCTGCAATAAACTGTTCAGGCGTTTAAGCGTAAAATTCAATAAAGGGTGAATCGGCACAATGGATACAATGCTCATTCGTAATCAAAATAAAAGGCAATGGTACGCCTTAATTGTTTTAAATATTAGCTGTGTTTAATACGGAAGGGTGACTAAAAATTTATTTGCAGGTTTTGCATGGTCTTTCCACTTGTTCAACGAGTCATGGTGATCCTAGCTTATGCAGGCTACCAAATATCATCACGAAGAACGTTGCGATGACTCTACCTGCATGTGGGAGTACCATCAGAGTACAAACTCAGACAAAAACTTACCTTCTTGGGGTTAGAGGCTGAATACTTCATTGAATAGAGATATATGTATTACGTCAGCATTGTTTAATCTAGAATAATAGCAAATTTTCGAGTAAAACTAAACCATTTAACCTGAGACATTATTCATCACAATTTTTAATCAGCTTTTGTTTTATACTCCCTAGTTTAACACTCTGCATGTATGCAGAACATTTATCAAACCCTCGTTAAGGGCCGAATATCCCCACACACGTTCATTTTTAAATGTAAAATAAGATTTACGTTAGTATGTACTTCTTATAAGGGAGTCGATAATTTTTGCATTTAATTCATGTTAATAATTTACAAGTCAAATCTCCAGAAACCATGTCACTATTATTTAAAATTTCGCCTCCACTGTTGAGGTTCTTTTCCAAATTTTTATCGTAAAGTAAATAATTTGGGCTAATAATCCTAAAAATAAAGCATAGTTTATGACCGCGCAGTTTAAAGGTGATTTTTATCCCATGGGAACTGATTTATGAGATAAAAAGGCCTAAACGTAGCCTGTATGTTTGATTCCAGGCCTAGAATTACCTGTATGCACACTTTCAGCGATGTAACAAATATCCATACATACATCCAAACTTTCGTATTAACAATATTAGTGGGATTGACTAGCATAAAAATAATTTGGACAGTAAAATATCTGTGGAGTTCCGCGCCTTAATTATAAAAAAGGCTTCCTGCTTTTAATCCGCTTTAAAATAAAGCAGTTGTTGAATAGCGTAAAATTACTGCTTCTACTTTGTGCTCTTATTAAAACGATGGAAACCGAGTGAAAGAGCTTTTATGATATACAATTTTTTTTTTGGAGGACATATATATTTAATTTTAAGAACGGAACGGATAGCCTTATCCCCTATACAAACGTACTTACTGCTTCATTTGGAAACTATGTCCCCGATCTTATTGAAATTTTCCATACGCAATCTGATGAAAAAAAGATATGTTGGTAGCGGTTTAGTTTTTCAAAAAACATCTTTAAATGAGAGTGAAACTAATTTTGACCTCCAAATCGAGTAATTTTCAAGCGATTTTTTATGCATGATATACATATATATATATATCATGATACCTTTATTCGTAAATCTGTAGCGTTGCAAACAGCCTAAATATATTCAACATTATAAATAATCAAAAATATTTCTGAAATCAATCGTTTATTCAAAATTAGAAGGAAAGAATGAAAATATATCAAAAAATGGTGCCGACACCGAGCACATTGCACGCACACAGGCACATGACAGTTTCGTATTTGATGGTTAGACGCGCTTTCTCACTCATAGCGCGCCCCATTTCATTCGACGTGAAACAAAAACAAAACCGCATGGGCCGATCCGTTTCCGTTTGGGAGAGGTTCGTAGCCTTCTTAAGAGAGTTACATTCTCATTTGATGTGAGGGTGATATCTTACAAGGTTAGGACCATAAAAATGATTTATAGGTCTGACACCTATGTTTCTGTGAATAGAGTTACGTCTGGTCTGACCCCAGTATGAGGATGTGGGAAAAGAGAGTGCACCTGTGTTTGCGCACAACTTGTGCACTCTAATATGTCCTGCACACTTGGGTAGTCTCCGTTGAGACTGGCTGTCGTGGTCGAAGTTCGGCTAGGAGGTCATCATCATCATTATAGGACGTCTTAGCGCGAACTACAATATACATACATACGTATTATAGAGAGAATATATATATATCTATATATATCTATACTGATATTATAGAGAGGAAAGATTTGATTGTTTGTTTGCATTAAATAGGCTCCGAAACTACTGAACCGATGGGGATTGGGAAGCCACACTATCCCCGGGCGACAATAGGCAAAGTTATATTTTCAAAAAAATTTAGGATCGCGCCTCTAGTCATTTATAATGAAATATAAACAGTGTGATTTAATTTATTTTAAATAATTTGATTATACACTGACAGAGTTTTCAGGGAAAAGAAATAAAAAAATCCTTATCCGATCACTTCGTTAACATTTTACACAAAAGAATCCTCAACAGCCCATAAACGTCTACTGTCTGAACGTGCTTCACCAAAGAATGGAGTTTTACCATAATGAGCATACTTGGCATAAAGATTGCGCAGTAGAGGTGTTAAAAATACATAGAAGGAAGCTGCTGCCTTAGACATCGTAGCGGTCGCGGGGAGTCGTTGGATGGAGGCGGCTCAGGACCGCTATTCGTGGCGTCGTTTGGGGGAGGCCTATGTTCAGCAGTGGACGTGTACGGGCTGATGATGATGATGATGATGATGAATAATTCATTATTATGACTATTCATATATACTAACTATAACTACTTATAGGTAAACTAGCTGCTGCCCGCACCTATGCTCGCGTTTTATCGGGATAAAAATTACCTATTTGTTATTCCAGATCCCAAACTATACCCATATCAAATTTCAGCCCAATCAGTTCAGCAGTTTTTGGGTGAAAGAGAATCAAATATCCATACATCAATACTCAAAAACTTTGACATTTATAATATTAGTAGGATAATCTGACCCCACGGCGAACCTTCCGGCACTTTCTGGCGCCTAGTTTGATAGCAAAATTTTCCTAGTTAGCTCGGTATAGGGAATAGTATACTCCATTGAGTTTGTGGAGTGTGTGTTGGTGCTCCATTCATCTTTTTAGCGGTACTGTCAGCTAAATATGAAAGGTAAAGTTTAGTTAGGGAATATTGGCGAAGGAGACTCTAGCATACCTACTATCGGTTCTCGACTCTTTATGCCCGGTTCTAAACAAAATTATTTTAGAATTTATGTACTGTGTTTCATTTTGAACAGTAGGCATTGATGTTATAATTCGCGTTAAATAAATTCAGGAATTAACTAAATATGTACTTCACTTAAGAGAAATATTTCCAATTTAAATCGGCTTCGATAAAAGAAAGATGTTCTAGGTTGGCTAGGAGTATGTATATTATTGAAAAATATTCCTGATGGCCATTTGTCGTACAAGACCTTGATGAGTGTTTTAAAGGAATACAAAGCCAGTTTAATTTTTCATCCATTTCGTTATGACTCTACCTCTACTTTCAATACTACAACCGTATGTGTATATCATGCTTACAACATAAATAGGATAGTGTTAGAAGTCCTTTTTTCACGTGAAAAGCATTCGAGTCGCGGTCACCCGTGGTTATTCTGGCAGTCGATGAATGGGTGGGTAGCGCAGTCGCCTACGCTCCGCCAAGCGCGCGAACGTGAAGCGTGAGTTTTCAACAAGTGACCCTTAATACTAACTTAACGACTTAAAGAACTTACAGAAAAAACGTTAATAAAAAATACTCGGACCTTTAAAACTCGTGTAATTATCGAAGTACAAAATCGTGAGTGAAAAGTGAGTTTGTGTAAAGTTTGTGCACGTACAGCTTAAATTAGGAAGCGGGTGTATAAATTACTTAATCTGCTAACCCAACATATTTTACGGTTAAAGTATTGGTACCCTCGGTTTTAAGGCATTTGGATTTACGGTATTTATCCGACAATATCTAGTCCATATTATATTTTTCGGTATTTTATAGCTGATAATATAAGATTTTAAACGTCAGAATTAACGGATACTGTAATCCAAAGATCCAAAGTTTAAAATTTTGCTGAAAATTTATTTGGCTTTAAATCTACAATAATCTAACTGAGACATATTAGTTACATATTTAAGTACTTTACTAAAATATAAATATATAAAATATGTCGGTAAGTAGGTATAAAAAGTTCTGGTGGAGTAAAGTTGCGACATTTATTTTTAACTGTTTGTACAAAATCATTCTCTCTAAAAATGCTGGTTTGAAAAACAGAATCTAGTCACGAACGTCAAGTATGAAAAATAATATTCTACCCTCAAAGTTAATGTTGAGCCGTTAATTTTAGTTGTGTATTCAAAGAACACGATTTGCAATGAGATTTAAATAACAAAAACCAGAAAAACCTTTTGCAAAGAAAGAAGCAAAGGAAATTTAATATTCTACTCCTGCCTTGTGCATAAAAACGGAATTAATGTGCGCGGCAGGATTATGCGAACAAAAACTAAGTTATAAATAAATTAAAACGACAACTATAAATTAATCCCAGCAGAGCTGATGTTTTTTCATGAGATTCTCCCACGGCAATCCCTGAGGCAGCAATTTGAAAAAATGCTTTATATTACTCATTAAATAATTATCATACCTCTAAAGTACTGTATCAAATGGTTTTGAAAGGTATTGAGGACTTCCTTACAAACTTATCAATACTTGATTGCGTTTTCTATCAGTTGGGTTTGAGGTACTTCTCACCACTGTGGCAACGATCAGAACTTTACCCTATTTACAAATAAAGAATCGTTTTGATTATTCCTATGTTATTTCAACCCCGGTCTTAAAATATACCATATATTTCACATAATTATGTGATACCTAAAATATATATACTTTGATCCGAGCTGAAATGAACGCTAAATCTTCACTGTTTAACAAAGCAAACAGTTCTCCACTGACTGTTCCTCTTATTTACGATATTTTTGGGAAACTTCCTTATTCCTGGAAGTAGCCGAAATATTGAGCTGTTCATGTACGATTTACTCGATGTTAGTTACATAATGTATGTATAAGTTTTTCCCTTATTCAACATTCCTTCGTTTGAACGATAGGTATCCAAAGCTATCAACGATGTGTATTCGGATAAGCTTCGATTTTGACATAACATTCTACACAATTATCGCGATGCCTATCGTTAACCGTTTTCGGGAACCCACTTTTCATGAACTTCACAAAACTCTCTTCAGTGTAAATAATTAACCCCCATTTACAGAATCTAAGCCCTTGAATACTTGAGAACCAGACCTCGCAATTTTTAATAACCTGAATTTTTCGTCGAACAAAAGCTGGCGGTTTGGCGTGAATTATTCCTCAAGGCTTATTTTCGTGAAATATATTTTAAAATAACAAAAAGGGGAGTTCATAATTTATAAGGAGGCTACGGGATAGAATATAATGGTCATGGGGCAGCGTTAAACAAACGGTGTTGCTTGCACATTAACGAGCGCAAACGAGCCATTGCGGTATCCATTATAAGATTGCTCTACGACCGCTAGATGATTTATGGTCTTGCCACCACATTATTCAATACAAACATGGGCGAATGATCCATATTAGGCTACCACTCGTTTATTTCTAAGGTTCCAAATTACCGGTCACGGTTACTCACCACTTTTAGGAGTCGGACACATTGCTATAAAATGTGTGACGAAAAGCTCTTTAGCGCAAACCATACCACACCATCGTCGGTAAGGAATAAGGTAGTCACAAAAATCACACTAATATTATAGTATATTTGGATATTTGTTACATCTTCACGCCAAAACTAGGTACTGAATGGATCGGGCTGAAAATTGGCCTACAGGTAGTACTAGGATAAAAATATGCAGATATCGGAGTGAAAGCCCTAACGAAAACAGAACATTGCTGTTAATTTCTAAATAACGCGGAATTAGATTATGATTTTAATACTATAGATAAAAGTTTGATTGATCAATCATTTAGTTTAGAAATTATGATCTAATACGGCATTAAAGTGGAGAAAAATAAATAAAAAGAAAAATGATAAAAGTATTATTATTTAATAATCTATTCACAGTAAAAAGTAAAAAAACTTGTTTGTTGGTCTGTTATTATGTGTCTAACCATTGTATAAAGATAAAACTTAAATAAGTAGCCCCATTTCTTTTCTTTATTTTTTTTTTGTATATTTCATGATGCGGGTTTTATAAAAAACTATAATGTCTATCGATGCCAGAGTTTTACTCTAGTGCTTATGATGATAAAAACTATTGGTTTTCGTTATAATATTGAGATAAAACAAAATTGGGGTAAATTCTACACTGTGCGCCTTTAATAAAACATATGTAAGTTTTTTATCACTTTCCATGGGATAGAAATAACCTTTAATCGTTTCCATAGAGATAAAGCGTGCGAATACTAGTCCTTATAAAACGTAGCTCGTCTGCTACGGCCCGTAGCGCTCTACGCAGGCTCTACGATCTACGCCGTAGCGTGACGGCGCGGCGTAGCCAACTGTGTTCGTGGTTCTTTCAGTATTGTTGTTTCTCTTTTATTGTGAAGGTCTGTAGATCTGTCTGTCTGTAGGTCTGTAGATCTAAATCTGTTATTGGATATCTTCTGTGTATGGTTAACGACAAAAGTAGTTTAACATCGTCAATTTCATAAATATCGTAAGCGTTCCATACTACAAATACGCATACGTTTGACCTTGTTCGCTTTGTTAGTCGACTATAAACTGGTAAGAACACTGGACATGAGTAGAGTATTGGGAGGTATAAAATAGGTACTAAGTACCTATATCTATATTTACCAATCCGCCTGCCAAGCGTGGTGATTATGGCAAATCCCCCCCTACATGGGAGACCATCCACTCGATGGACCGACGACATCGTAGCGGTCGCGGGGAGTCGATGGATGGAGACGGCTCAGGACCGCTATTTCTGGCGTCGTATGGGGGAGGCCTATGTCCAGCAGTGGACGTGTATGGGCTGATGTGAATGAATGAATGAATGACCTATATCAGAAAACTGCAAGTATTGCAACATTGTACTGAATTAGAGGACAATATCGCCCAAAAATCTCACTTATAGTTCAAGACCTCACACCACAATGGCCTATGTCAACGAAAGGCGGTAAGTTCTAGCAAATAGCATTACAGTCGTGTTTTCGTACTGAAGAGAGGTTTGTGGAAAGGAGCGTGGATCAAAGCGCGGTCATCCGCGTAGTCGGCGCTAACGAAGCGCTTTGGACGGCAAAGCGAAAAACATTCGCTGCACCAATTACCTATATCTATTCTGATAGCTGGGTGCATTGTTTTCAAAAGTTTTTGTTGCTTCTGGATTTTACTGTTTATAAAAAGGTCTGACTGTGAAACCAAAGAGGGATGGATGCCTCAACGGTTTCCTCAGTGTTTGATATCATCTGCTAAAAAACTTACGATTGGTAACTGGCCGTGCCACATGTGCGTGCTATTTTAAGTATTTTACCTAAATTTAATACATAAGCAGAAATCATACGCTACCTGTCTGCAGATCGAGTTATAAGAAGTGCGGAAGACAGCTCGTCGCGCTGCAATTTAAGATTATTGGGTTTATACTCTAAATAGTCTGCTAGATCTTGGCGGGTTTCGCGCTCGAAAACTTAAATAATAATTTGAGACGATCTCAAAATAATTTTGAAATGTTTCACTTCCCCTCTTTAAATATGTTTGTTTCCCTTTAAGAATATTCTTTACTAGCTTCTGCTTTCGCGTTTTTAAGGAATAAAAAGTTATCTATTCTGTTATTCCATGTCTAGAATTTCATGAGTGCTTAATTTTAACTTGATTTCAAAATTAATTATCTTTGTGTCTCTTTGCTATATTAATTATGTCATCTATAACGTTTGATATGTAGAAGAGCGAGATCCTCTCACACGTTTTTTATACATAATTGAGAGTCTCAACTATCATCATCATATCACTCATGATGAACTGATCAGACCTATGTCCAGCAGTGGATGTGTATGGGTTATCCACGTCCACTGGACATAGGCCTCCCCCATACGACGCCACAAATAGCGGTCCTGAGCCGCCTCCATCCATCGACTCCCTGCGACCGCTACGATGTCTTCGGTCCATCGAGTGGATGTTCTCCCATGTAGCGGGGGTTTCGCCATAATCACCACGCTTTAGAGATGAGACCGGTATTCAATAACTAACTCAGTACCTGTTAGCATGGTCCTAAAATATCTAACGCTATTGTAAAATCCGCATACCGCTAGGGAATAACTGTGCAAAGCGAGCATCGCGCCTAACCGACCGTGAGCCATAACTACCCAACGCTTCAATACCTATACTTACCTAACTATCATCTACGCATAGGTACTAGCGGACCGTTCACCCGTAAAGTTATGTAGCTGCAACAAGTATTTGGTATTTCTAACAAAATCGGTTAGATGGTATTTCTAACCAAATCGGTTAGATGGTATTTCTAACCAAATCGGTTAGATGGTATTTCTAACCAAATCGGTTAGAAATATATTGGGTAGAAATCAGGACAGGTATAGAGTATTGTAACGTTATTGGGTACCAGTTGGTACTAGCGGTATTGAAACAAAATACCCAACTTATAACCGGTAGCCAAAATATCCAATAACTCCCATCCTTACCACGCTTGGCAGGCGGATTGGTGATCGCAGTGTTGGTGTTGAAAAATACTCAGAAGGAAGCTGCTGCCCTGGTGCTGGCTGCTGGACTGGTAGGTAGTACTCTCAACTATAAAATATTATAATGTAAAGTGGTTACAGAAATAAATATTATTATTATTCGTTTAGCGTTGTGATGATAACACGCGTCCTACTAATAATATAAATGTGAAAGTTTGTATATAACGAATAACATATAGGCTATTTTTTATCCCGATAAAATGCGGGCGAAGGCGCGGGCAGCAGCTACATATTTTACCTACAAACTTAAGCCTTTATGATAGTTACCCGCCCATGCTTCGCACGGGTAGTAGAGCATATTATGCCTGTATTTTTGTCTGTGGGACAGCATCAGCTTGATGTGGGGAATATGTGGATTAAATTTAAATTAAATCTATAAAAGGGAATATACAACCTTAAATTGTTTTGTTATATCTCAAAGTAATGAGTTAGCGTTTTCGATGAAAGCAGGCGGCTTGACTTTTTCCGATACTTCCAACAATTATCGTTATAATTCAACCCATTTATACAAAACCTTGACAAATTATACACTTAAACCTTCCTCATGAATCACTATCGATTAGTGAAAACCACTTTAAATCCGTTCAATTGTTTTTGAGTTTATCGCGAACAGACAGACAGACCCGGCGGAGGACTTTGTTTTATAATATGTAGTGATGTACTTACCTACTCACCATCTTCATTTAATTTTTTCTATTGTACGTAGATCTACGATATCGGGCCGAGCACTTTATTTCATGGCTGAATAGACCTTCTGCACAGCGTTACCAGAAGGTTCCAAAAGGAACCTTTTAGGCAATTTTTAGCTCTTTCGGTTTCTTCTAGGTTCGACGACACAAAAGGTAACTTTTAGGTGATTTATCAGAATTTAATTTGGGAAAATAAAATTACGTAAGGTTACTTTTTACGCTACAAGGTTTCTTTTCGATCATGGTTTGGTTTCTTTTGACTCGACTCGACTGGCAACACTGCTACTGCAGTAAATATAAAGATACTTATAATGAGTGCCGGAGATCGGCCAAGCTAGTTTTGAGCGTTTATGCCGTGCTGGTGAGACAGACGCTGCAGAGGACCTCGTTTTATAATTTGTAATGATGAATGAGATATAGCGCCAGATATACCTACATACACAAATCTACGTGTCAGTACATATGTGTCTATCCTGAGCTACAAGCTAACCCACACACAACTGACATGGCACGTGAAGTCATTACACGTAGACGTGAAATACGACGTAATGCGAGTTACGACGTAGCCCGTAGCTGCCCATATAATGTGTCGCGATAAATTGAAATTGGTACGTTTATCATCACCATCGTGATTGCATTTTTTATCGTCTTGACGTCAGGTATTCGTCAGGACAGGACGGGTGTTGTAGAACTCCCCGTGATTAAGAGCGCGTAAGAACAACAATTTTCTTATTACTTTTGATTTACTTTTTTGTAATAAAAATTAATTTCGTGAAGCCCAATAGAAAGATAATATGAAAAAGAATATTTAAATCCTACTAATATTATAAATGTCAAAGTTTGTAAGGATTGATGTATTTGTTACTCTTTCACGCAAAAACTACTGAACCGAAAGGCTGAAATTTGGTATGGGTATAGTTTGGGAACTGAAATAATATATAAGCTACTTTTTATCGCGGTAAAATGCGGGCAAAGGCGCGGGCAGCAGTTAGTGAAATATAAAATCCTCATATCACATCAAAAAATAAAAAAATATTAAACATAGAAATAAAGTTTTTAATATGTAGGTATCTAGGTGTTCTAATTTAAATTCTTGCTCATGTTATTGCACAACATTGTCTAAAAACGATAAAGCGACTTCAAATTGCTTTTACGATTATTTTAAGTTTTTCGGGATAAATACTAATCCCATGGGTATAAAAATTATGGGACCCCTTCGGGACATTTTTTATACAAAAGTGATAGATTTTCAAAATCGGTCCATAATTGGCGGAGTCATAGCGTAACATATAAAAAACATGCAGTCGAATTGAAAATCTCCTCATTTTGAAGTCGGTTGAAAATTATCTATTTCACCAGTTTTTGTGCAAAAAGACACAAATTCCGAACAATCAAAAGGATAAACTCCCAGCTTTAGCCCCAATACCGGAATCCTAACGCACAAATAACACTAAAATGTTATGGAAATCATGACAATATACATAACTAACATTATTCCTATCCCGATATAAAAATATTATACTGCTATTCATTTGCATAAAGGAATTATAGCGCCCTACATGAACCTAGTAGTTTCTCGGTTGGATAGGCTGAACATCTAATCTAGGCTATTTCTAGGAGGTGCTTCGTTTCAGTGTCAATTTTTATTCAGCTCTAGGGAGACTGTTTGGACTCTTTACCTCTTAGGACTCATTCACACAGCATCCGTTTTACTGGATCCGTTTATTTTCCCGTGATGGCGTATGTAGTTGCAGAAGCGAGCTCACACAGCTGACAGTATACCGGATCCAGTAAACGATTGTTATCGGACCGTTTTTTTACGGATTTTTAGCTACTGGAAGGAATGGTTTACTGGATCCGGAATACTGTCAGCTGTGTGAGCTCGCTTCTGCAACTACATACGCCATCACGGGAATATAAACGGATCCAGTAAACCAGATGCTGTATGTAGTTGTAGGAGCGAGTTGACACACCTGTCAACTCGCTCCTACAACTATGTACATACGCCATGGCGTATGTAGTTTTTGTTGGATTTACTAAAGCAGACAGCAATTCTTCTTCGGAGTGGTTTCGAAGTGATGAAAGACGCCTTCTTTTTTGCTTGTTAGATAGATCTTCGAATGGCTTTCTGTGCACTGGAGTACTTGTATGCATTTGAATGCGAACTGGCTTCCATAGTTTCCAAAGAAGTGTCTAACGAAGTATCTAACTCTTCGGGGATATCCATATTTTCTTGCGCAAATACTGACATCAAATCAATGGATTTTAAAGATGGCCACGAGATATCCAAATGTAACCATTCCATGTTCGTGGTGAAAAAATTTGATTGACATCTATTTGCTTGCAACCATCTCTTGTGTAAATTTGATACGAATTGTTTTAGAATTCTTAGATCTTCAGCAGAAACTTCAACGTTTATTTGATTCAACAACGTATTGCACAATATATCACTATTTTTGATATTTCCACTTGGTTTTAGTAGCATATACATATATATATTCAAATTTGATAAAAACTGAGACATATCGAAGGGAAAGAGCGTTTACGTGTTTAAACTTTAAAAGTTAACAATCGCTATTGAAAGCTATTATTATTATTCTATTTTTCACCGATGGAATGAAGGGCCATTATTAAAATTTCACTATTTAAGTATCAACTTTTTTTTAACCAATTAAATCACGTAATATTTTTTTTACATTTTGAACGCCTGCTGTTTCTAAACGGGCAGAGATATAAAGTAGATGTATTTGGAGATAAAGGAAGGTATTATGCCTTCTATAATCCCTACAAGGTTTGGTTTTAACATCTCTGTTCGTTTACGAAATAAAAAAAATCTCCATACAAAAAAAATGTAACATTTTTTTTCATGCATACGAACATGTATATCAAAAAAACGTATTCTATAAAAGAGGTTTAGAATAACCCAAAGACCTTAATTTAAAAAAATCAGGTCAAAATTCGGACTTTGACCTCTATGTCCCAGATTTCATTAATCGGTACCAGTGTGCGCCATCATGGAAAAATAAATTAATCCAGTAAAACGGATACTGTGTGTATGAGCCCTTACATACATATATCTCATCATTTTACATTCATCATAATTAACCTGGATGAGGTCGAAAGATAATTGGGTGGCACCAGTTTGGTTGGTAATTAACCGCACAATTTTGTGGATTTTTTTTTACTCTATACAACATAAACAATAACTAAAATACGCTGTTTCACTTCTTCCACTAGCGGAAAAATTAAAGTCAAGTTAAAATGAATAACAATTTATTTGATAATAATTCTTATTATGTAAGAGTAAATAAATTTAATCTTAGATTTCTGAATTCTGCTTTGCCTTATTCTAGCGAAGTCCACAGATGAAAACAGACTCATAAGTAAGTGGGAGTAATTACAAACCTCTCACTCGCATAAAAAAAAACTTGGAAAATGCATCCTTATATTTGACTTTTTGACAGCCTTGTCTTACAAAAACACGGACATACGAACGTGCGGGACGTTCAATAAATTGTGACTATAATAATAATAATTGTCGTTGTTGCAACAACGCTTCTCGGTAGGTTCCGAGTACCTACCGAGAAGCCTTGTATCATTCGCCCAGACTAAGTTTTATTAGCTTTCGTGCAATGACGTGACGTCCCAGTTGTTTTGTTCGAGTTTGCATTATACGTGTTCTTACAGCAAGCAACAACTCTACTATGTAGCAACAGATGTGTTATTAATTTTATCATTTATTATTCATCACTTTGTTCTAAAATTACCGCAAAACGATGTCTTTCTAATGTTACTCCCTATATTATCCTCTTCACGTGTTGATTATGGCAAACCCCCCTAAACATGACAGGTCGAGATCCTTAGGGGAGGCCTATGTCCAGCAATGGACGTCGATCGGCAGATATGATGATGATGATGATTATCCTCTTCAGCACATAGCGTCCAATGCCGGACATGCTTCCTTTTTATCTCTATTATGTTTTAGTCCGTTGTAGTTAATCATTATCACATTATCCGAGCGTCAGGTCGAAGCGACGCGTGACCCGAGAGCTGGTGATAATTTGAGCTACCTGTAGGTTGTTTAACAGTCTGCAGTTAGCTCAATTGGTTCAATTATAAATACTAGTTCTAATTTGTTTCTATTATTTGATTAATATTGAATAAATTTTATAATAGTATAAATGTATTTATAAATGTTAAAATTTGGATGTACATATGGATGGATGTTTGTTACTTCCTCACACCAAAACTACAGAAAGGATCTAGCTTAAATTTTGCATAGATGTAGTTCTAGGCTTGGAATAAAACATCGGCGTTTTGTCCCATAAATCAGTTCCCAGGATAGAATAGTATTATACATTGTAAACCTAGGCAAGAAAGTCACAATTCCTATCGAGTGCATACGGGCCTTAAACACACGAGGTAGAAATCACACTTTCTGCATAGTGTTTTATACTACGCCTTTGAGGAAAATAAAAAGCAGAATAAATCTTTTATTTCTGGCGGTGTCATAAAACTTTCACTATCACTCGACGACATTCTGTAGAATTAATAAAATTACCTACACTAAATTCAAATTTAGAAGAACTTCCCGCGCCAGCCTTTATAAGTTGTTTTTTTTTTCAAAATATTGTTCGGAAATCGGAAGAGGCTTTTGGAACTTTTTGTCGTTTGACCTATAATGAAAATAACCTAAGCTAAAATCTTTTACGAATAAAAAAAAATAGTAATAAATTATGTTTTTAAATGTCAAAAGAGCTTTGGTATTTCAATTTAATTAATATTAAAAGTTACAATTGTCATATTGGGGCAATTACTAAAAGTATATGTAAATAACAAATTTAGGCGAATTTTCAGCTTTGCCACCAATTTTTTATTTATTATCTGTGCCGAAAGACAAAGACATTTATGGCTTTAATTCGTTCTAAGCAAAGAGACTTACTTTGCCAAGAAAGATAAAAGAGAACAAACTGAAAAGCATTTAATAACTCCAGCACGCTGTTACATATTTGGACAACACTGCTGGAGCGTTGTAATGTTCCAAATTCAAAAAACGCTCATACAATGAATTTTGTTTTCTTTAACCGTAAATTCGTTACTGCGCGTGTTCTTTTTTCTACAATAATGACAATATTTCCATGCATGTTTGAGAAAATAACTTTAAACGTTTCCATAGTAACAATGCATGCAAAACTGCTGGCAGAAACGTATTTTGAAATATAATCTGCATACGAATAGGTATTCCAAACTTTGTTATTCCTCAGAGAGAGAAAAATACGTGTAAGTAACCCAGTTTAATTCCCAGAAATTCGTTATCTCCCGTGGGGATTTTCCAAAATCCATTCTTAGTGCACCCCTAGGGTTTTGTAGGAATGTTTCCTCCTTTCAAATCTCTTGGTTCATCGGTTTATATTATGCATAGTTACATAAAACATGTTATATTGCATTGCATTACAAAAATTAAAAATACATTGACTATAAAAAAATATAGTTGCTGCAAATCTCGTAGCAACAAAAATCTCGTCAGAAAATCAACTTTAGCAAGCACACAATCTAAGCTTGATTAAATAATTTTATTGTTTTGCCTTTAAAAGGTTTTACGATTATTTTTTCACGCAGTAGTTGTGCTCTACCTAAACTCTACATACCTACAATTTATTTTCCAATTAGCTGCTGCCCGCGCTTTCACCCGCATTTTATCGGGATAAAAAATATGTATATTATTTCAGGTCCCAAACTATACCCATACCAAATTTCAGCCCAAACAGTTCAGTAGTTTTTACGTGAAAGAGGAACAAACATCCATACATCCATTCTCACAAACTTTGATATTTATAAAATACTAGCTGCTGCCCGCGGCTTTGCACGCGCTTTTCATGTACCCTATGTGTACCCCGGGATACTATCTACCTCCCTACCAAATTTCATTAAGATCCGTTGAGTAGTTCTGGCGTGAAAACGTGATAGACAGACAGAGTTACTTTCGCATTTATAATATTAGTAAGGATTAGTAGGATGTTTTAAAAATACTTTTCTCAAGTGGGTACCAACAGCATATGAGTAGAAAAGAACATAGGTAGAGCGGAAACTTCCGCCGCGAACCGGCTCAAGGTCGCGGCTAGACGTTAAACAGAATACTCAGTCTATCTCAGTCGGCCTGTCGGCGACGCCCGCGAGCTATTTTAACGTAGGGACGCGCTGAAACAGCGGGGAATAGCTAGTACATAGATAAAAGTCGAACTTATAACACATCCCTGTCGACTATTTGACTGGTCTAAGTGCTATTTGACTTGTCTAAGTGCTATTTGACTTGTCTAAATGCTTATTTTGTAAGCATAAACAAATAAAGTTATCGATTCTGATTCTGATATGTCAAACAGGAGAAATTCCGAACAAAAGCAACTAATACTACCTAAAATGATAATCTAAGTCGTATTCACACACACCGTCCGAAACGACAATTTGCGTGAGCGACATCACGGGTTTGGCGACGCCTCGTTGACGGTCACGCGATGTGCCCAATTTCCATAAATGTCCTACACATACGAGTACGTACGATATAGGATGTATAGGGTACTGAAGGACCCATGAAATAACGTTATTAAAACTGAATAGCAAATAGCTTTTAAATAACGTTCAATATTACTATTCAATAACTTTTACATAACAGATAACGTGCCTAAACGTGCAAATAACATTTTCACAAAATGATATCAAACTTAAGTATCAAAAGTTTTAATTAAATTACAAGCTCGTACTTTCCTATCCACTAAGTATGTAAGAAAGTAGTTAGAAATTCATAAACAAACTTTACATAATTGAGATCGATGACCGTTGAAATACTTAGTATGTAATGGAAACTCACTTCTCGTAATTTATTATGTGTAGAAGTAACAGCGGTACTATTATAGTTATTTTTAGATTACTTACGTGTAATTGAGTGGAAGCTTTTGGGAGCTCTATACGGCACACCTAAAAAATAATAAAATGCTTGTGTGACTAAATACAATGTGCCGTCCAATGTAAGGTACCTCGTTAAATGTATACGATAATACGTTTATTTGTAACTAGCGGCTGCCCGCGCCTTCGCCCGTGTTTTATCGGGATAAAAAGTAACTTATGTTATTTCAGGTCTCCAACTATATCCATACCAAATTTCAGTCCAATTAGTTCAGCAGTTTTTGCGTGAAAGAGGAACAAACATCCATACATCCATTCTCACAAAATTTCACATAATAGGACCTACGTACACTCGTAACACCTAACAACTGATCCGATTTCGATTAATGCGGCGACTATCGATTCGTTAGTCGCGGTGGCATCCTAACTTCCTAACCTAATATTATAAATGCGAAAGTGTGTTTGTTTGTCCGTATGTCCTTCCTTCGCGCCCTAACTAAGCAACCAATCGAATTGATTTTTGGTATAGAGTTCTTTGAAAGGGTGGAGAGCAACATAGGCTAGTTTTTATCCCAGTAAAATATCAAATTCCCATTGGAGATTTAAGGGGGAATTTTTTTTATCCCCCTAGAAATGAGAAATTCTAACTTAACGCGGGTGAAACTGCGGAGAACAGCTAGTGAGTTACAATTTATAAGAAAATCAATAGGGCGGTTTTTAGTATAAACTAAATATAGTATAGTAAAAGTAATAAAAAGGGGTTTCGGGAACTTTTTTGGTAGGTCGTGCTGCCTCTACCTACTTAATATAAAGTTTTTCCTAAATTCATAATAACTTGTTTTAACTATTACTATGTGGATTGTCCAGCATTATTTTTTTAATTAACTAGATATCAACATATTTATAGTTAAGTTTCGCTTAAAAAAATCGGTCGGGTAGAGAGCAAGCCTGATTCTAATTTCGGATCGTTCGGATCTTTTACGGCGCAAACAAGTTTTACTTCCTCTCGTGAAAGAACAAAGATCGTAGCGTTGCTGTAATTAACGTAGTGAACTTTCTTCCGAATTATATCGTGGTTTTGCGGTATTCTTGAAGCGAATGCGTAGGCCTAGCGGCGTTTAGATGGAGCGGAAAGGTTGCGTACAGAGTGCGATTACACGTATAAATAATTTAAATATCATGAGTAATACCCACATTTTATAAAACGAAGTCCTCATCGCGTCTGTCTGTCTGACCGCGATATACTCAAAAACTACCGAAAGGATTTTCATGCGGCACCAATCCATGGTGATTCATTAGGAAGGTTTGGGTATATAATTAATTTGTCTAAGTTTTGTGTAAGTTGGTTGAAATATAACGATAATTGTTGGAAGTGTCGGAAAAAGTTAAGCCGCCTGGGAGCTTTCATCGAAAACGCTGCCTAATCCCTTTGAGATATATGCTTTACTAGCTGCTGCCCGCGCCTTCGAACGTGTTTTATCGGGATAAAAAATAACCTATATGTTGTTCCAGGTCCCAAACTATGTATACCCATACCAAATGTCAGCCTAGTATAACGTAATACAGAACTTGCAAAATAAGGGTTTGTATAATTTTGGGTAGGTGTAATATTGACCTTGAACCCCCTTTGTTAATTTTATATTATACTGTAGCACCAACAGAATATCCCCCCGCGATCATCATCATCAGCCCATACACGTCCACGGCTGGACATAGGCCTCCCCCGTACGACGCCACAAATAGCTGTCCCCCGCGATATTGTGCACTAATTTGACTAAAACCTTATCATCATCATCATCATCAGCCCGGACACGTCCACTGCTGAACATAGGCCTCCCCCAAACGACGGACCCCTAACACCTTATATATGGTGGAAATTGATCTTACGATTCAAAGGTGCACAGCATGTAAAGTCTTACACCTTTATAAATGATCGGATGTTGTTGATATTTAATAAATTTTTATGCCAAAACTCTAGATGCTAATGATGCTAATGATAATGAGACACACGCCCACGGTTGAGTTGAACACGGTTTGTGTGGTAAACATGAACTGATGTTAGCGCGCGCGTTACTATTGCGACAATGAAGTAAAAATGCTGACGCGAGAGAATAGTGCGGTTTCACCGTATAATAATATATCCAACACCGCTACCGCATATCACAACAATGAGCATTCAAATATGGACTTTACCCGGTAATGTTTAGATTCAGTGACAGCATAACATAACAAACGAAAAAAGCGCGCAGGCCTATCCACGGTAAACCATAAGATATATTAGGTATGCCCTCACTTTAGAGTGTATCTAAAGATTATGAGTTAGAGCCCATATTTCAAATAACCAATTTGCTTATTTTTGTGCTCTGCGAGTGGTTCGGTCCAGATCTGCAACAACCATGGTCAGCATGAGGCCCACGACCCCAGCATTTACTAAATACATTTATTCCACAAATTTCGACTTTTATCAAATCTTCAATCAACAATCATAAAGCTAGAAAAAGTTCCCTCATTCTACCAAAACAAAATACCAATAAAAAGTATACGGCTCATTAGAGACCTCGAAAGGAAAACATTGTAGCAACGACCTACGTTCATAAATTTTATTGTTTGCCTTATAAAGATGGAGTATTATTTCTTTAAGGAAATCCTTTGACGTCTGCGTCACCAACAACTTCTGCCGCAGATTCGCTTTCCCTAAACGTCTTATAGGTAAAGCTAGTTAAGTATCACTTCCATAACCTATTGAATACAAAATTAACAATAAAGCCATTAGTAACGAGTCTTTACCTACTTTTTTATTTGTTTTGTTTCACGTTTCAAATACAAAAGATGAGGGTAGATAAATTGATAAATAATAGATAAATGTGCAAATAAAACCTCACCCGCTGCGAGTTCATTTATTCCGTGATCATGGCGCAAGCAACTGTGCCGAAATATAGAAAACTCAATACAACAAAAACCATATTTATTATCCTTAATTAAATCAGTATATAAAAAGTTTTAACGTTCTCAATTGTGACGGATGTGTAGGTCACAATTGAGACCCCTCTTTGTGTCTCTCTATGTACCTTTTGATTTTTTTAGTAATTCAATTGCTGCCAACGCTTTTTCGTAAAATGAGAAGACCTTACCATAAACATTAAAATAAAAACAATGGATCGCTAAAGTGGGACCGAAGTGTACAGTGGAACTGTGAAGAGAAGACCTCACCTCAAGATGGACAGTTGATGCGGTGACCACGACAGGACAAGATGGCGCGACGCAGCGCGTATTGGCTGTCGATCCTGTTCAGCATACTACTCCTCGGACGGGCTATGGCAGGTGAGGAAGCTGATAGGTATTGTATTTTTTTTAGATAATAACACTTAGGTAGGTACTCATATTTTCGGAACGGTTCGGGTATCTTTTTAAAGAAAACTGAAGGCAATTAAAATAAAATACTGAAAATACGTCATGGCGACTTGGAGCCAATCTTTATTCTGACTGCGGGCTGGGATGCGAGATCGTCATAACAGCGCCGAGTAACCAATTAAAATTCTAAGATAAAAACAACGGGATCGTTGTATGAAAAAGTCCCTACATAACTAGGTATTATTAAGTATAAACAATAGCTTCTGTAAGTACAGAGATGACGGCTGATACAGGAGAGTGAAAGAAAAATACATGTTGTGCCGACCTAGCGTGGGATAAGGGCAGGAATAAGAAGAAAAATACAACTAGCTTCTGTCCGCAGCTTCGCCTGCATTATTCCGGCATAAAAAGTAGCATTATTATGCTATTCGAGGTCTAGAAGCTATGCTTTTCAGCCTGATCCGTTCAAGTGTTTAGTAGGTATATCGTGAAGAGGTAGCATCCAAACTTTCTCATTTATAATATTACTGTGAATTCGCTTGAATTCGCGTCCGCGTTATCGCGATAAACTCAAGAACTAACGAACGTATTTGTATTTGTATTTGTTTATTATGCAACTAACACGATTTTTACCAAACCAATTACATTAGTTACTTAGTATTAACACATCATCATGCTTATACTTATTAACTTATTATAAAGAACATTTAAAAATACACACGTAAACACAGTAAATACAGTTTTCACGAATTAACCCAGTGATCACGAGGAAGATGTAACTTAACCCTTTAGTGTTCGATGAAAGATAATCGGACGATCAGCCAGCAGCTTTGAGGGCTTAGGTACTTTGGCTCGATGTATGTATAATGTATGAAAACTGTATAAAATGAGACTGTAAGTATAAAGACGCCAAATAATTTTAATTGGCGTTTTAATTTTAGTTATTTATCTTTTAGAAGAATCATACCCTAAAAGTCAGAATTTTACTGAAAATACAAGTACTTACCTAGATACCTACCTACCATGGCAGTCCCGTATAGCCAATTTAATTTGCAGACTTCTCGATACTGAAATTAAGCTTGACATAGTTTCAGATGATGATGGACATGGTATATTTACGAATAAAACATATTCGTTTACTTTGCTAAAACATGACAACTACAAAAGTAATAATAATACATTTTGGCACCTAGGTTGGTATTAGGTTAGGTAAGCTAAATAAATATTTTTTCATGTTACGTATGTATGTACAAACAAAAGCGAGCGAGAGTTACCACGCATAAGAAGATAAATGAAAGATCTTGTACGTTTGGAGACTATTATAAAAATCCTTTTGAATAAAAGTATGTTTATGCACGAAAGATTAAATCTGTAGAGGAATAACTTAAGTAAGTATCTACTGTAAAGGTAATATAAATAATAATAATCAATAAATAATATTGGACAATTCACATAGCATTATATAGCCCCAAGCTAAGCAGAGCTTGTGTTATGGGTACTAGATAACTGACATACATATGTACTTAATATAATACACTACATAGAACGATATTTTTTATTATAAATAGAAAAGGTCCAGAACACCCTGAACAAATATTTGCAGATCGTACAAACATTTGTCCCGAGGCGGGAATCGAACCCGCAACCTCCTGCGTCGCAGGCGGACCTTCGTTCACCGCGCCACAGAGGTCTTCATGTAGGTATCTAATGTAAAGATTATTTATCTACCGTTCATAGCACTGAATTACCTCCGAACACGGTACGAAGAGTCTGCAGTTGCACTACGTTGTAATATAGGGTCTGGGTGTTTTCTATTAATAATTAAAAAAAAACAATACAATAAGTACAAGCTCTTCTTAGTCTATGGCTAAAACGAGGATGTGTGGATCTTCCAGCATTATTTATTTATTAGGTGCACTACATAAAACTCAAAATGTATCTTGAACACACGAAAACAGAAGCCCTGCTCAATATTTATTATATTCTATACTCAGTAGGTATGCAAGCCGAACTTAGGCCGAATCCAAGTTGGCTCAGTTCAAAAAGCTTTGTCCTAGTTGTTCTTGTTAGGACAATCGGATGTATAAATTTTGAATTCATTTTATGGATGCTTTGGATAGCTATTCGAATGCCCACTATGTTTGTTCAGTCGTTTTTCAGTTTATTGGGCGTTATTGTGACATCCAAACGATTTTCTCAAAATAATTTTATTATTTTCACGAAATAATACCATCTTATTATTCAAGTACATATTTGTACTTAAGTGGAAGAGTTATATGAAAAGCTTTTCATTTATTAGGTAAAAACTATAAAAAAAAGAACAACAATATCAAATTAAATATGCGACACCAGCATGTTGCATGCAACTTATGTACAGTGCGCTTCAGAATTAATTATAATCGTTGCCTACAAAACATTGAGATATGTACTTATTTGAGACGCCGCCGCCGACCACTGAACTACAAAAAATTAGTATTTTATACATAGATATATTTGTATTGATTTTCTATATAAATATAGCCAAAAAATATTCAATAACCCGTCTTCCTGGTTAGAAACTGTTGGTCCAAATAACAATACACCTTAAAGGATCTCTGGCTGAAACACCATTATTTTGAATAATTGAAAGTAATTTAGGTGTCAAAGACAGAATGTGTTTTGACCAGTGAAGTGGTAGGTTATTATTATTACCTTAAATCATCAATCAATAAGGAAGCATGAATTAACGAATATTTTATTCAAAACTTAAATCTCAAAGAGCTTTATTTCCTTTCATTACAGGACACTTGGTTTCTTGACATCGTAGGTATTGTAGAAAACATAACTAAAGAACCAAGGTTGGCATAATGCCGGCCTTGGTTCTTTAGGCCATCGTTAGGTATTATAAATCATTAGGCTGACTATTAAAAAATATTTAGGTTAAAATTGACATTGAAACATGCGTGTTTTTCCAGATTTTAAATCGTGACTGTAATTAATTTCATATTTCATTTATTTTGCTTACATGTACATTTATACAGCTTAGATCTAAGTAGGTAGCTTATGTCAATAGGTACATGCACCCTGTAAGGGCACTGCAAAAGAGTTCATGTCTAATTACATTATTAACATATAAATAATCAATAAACATATGAAATAAAAAATCTAAATTCATGCAATGTTATAAAATATAAAAATGATAATGTCAATGAATTATTATGTCATGTAAATATAAAAATAATCATGTCAGTTTGTCAGAAGCAAATTGGTATTTCTATAGTCTATAATTTCATTACATACACGTGTTCTATGTACATACACATATATTTATATTTTATATTAAGGATTTTTTATTTAGTTATGATATCTACAATCCCTACGATGTCGAGAAACCAAGTGTCCTGTAAGGAAAGGACATAAAGCCCTTTCAGATTTTAGTTTTGAATAAAATATTCATGATTCCTTATTGATTGATGATGTATACCTACAGCCGGTAGAAGTTTTCAAAAAAATAAAAAGCCTTATTTACCTTAGACCTAATGACCTTATATGGTGAACCATTAACTTATTGGTGGTGGTATGAACCTTAGATATGGTGGGGATTTTTCGTGGATTTCAGATTTCAATAACTTTATTTATTTAGGCTTACCTAGCTACAAAATGAGCACTTAGACAAGTCAAATCTTATACTATAAACAGCTATTATATAGTAATTATTATCAAACCAGCGACCCGCCCCGGCTTCGCACGGGTACAATGCTGATACTAAATTATACATAAAAACCTTCCTCTTGAATCCTTCTATCAAACTGCATCAAAATCCGTTGCGTAGATTTAAGATCTAAGCATACATAGGGAGGGAGGGACAGACAGCGTGAAGTGACTTTGTTTTATACTATGTAGTGATAAGAAATACTTGTAAGTATTGGTTTTCTCTTCACTTTTTTTTTTTGTACGTGGAAGAATAAAGGTTATGGAAGAGCGTCATGTCAACCTGTGCAGGGTCTTTGCAAATTAACTTAAAGCGCCAGAATTTCAGTCAGTGAAACTTTTTTTTTGACAATATGTTAACGTCTTATTGATTATGACGTGAGATTTGGCTGAAAAAATTTGACCATTGATTATTTAATCAATACTGATGATCAATGTAAGAAGAACTAGATGAAATAGTCAGAATTTTCTTTAAAGTAATGTGCGAATTCATAAACAAAAGTATCTCAAACAAACACAATTGTTTCTCAAATATTTATTTTGTCGAAACACAAAGGACACCTTTGCATTGACGTCAATATGTAGGCGGGCTAATATTGACAGCTGGGGTATTGAGGATCAGGAGGCCTCAGCTCGTGGCCTTTGATTCCATTGATATTGCTGGAGGCAAATCTATAGTAATGCAAAATGCAAAAAAAATTTAACCCTTCCAAGCCGTAGCAATTGGACAGATTCGTAACTGGACAGATTCTCAGCTGGACAGATTCTCAGCTAAACAGATAATCAACTGGACCGAACTTGTACAGTCCATGACATAATTATTACTTTGTTTTTAATCTTATTTGGTGTAGAGTCGAATCGACCATTATTCCCGCCTATTAATGGGCGAGACACTACTTACAAAAATGACTATTTTCGTTTCACCCACTGACGAATATTTTCAGAATACAATGGTGGTTTTGTAAAATCAAAATGTTTGACTTATTTTGAAGTTGTGTAATTCAACTTCGAAATAAGTCAAACATTTTGATTCTAATCCGCACATAACTATTGACTATTAAAACTGGGCAAGTTGATTCTGAAACAAGTAATTTATTGAAACAAAAAAAATACCAAACTCGGTTACTTTTTTTGTACAGTTAGGGTGCAAAGGCCTTAGAAAATCTAACGCAAAGGCTTTTAAAATAAAACTAAGAAGACTCCCGGAATTCGATGAATGTTTTTATACCCCATTTATTAAAATCGCTAATGCCGTTTCACTGATTAGAGGTACCTAAGACAGTCGAAGCCGACTGCATTCATACGTAAGTACTCGTCGATACGCTCGAAAAACAATATACTCTCGCGGGTAAATCATTTCATGTTTTCGTTTTACAATTTATTTTCTATGGTATGAAAACGAAAAAGCGACTTCAATTTTTAGGTACCACCGGATATTAAACCAAGAGTATCAAGAGCAGTCCACGGTTGAAGGAGGAATCGGCGAAAATACATAAAAAATATATATAGCCGAACACAAAACCTCCTCCTTTTTTAAAGTCGGTTAAAAACATCGCAAACATAGTTTAACTTAAGCAACGTTATGTAGGGTCCAACGTTACGTTAAAAATCGCTGACCCACCACCACCGCACCGATTCAAAAGTCGCTACCTACGTAAGTGTTTCTAATTTCTGGATTTTAAATACCTATTGGCAATTTTCAGGAAAGGGTTTTACACGTACCTAAAGTACAACCTGCGATAATATTCTCTTCAATATGCTAGCAAATCGATAAAATTTTATAAAATGTAAAAGTTCCCAACGTGTTACACTTGCGTAACAGTGTTACTCGATGAGGAAAAAATCTCAACAAGTCACACTGTGACCAGATTTGGTGTGACTCGTTGAGAACTCACCTTAAGATCAAACTGTCCTTACATTGCAACACAATCATAACAACGAACAGTCCCAAAATTCTCAGCTCTGTTGACCCACAGTAGTAAGCGGGCAATCTTGTTAATGAAGTTTCCAAAACGCTTGCTGAATGGAGATAAATTAACGTGGCTAAATGGAAAACATTATTCATGTTTATAATTAATGAATTCCTGACGTCTTCACTTACAATATTTCGGTTTTCCCTTGCTTTGGAGTTTCGGATATTTTTTGGCCGCGGAGAAAAATGATGGGATTAGTTTTTTGTTCGCGAGTTTCGTTATAAATTACCTACCCTTCTTTTCAGTAAGTAATCAGGATTCCCTTTAAAGAGACCTTTTAGAGCCATTAGCAAAAATTTTCTTGGTATCAAGTTACTTTTAACTTTAACCGCAGCAGTTGGAAGGGTATTAAATTTAAGGTTAATCTTATCTAGAATCTCGACCTTTTGATATTTAAGATTATAATGGCAAGCATTATCGAAGCGACGCGTGACCCGAGAGCTGATTTCTGGAGCAGCGCATCAGTATTGCCATACAGCGCGGGGCAATGCAGCCAGCTTCTTGAATACGCTTCCGGCTGGTATTGATATGGATCAGTTGAGCTACCTGTAGATTGTTTATCAGTCTGCAGTAAGCTAAATTGTTTCAATTGTTATTACTAGTTCTAATTTGTTTTTATCATTTGTTTGTTTTTTGTTAATAAAGTCATAAAGGTAATATTATTGTTGTGCTCTCAAATAATGTCCAGCGGGGTAATACAGCAAACAGGGCAATACGTGATAGAAGCGTTTTGGAATCAAAGTGTTTGTCTCTTTGCAAAGCCAGTATCGCAAGTTGCAGCGCCTGATTGCGCGGCCCAAGCAAACATCCGGACTTCCAAGTCAAACACTGTAACCGTCCGACAAAGTTTACGCCGCGATTAAACTTAATTCGAGTTACATTTGACTTTAAAATGCGTGGCAGGGTAAGTGCGCTTGATATAAAAAAACGGATTATTCACATGTTTTCTTTCCTTTTCTTGAACACTCTGTTTTCACACTACAGGTTTACAGTTATCAAGGTTCTGTAAGTTTGGCAGCATTAGCTTCATTAAGGATCGTCCTAATTGTAATTGTGTTTGCAGTCACTGTATGTATTTAGTAATTCTCTATATTTTCTCATTCTCTCTCTCTTCCAATCAAGCTAGCACAAAGGTGGTAGGGTCAGCTTTCCCAATTGATTTCATCCATTCGCTCTAACCTCAACGTCGTCTTCGGAAGCTTAAAACTCTCTTTTGTCCTTTAACACTACATCGTTCCATCGTGTCCTGGGTCTCCCTCTGGACCTTCGTCCGGGGATGGAAAGCTGTACTGCTAAATTCCCTACATAATCAGGCGGCCTTCTCTTCACGTGCCCATAGTATCGCAGCCTACTCTCCTGCATCTTGTCGGTGGATTTTGTCGAGCCTGGTGACGTGCCATCCACCTCAGTAGGTATCTTCATTTCGGCACCTTGATAATTCTCTATAGTAAAATAGTACATACTTGTCTCATTTAAATATGTACATATGTAATTTGAGTTATTCCCAGCGTCTTACGAGAAACGCCCAACTTTTTCCTACTCTACTACTCCTAACTTTTACTATTCCCAACTTTTTTCCGACAAAAATGTATTTATTGATAGCAATCGCATCAGCAATCCTGTGTTTTACCAGCACTTGCAGCAGCTAGCCCTGAATGATTTGAAAATTGCAGCAGCATAATTATAGCTTTTTTTTTTGTTTGTTCTGCCTTTTTTCCTCCGATATGGATCGGAGACATTTTTAGGCTAACATTTTGCTAAGTCGGTTATTTAAATGCGATCGTTGCAAATTCGCTTCTGGTCGTGTCATTATTATATACATACATACATACGTTATGATCTTTTATTCTTTTCCTTCTTATATACATTTTTTTTCTCTTTTTTTTTCCTTTTTTTTTCCTTTTCCTTTTTCTTTTTTTTTTCTTTTTATATACACATTATGTACTTAAATATAACTTATTATTTTTAAACAATATACTAACAACTTAATATTTACTCTATCGTATTTATTTTCATGCGTACAATATATGTTCATATATTATAGCTTACTTTCCGCAGTTGCTTGTCCACTATCCTATTGGCGCAGCCGATTCCAGTTGATAAACATCCTTTATAATTTCAGTGAGCTTAACTCGCCACACCATAGAATGGACACCGAAATTTTAGTACCATAATTCGATGTTAATGTTTAGGGAGTTCTATGGGCTCTTACGCCTACCTATTCGAGCAGCCGAATTAATAATGTACCTACTCGCACACGTATTATAACAAAGCTAATGGACAGAGATCGGTATCTGTGGAAAACTATCGTAATTTAGAGACCGTAGAATGTCGTTCGTAATTTTCATAGGATTTCCCGAATTACGTCCACTCAATAGACTGATTTGCAGAATCGTTTTCATTCCTTACTTATCACTCAAACTACCAATGCTAGTAAATGAACATAGGCTGTTCCTTCCGGAAAGGAAAATGGAAACCAATTAACTGAAAAGAAATGCCTTTTCTATAAAGCCACAAAAATTAATTTACGGTCGCGACATGCAAGCGTACGATAAAAGTTCCTTGCAAACTATTCAGAACCTAATCTAGGATAATAAATGAGACATTAAATATTCTGCAGTTTTCCGTACAATATTTTAAACAATGTTATCGGAAGCTAAATGGCTTATAGAATGAATATCCTGCCTTAGCTTTGTTTGTATCTAGACACATCAAGTAAATAATACTGGTTATTGTTCCTGACAGCTGTACGGTCCCTGCAAAAATATAAACCAGAGCAATGGTATACCATAAAATCAATAACATATTTTTGTAAAGTTACCTGCCTGCCTACTACGATTTAATTATCGTTGATTTAATTATCTGCATAAAAGATAAACAAATCTACAGTACTTAACTGAAAATGAAGACAATTCTAAGTTCTTGTCGATTTGAAATCCTTTTATCGTCAAAGAAAATTACAATAACAGAATAAAACAATTTCATAAATTATTTACACACTTCCTAAAATTACTTCCTAAAAATCTAATCCGTCACCAGAAGGCAAAGTGCACAGAATACTGGCAGCATTCTCACGGTTGAATGCCAATACTACTTCGTTGACCAAATTAGAAGTTAGCATTCCGATCACCTGTGCACTTCATAAATGTTTTTATTAATTATATGTATGAGTATAGCATTACGAGCTTGTGCTGGCAGCTTTGTACGCTCTTTTCCGGGATAAAAAATATGTTAGGTCCTTCTCCGGATACCATCTACCTCCCTACCAGATTTTATAGAGATCCGTGCAGCCGCTTAGGCGTGAAAAGGAAAAAGACGGACAAACATAAAGAGTTACTTTCGAATTATACTATGTACATACATTATAAGTACCTACATGTGTATTACAGTTACAGTTAGTATTACATGTATTAGTATGGATCGCGACATACATATGCATATGAATTATTGTTTATATTTTAGTTTTGTTGAGATATGTATGTATTTTGCAGCGTACTCTTAGCTCGACCTAGTATAGTATTATATAATCTGTGGATCGACCATACCCAGGTAAATAAGAATCATACAGCCATTACTTGGCTATTTCTCTACAAGCAATTAAAATTGTTGATTTACTGAAAAGTGATTTTCATCCGGACGTCAACATAAACGTAATTAATGGTCACCTTCCGTTATACCGGCGTTAAACCGAAAGGGGCATGATTTATGTACCTACCTTGTGCCCTTTATAATGCAAATAAAACTAACCAGTCATAAAGTTTTCAATAAAAGTCCAGTAAAACGGGTGCTAATGGGATTCGTGGGATTCTTTGGCTCCATCATTAGTGCATAAGGAGTCATGATGGAGGCAAAGAATCCCGTGAGCCAAAGAAACTTTTAGGTGACAGTGACCTATAGTAAACTTTTCTGTCGGTAACAAGATACCTACGGAGATTTGCAGATACCTACTCCTTATTTATTTTGTCCCGTCTTTTCAGCAGACATGTGGGTTTCATTTGGACATCCATTCGTAAAGTAGGGCAAGCGTGCGCGTTCATAAATAATGTCATGTAAAACGCGGTGCTTTCACGCGGAATTTCTTGTTTTGCGTACATTACCTGTACCTGTACTGGATAAGCAGCGAGCTGTTTATCTATAAATAAGTACCGTTGGAATAAAAAACATTTTCAACCTTGTTTTGTAGACGCAAGGATGAAAAATTGCGCTTTGTTACATTGTACAGTTAGCAAAATTACGTCTGTACTCGTTAGAAGTTTATTACGCGGCAAAAAGGTTCACAGAAGTGTTTAATGCTGTTGCTTCTGACTGTATTTGCAAGGGCTCCTACAGCTTAATGAGAAGGACGGTGGCTTTAGTGGATAATTCGAGTGAAATTCCTTCCTATCATTGAAAATACAGAGCATGGAGACTTGAGCTACCTACTAACCAATTTTTTTAAGGCCTCTTCTTATCACGTTCTACATTATTTTTCTAAATTTAAGAATAAAACTACCGGCAAAATAATTGGCCGTAAATCGTGAACTATTTTTTATGATTCAATAATAACCAACTGAAAAAATCAATAAACCAACTTGGATTCAATTTTATTTTGGAGCATTTGAGATTATGTTCATTTTTAGCCCAGAATATCATATTTTCCCAAAAGCTCCAAAAATTCCAATGAACCGAACTCATTCATTGGTATTTCGTAAACGATTTGAGGCAAGAGATCGTTTCTACGCGATAAGGCTGCCCATTGTACTAATCTTATATAAAGACTCTTTGTAATATTCCTAATGTATAATAAAAAAATTGCTTTGTGTTTCACATCTATAATGCCTGTAGGTATAATAACTACAAGATCTTTCATACCATCGGAACTTCGAGTTCGGCTACTCGATAGTATCGTCTCGATGACGAGATAGTCTTTTTTGCAGAGGATCTGCGTCGTTCCATATCACCACGGTAATCGGGAATCAGAAATAAAAATGTTTATTGCTTCTGGATTATAAAGTACGCTCAAAGACAAATAGTTTGATAAAGATGCCTGTACCAAATCCCAAACAAAATTGGAACGACTTGACGTCGTGACGATACTACTGAGTAAGCAAACTAGGGGCTCTGTATATAATATATATAAGTACACATACAGTAATTAATTTCACGTAGACGTAGGGAAGGGTATAATAATGTCTCCCGTGGGAATTACCGACGTCGGAATAGTGGATCAGGCGACCTCCTGTCTAGCAGAGATGGGTACAACCTCACGATCAAACTGCTAGATTGCGTGAGTTATGAGTTTACGACCTGGGTTAGTAGCGAAGTTAAAATATTAACATTCAAGAACTAAGTACGAATTTTCAGGGATTCGCAGTTCAGCCCTCCTACCACGGGAATTGTTGTCTAGGATGACAAAGTGACATAATTTTTCTCCATTCTACGAGAAAAATTACGTCACTTAGTCATCGAATGCGTAAATTATCTGAAATTCATTCCTTAAACTTCAATAATGCACGCAATGTATGATGATGCGATATCATGATTGTCTATTCTACCTTGGAGAACAATCCCCGTGCTAAGGAGGCAGAAGCTATCTCTGGTCTGACAAAAGTGTAATTATACTTAGTGCGTTTCGGTTGCAGCGTGTGCTGTTTAGGTACATTATTGTCAGTTTTTCAACGTGAACATTTCAACAAGGAATGTTATCATGTTTGATGTGTATTATGTTCTCTGTAGCATAATGAATCCAAAACGGATGAAAATATCAAAGCTAGAACGGCAATCCTAATAGGCCCGTTAGGTAGTTTAATTCAATTCGATTCCAAAAAAATATAGGTATCTAATCTCATAGGAAGTTTTTATACAAACATGCTGCTTACATATTATGACGCGCACGTTATCGCGGGGAAACCCCACGCCTCGTTCTCGGTAACGGTTTTCGGCGTGTTGCGCGCTAAAGGCTATGTTTGATGCAAATCGGTTTAGTCGGTGACAGTATGACAGTTGAAATAAAAATGGTGTCGTTGTAGATTTTAAACTTTTGTAAAATATATTCTATATGAGTAGCTATTAAAGTCTGATGTTTTGGTTTGAAAATGTACAAAGTTCTTATTTTTCGAACAATTAAACAGGTGCAAAATTTTCACAGGGAATAAGTATTTTGAAGGTGGTAAGCACCGAAAGCCCATTCCTATAGTCAGTTGTTTTCAGTCCGCAAAAAGACAATAGAGTGACCCAGGGTACTGGGCCCATGTTAATAAATTAGCCGTGTCACGAGCTCTAACCCTCGTTCCGGGGTGTGCAAGATTGACGCCTGTGTTGACCCTGTTCAGTCATGTTCCTATTACGATGTTTGAATATCTTTAGTAGTCTGCTATCGTTATTGCTGGAATACATACAATAAAATGGTTTACAAAAGATTTGTTACCTTATTCTATTGACTAAGGATGCGTTTTCATAGACAACTTGCGCGGTAGTCTAACAGAGCAGTCACGTGCATAAATGTGTTTTTAAGTTACAAAACTAGTGGCAGAAAATATCCTAGTAGTTCAGATAGCATAAAATATGATCCAGAGAGATAATGGGAATAAACGGTTTAATTTTCACTTCTTCTGCTAGTTGAAACAAAAATATTATTTCTTATTTGCATGTAGGTTAGAATTTTAAATGTCTGTGCATTTTTAAGCCATTTATTTGTATAAATAAACTTTATTCTGATTTTGTCAAAAATCCTCCCCTATCCCGCTTTCGCTGTCCAACTAACGTTTTTGAGCTCAAACTTAAAACTTTTAATGGATATCATCTAAATAGCCTGTTCAACTATTTATACTGGCAAAATTCAATGCTTCTATATCTGAAAGTTCTTTAACCTGAAAACAATCATAGTAGAGCTTAATTTAACTGAAAACCATTTGGAGTGAGTCGAGCTCGCGCAAACTGCTTAAACGGAAATAAAAGATTGTTCTACCAAGTTGTTCAAAGTAGATACCTAGTTTGTGAATATCTAGTCAGATCATGTCAAGGCATTCTTTAACAGTGACAGTAAAAATATAGCTAAGTGTACCTACGATAATTAGGTATATGCTTGCAAAAACATACCTACTCGTAATTGGTAACGGAGTGATTTTATTCCAAGGAATTTATATAGTAACGTAACTTAGTATATAAATTCCTCGTTTTATTCTATCTCATTGGTAATTGTATAAATTCTTGACCCCATGTATATTTGAATTTGACAGACCTCTTCCACTGTCAGTAAACTTTGTAGGAACGCTCATCAAATTTGCCAAAGAGCCGATCGAATATTAATTAACTAATTCCATTACCAATTTAATTTCAGTATCTTAATAATCTACCGATTAGTAGGAGAGACGTGGAACCCTTGAAAATCAAATTTTCACCTGTCATTATTTCTCTTGGAGGTTTTTTCTCGTAAAACTGGTTTAGTCCTATTTTACTACGGAAAAGTAACATTTTTGCTTTTTCCCGCACGTACTAGCCATCGATCATGAAATACGACAACATCATAAGATTTTCACAGGAAATTCGCAATATTTTACTTGTACATACAATAGTCACGCCATTTTCAGTTTGTTCCGAATACAATATTATAAATATTAACCTACTGTGAACCGTTAGGTATACTTAGTTAGCATAAGTATGCAATGCACAGTTAGGTAGGTAGTAAAATTAGCTAATACCATTGTCCGGTTGGTCTACATTAAAGTTTTTAATATCTATAATTTATTTTAGTTTTCTAATATTTTTAAGATAATGTGTTTCGTATCTAAGCTCCGTAGACTTTCGTTGATTTGTTAGTAATTGACCAATTCAGATTTCAATAAAGATTATTAAATAATGTACGAGGTATGAAATACGAATTTCAGAAGATTGTGCTTCGCCGAATTCCGTGTTCGTATACCTATTATGTATAGTAGAAATACAGCCTTTGTCTACTGTGCTCTTATTCTCTACTCTCTGCATTAGTAGATGCAGTTTCAGCATCATAAAATGTTTGACAGTGCAACGTTCGGTTGGAAGTTTAAATTGCACTTGGCAACATTATCCATTATGTGAAACAAGATTAAGTTGTAAAATCTCAACGTCTGCCGAGTTTAAAACAACAAAACTCGGTAGAATGTGCTTTTCGCAAACGCAACGACTGCCGGTGGTTATGAAAACGACGCAAGGGGACGGATGGTAAGAGTTTGAACACATATCATGAATTCAAATTTGGAATACGTTAAAAATAAAGGAAAATACTTTTTGGAATCTAGACCTCGTTTTATCGACCCTATGAAAATACAGGCTAAGTATCGTGGCTAGCGGCAAGCAAAGCAGTTGTACGAAAAGAATATAAAAAAAATGATTATTATTTGAAATAGGCATTTCCTTTCATTTTCAGTAATGTATATCTTTGCAAAGATTGCCTTTTATCAGCAACTGAATCCGTTGTTCACAAAAAACAGGGTGTCATACTTATAAAACAAATTATCGAGATTTCCTGCGAAAGTAAATTAAAAAAATCTAGACAAGTATGTAGTTTTTGTTTTACATTAATCGACGTCATGCCTCCTGTCACAACTTTTCTTTAACCCCCATGATTTGGTCATCCACTCCTCAATACAGGGTGGCTTTTTGAGATGCATCGCACGCGCACGTCCCGCGCGGCAGAGGTACGCTTGTGTCAACTTTAAAGGCAAATTATGAGCAAATTGATTTACGATTTTTATGAAGTCTGATCAAAATCATAAAAAGTTATACAAGCCATGCGGTAACTCTTCGTTGTACCAACCGATCTAGTCGAACTCATCCTTATACCCAAGTCACAAAACCTGTTAAAAAATAAGAGCAAAATGTCAAATTTTAACGCGAACTAAGCTAATAAAGCAGTTTTACTGCTCAATACCCCCGTTTACACCTCGCCTGACCTACTTGCCTGACATTTATCAGCGCGCTGACGACATTTTCTAATAATTCCATGTTTTCTTTCTAGCTTATTTTAGATGTGAAAATTTTGCAATTTGTACCTAACTATAAAAATAATAGCTCAGGAAAGTATCCATAATTGGACTAAAAATTGTATGCATTTCGCAAGTAGTAATCAGATTCTGTCCTGGCCTAATCCAAACTGAATATTTCTTATGGCTAGGCAAATAAAATATATTTTATTTTTATGATTTACTAAGGTTTATGTTTGTTTATGAAAGAGTAGGAAGGGTTGATTCTTAGTTTTTTTATAAATTTGGGATTGAAAATGCAATTGGATGCTGCAAGCGTGCTTTATTGTCGCCTCATCTGAAGCGTGCATTATGCATGAGAACATCAAGCATAGATGCTAGGAACAGCGACATAACATTAGTCTCAACACGCCAGGGACTTGCAACGATGTATCGTGCACGAGAAAATTTTACGTACAAACGTACACTCGGCTCAAGATAGAAGTAAACAGATACTTCCGATACCTAACTCTATCAAGCGTACTATGATATAAATCTGAAGCTACTCGCATATTTGCGGATTTTTTCACATCACTGTTTATTTTTCGCCCTAAAGTGGTAACCCGGTATTGTTTGTGGCGTCTATAAAGTAAACATTATCACCTCTACGCTGCGTAGCTATGCTACGACTTACTAAATTTGCTACGCCGTAGCTCTACAGTACTACGGCGTAGCAAGTTTAGTAAGTCGTTAGCCCGTTACGTTACAAATTCCAAAGATACTTATAATTTCTTCGTACAGAGAATGTGGAAGGCTACATCTTTTAGCTGATTGTACCTTGGATGAGCTGCTGTATTCTAAGTTGTGTTTAGACGGCAGAAGAGTTTCTAAGGCATAAACATTTATCTTCCTCCTTTGGAGCGATGACTCCTTAGGTGGCAATGATTGACCTGTATATTTTGCATCATTGTAAAATAATTTTTTACTTGATATGAAAATGATAGAGATTTTGGAAATACAGTTCAGGAGAATTCACTTTTGGGGAGTAGATACATACCTCTACTCCAGCCATTCTCAACGATTCAAATTCGAAAATCTTTATTGGCGTGACAGCGTGGAGTTTTAGCAAATATTGTTAGCGTTATGCATTGTAGAAAAGAGTTCAAATTGACAACTAGTGCAAATTCTGTCCCAAAATGGACACCAAGAAAGTGATTTTTAGGTAAAGTATAGGGGCAATGTTTACCTCTAGTATCATGTCTGTGATGTTTACAAATATTGAAAATTCAGTTGGGTCAGGGAAAAGACAATAACTGATTTTGACTCTATCGTAGACTGAGGGTTAGCATAAATCCTCGGTCTACGGACTCTATGTACCAAAATTATAGATGTATTACCCCCAAATACTCAAATGCAACTCAGATTTAAGCTCGTCTCAAGTCGCGATCAGCAATCGGCGCAAAGCTGTCAAAAATTCGTCACTTGAGACGTGCTTAAATCTGAGTTGCATCTGAGTATTCGGGCGTTAATTAATTATCTGTCTAAGGAACATTATGTCAGCTCTGACATTGCACATTATTATCTACTAAATATTCATCTTTCAGCCAAACCATGATTAGGTAGGTACCTACTAGGGTTTCGGATTTCCCTGGATATTATCGTTCCCAGGAACCAGGAATAATATTTTTTTTATTTCCCGGGCATCTCGGGAAACTAGGAAATTTTATGAAGTTCTTAATTTTGTTTTATTAACCTACAAAAGTCAAGAAAAACACATTATTAATTAAATAAGCTACTGATTTGACTCATAAATAACTGAACAGATCGATCATAAACAGATAAGAAAATTAAGGGGACTCTGCGAAAATTTTCCCAATACTGTCCTCGCCGTTTTTAAGTTTTCTCTAAAACTCTACTGATGTAAGTAATGAAACTAATCACGAAATTGGCCAATATTGGATCTACACATTTAATTGTAATTTTACAATATTTTGTGTAGTTTTATAATAAATCACTATAAAACTACAAAAAATTTACACGGGGTTTTAACCCTCACATGAAATAGAAAACACCAAATAAATAAAGAAAACCATTTAAACTACTGAGATTTGAGTAGACAAGAACATACGTTGTTGTTTATTATTATGCTACTGCTTCTATATTTCAATCTTTCCTTTTAAATATAAATATTTTTGTTTTGTTATTACAAGATTCGATAATGTTTCATAGCTTATGATTATATACGTTTTAGAGAAATATTTTAAACGATGCGGACAGAATTGGACAATTTTTCACCCCCTTAATGATTTGCTTCAAGCATGCAAAATCAAACTAACAATATTAAAATTCTCAATAAACATAACGTAAAATAGTATTATTAGCTTTGATCTTAAATTATTTTATAAAGTAATACTTGAGAAGTTCTAAAGAGTTAAGTGATTATAATAGGGATGGATGAAACAAAGAGATCTAGGTACGCGTCATGTCACCTTGATTTTCATAACAGTTCAGTAAAGACACGACACAATCAATTTTTTTCGAAAAATCATCACTAAATATCATCTGCAAAGTGATGACTGGCAGGCTGTGGGAGATTTTTAAAGGTTTTATTCCATAACTTTGTGTTAGTAGTAGGTTTGCCCAGATTAATATAACTAAAAAAACTAAATTTTAGAGCTCTTATGTCCTTAAACATTCCCGGGAATTCCCGGGAAATCTGAAATAATTCCCGTTTTCGGGAACGACGATTTTCCCGGGTATTGCTATTCCCAGGACCCGGGAAAGAAACCTTAGTACCTACTACCTACCTATCTTAATGTTAAGTATCTACCTACCTTCATGTACACACAACAACATATTTTGTAAGTTCTTTAGACAATTGAGCCACTTAGTGGAATGGATGGAACAGTCAAGAAATCAGATAATCCGAAAATAACACACTACAAATATATACAAAATTCAATCTACCTTCAACGTTACAGTAGTGACCCAAAATCATGCAGTGTGAATCTCTTGATCAATAAATCACCGCAGTGACAATATAAAAGGTGATCTAATAGTCCGTACATCTGTCTTGGCTGTAATTACAGACGATTCCGTCTCAGGAACTTTTTGTTCTCACCATTTCTTGTTACTCGCCACTTCCCCAGGCTATCGCGTAATCTGAACAAGACTGTTCTTTGTTTTCACACTTTGTATTGAGCTAGATTTTAGACTTTTTAGTTTTCAGAGCCGCACGCTTATATATATATGCCTAATGCTGTATCAACCTTATGTAACTATGCTCGAGCTTAGAGTTAGCTGATAAATATGCCAACAAATCCGTACAACAACAAAATCACATGCTTGGATTCGAGGTGAAGCTATAATGTTGTTAATTTTTAACAATATTTATTAAAGTAAGGATCTCAAATTGAGTAAAAAAAATCAACAACAAGCAAGTTAATTTCAGGTTAATTACTGCGCAATTGTTTATCTTTTAAACAATTAATTAAAACATCTAGTGTCTATTTATATATCAACGATAACCACAGTGTCTATCACAATAACCAAGGCACCATTTTATCTACATTTGATTCTCCTTTTAAAAAAGTGTTGAGCTGTAGGCGCAGCTAGTATCATGTCTGTGGTTGAGCTTGATCGTCCACAAAGCGGTTTCTTGTAAGTTCAAAAACACACTGTCTCATCTACCACGAGCCTTACCTTACTTACTCTGTGTCACGGCCATAGACACAGAATAGTTACTACAGCCCAGTAGACAAAGAAAACTTGTATTCAATTGAATCCAATTGTGTTTTATTCTTCTGTGACTTTTAGTGCGTTGTAAACGGAAATGTTTATGAAGACATTCCTCGGGCAGTAAACACGAAGGTGACGAGTAACTTGTATCGGTACGGTAAAGGGAAGCGATGGGGTGCTTGATAAGTTATCGACAATGGGGCAGGCATGGGGTGTCCGACGATGTGACTATGGGGTAAAACGAATTAGATTTAGATTTATTTATTTAGCGTATCATTAAGCAGACTTAATATTAGATGTGCATGTTAAAACTTATTGTTATAGGTAGTTTTTACTTATTCTTAGGGAACGTCCTAAGATTGACCCCAAAAATACCGAAAATTAACAACTCAGGCAAAACATTGAACCCGCAGCCTTTCTACTATTTTGTTTTATTTAATCATCTTAGGAAAAACTTACGGCTAAACATGAAAAGAGAATATAAGATATAAATATAAGGAAGGCCATGTACGGCAATGTGTTGCGAATTTGTTGAGTCACATTCCCGTACAAAGTAGAAAGGCTGAGGGATAAATTCCCGCTAATTCATGATTTTTGGGAGATATCAAATTCTAAAACATATTTTTAGTACCGTTTTGACTCATAGTTTCGTCTTGTGTGTTGTGAATTGGTTTTAATAACAATTTCTTACCGCTTTCTCGTTTTGAATAATTTTCGCTGTAATTAGTATTCACAGATACCGAATTAATAATGCAACAGGCTTTGGAGCTATAATCTAAAAGACATCAGCTTTGGGCACACTGAATAATTCAACACAAAGAATAGAGGTTCCGGACAAAAAACTATGTAGATTATTTAAGGAAGTAACAATATTCTTAGGCTCGATGATTATAGGCAAATATACTCGTACCTACCTATTCTGTTTGATAAGCTAACATTATAAACCTACATTATTAATGTCATCATCATCATTATCAGCCCTTATACGTCCACCGCTGAACATAGGCCTCCCCCGAACAAAGCCATGAATAGTGATCCTGATTAATTTCTTATCAGCGCATAAATACTATTAAGTAAGAAGCCTTGCATTCATCCATCCCGTATTTTTCTAGCCGGGAATATGCTATGTATTTACCTAAAGAATTATGTACGTATCTACATATATAAAATACATAAGACTACCACAGCGAAATAAGTTTGCTCTCACGATTCAAGAATCTCATCTCTCAGTCAAGCATTAATACTAAAAATAGGCTAACGTTTTGTAGGTTCTTTTGATAAATAAATTTATTTGAAACGCTACTCCACGGACGCGTGCTCGCTGAATACTAAACGTGGAAACATTGATTCGACCGTTATTTGCCCGTCCAATAAAACGGCTGAACAACACAATCTGCAAAGTTTTTCCAATTGTGCTTTAATAGAATGCATTTCATTTGATAAAAATTCTCCGTACGTGTTATACATTATGGCGGCAAGATTCGTTGAAATGGAGTTGCCTCGTTTTACGAGCATACCATCACCAGAGTACAAATTTGAGAATTTTGTAGTAACTGAGTACTCATTTATGAATTACTAGCTGGTGCCAGCCACTTTGTCCGCGTTTTATCGGGCTAAAAAGTAGACTATATGTTATTCCAGGTCCCAAACTACTCGTATACCCATATACCCAAAATTTCAGCCCAATTAGTTCAGTAGTTTCTGCGTGAAAGAGTAACAAATATCCATACATCCATACATCTATCCGTACAAACTTTGACATTTATAAAATTAGTAGGATATATACTAATAAGAATTATCTTTTAGTTGGTTGCTAAAATAAATAAAATAGCTTCATTGGTATAATTTTTCTACTCAAATCTGCAGTAGAAATAAAAGTTATGAAATATTTAAACGTCGAGACAAACTTCGCGGAATTTACAAAAGTTTTTTAGACAGCTTTGTTAATTTGTTTTAGTATGTGAATTTTTCATTTTATATCTGACTTCTTTTAATTACCTTGGCAGGAAAAGTTGAATTCATTCAAAGTATTCCTTGCTCCTTAGAGATTCAAGCCGGTGTTCTGTAGGTAAGCTCTCGTTCACGCAATCCTTGAAAACCGATAAAATGGCAGAGCCGAATCCGAGCAGAAACACTGCAATTCCAAGTTTATCCCACCTATAGTCGGAAACTTATGAAATCCCGTGACTTTACTTAGAACTTAAAACTAATTTCCCACAAACTACGAGTCATAGTACAGCACAGTTGCAAAACTTGGGGAAAATTATGAGATTATAAGGGCAAATAATGAATGAGTTTTGACCATTTTTATATTTCTTCCGACGGTAACTTTTTCTCATTATTCAGCTGACATCGTTATTTTTTTTTTTCGTGATTACGTATGTAAATTTCTGATATGAAACACGTTGAACGCGGAAATCCAGTATCTGCCTTATAGATCACGAAACAAACAAAAGCCGCAAGCTTTTCCCAGCAAAAATCGCAGTTTGTAGTTTGTAGAGATGTCGTCGGCGGATTTGCCAGTTGTTACCTAACACAATTTTTGCGAGACACTTTCTTGGAATTGAAACAGAAGTGTCCCCCGGTGTCTCCACCCCTATCTAGTCATATTCACGACCGTTTCAAGTCTTCTCCTCAATAGATGCGTAGAATAATAAGAAATGCAGGCTCATAAACTCTTTTCCTTACATATTACTTTTTTTTTGCTCATATGTAGTTTACAACGTTATTAGACAGTGAATTGTGCGTAATGACTCAATTAGTACAATGATATTGAATTTCTACTTAATTTCTGTTAGATTTTCTGTTAGATTAAGTTTGTGTCGAAGAATGTTTAAAACGAATGTAAACGCTTTTGTTCCCGGATTCGGATGTGACATAGGGGAAAAGCGCCCTTACTACTACTCTACCAAAGTTATTAATAATGTAATCCTGATAAACATAATTAAGTCACGTACAAAGTGATGGATTTGGTAGGTGGTATGTGTAATGCTGGTACTTAATTCTTGAAATATAACACTTAAGAAGCCTACGAACCTCTCCCAAACGGAAACGGATTTTCCCATGCGGATTTCTTGTTGTTTCACGTAGAATGAAATGGGGCGCGCTATTAGTGAGAAAGCGCGTCTACCCATCTAATACGAAGCTGTCATGTGGCTGTGTGCGTGTGCTTGGTGTTGGCACCATTTTTTGATATTTTTTCCTACCTTTCGACTAATTTTGAGTAAACGATTGATTTCAAAAATATTTTTGAATATTTTTAAGATGTTTGCAGCGCGACAGATTTTCGAATTAAGGTGTCTATCATGCATAAAAAATCGCTTGAAGATGACTCGATTTGCTGGTCAAAATTTGTTTCACTCTCATTTAAATATCATCATGTTTTTTCTAAATTAAACCGCTGCAAACATAGCTATTTTTCATCCGATTACGTATGGAAAATTTCAATAAGATCGGAGACATAGTTTACAAATGAAGCGAAAAGTACGTTTGTATAGGGGATAAGGCTATCCGTTCCGTTCTTAAAAGAAAATTTTGAAAGGAAAGGAAAGAAAAGGATGACTAACTGAATATTTACAAACCATACCTTACCTTGTCATCACGTTTGGTGTCCCTAAAAACTTTTCGAACTTACATGGATAAAATATCTGAAGCTCTACCCCGTCCACTACCTTATTTCCTATTTGGTACATGTACGACTATGAAATTCCCTAATTGTTGACAAGTAGGTGAACGAAGATTTAATGACAGAATGAAATACATATTTTATAGACACAGTTACTTTTGTCAGATAGAGATGCGAATCTGTCAACTCGAAAAATATGAGGACTTACGAAAGTTTTTACCGAGCCAATATAGTATGTAACGAAGATTTTTCCATGAAAAAGGGTTGAAAATGGTATAAAAATTATAGTTTACCACAGTAACTCATTTCGTCTTACTTTATCATGGAAAAATACGTGTGCTGCCGTCGGCAGAAGAAAGTTGAAAATAAAGTAATTTAGCCTGAGTAAGGTGTGTAAAATAATACAAAATATTCAGCAAAAATAACAAAATCTATTACAACTTCTTCATAAACAAAATGTATTGTGATAAAAAATAGAATCGGTAAAGCATTAGGACTTGACTATTTGATTGTCAAATTATCAAACAGCAAATAACAGAGTGGAAGAACTCAAATAACAAAGTGCTTTATTTCCTTCAGATCTTACAGGAATCTTCGACACATCACAAAATTCTATAAGTAGCTATTGAAAATAGTGGTCAGCTGATACCGCGGATACCATTTTGCTTCGGTTTAGTCGATAATCTGTTAGTTCATACAAAATGCATGATCGGACGGGCGGGTTGCTGGATTTTTGCAAATTGACCCGCTCTGGTGGCGGACACTCCTGGGCCAGCGCGGTTGGGTTTTGAATTAATTTACGGTTATACTGTAAAGCTTTATGAGCTAGGGTTTGAGTAATGGGATAGTGTTTATTTGCTAGCTTACACGATACATTTTTGATGATTATCAAGAACGATGGATAGTTAATGCTTTATTGTACGCAAAGAAAGAAAACAATACCTACAGGAATAAATACTAAGAGTAATTGAAGCAAAAAGGCGCTTTTATCGCTATGAGCAATCCCTTCCAGGCAACCTTGGGATGGATTGGACATGTAAGAACATTATAGATGATGGTACTCGCAAAAAAAAATAGGATCTACTCAAAGGGTAGGTACTCACTTGGTTCATGTACCTAATAAGAAAAGTGCCAATTGACTCCATCGCGGTCTCTTTCATGGTTTTAAAATAAACTTAAAACCTGCGAAAGTTTAGCTGATTCCCTTCAAAAATTTACTAAAATGCGCTAGCTTTCGATGTTTTTGAAATCAAGGTCAAATAATAAAAGTTGTAGCCGCTTTTACACGCTATCTGTTTTCTTTACAAAAGCCTGAAATTTAAATGGTCTCGGAGTAATCTTATGACGTGGTTTTATTACAAAGGAGTAAAGGACTACCCTCTAGACAAGAACAATGGACCGAATATAATATTTAGAATTGGCCAAGCCCTCCAAGTAAGAAGGTGCCTAAACCACCCCTAAAACCTAACATGCAAGGGCAAAGGCAAGAGCAAAGGGCTGTATTGTTTCTTCACACTGTAATATATTTTACAGTAGACAGCACCGTCTACTATAAAATATATGAGGTATGAGAGTAGTATTAGCACAAAACGATTTAATCATATTGAATCGGTTGATTGAGCTGAAATTTCACATATGTCCTATACCTTTCAGTTCAATCGGTTAACTGGACTAAAATTCAGTTGCAAGAATTTTATGTTTGTGTGGGAACACATACATACATACTGACTAACAGGGCAAGTTAAAGCTTGTAAAACATGAAATAGGTGTTTTGGGTACTACGTAATGCCCAAACACCCATTAGGTATTGGATAGATTGATCTGACCATGACCACTGTTCAGTGTCCTTGGTTAGATTGTATTAATCTAATCAGGCACACATACCACATTCAAAAGATTGTTGAGTATAAGTTTATTCACTACTAAGCCTTACAAGGATTTTTCAAAAAAGATACAAGGAATTTAGTAATAAAGAAAACTCTGATGACCTATTTCCGGGAAGGTGCAGCCAGTTCATTTGAATGTATCTTGTCCCGCGGGAGGTAGTAGGTGTGACTGCTTCCTATTAGAATGCTTTGAGTTACGACAATACTCGCTGATGCTGAACTAGGTTGCTATCCAAGGTATCTTAATGGAATATCTGTGATGTTCCAGATGCGTTAAATGTTTTCAAGACATACGTCTTAAACACTTGCGTTTAATGTCCTGCGCACAGCACATGGCTAGCCACCGTTGAGATAGACCGATGTGGCCGAAATTCGGCTAGGAGGATACATCAACATCATAAAAGAGTATGGTATAGGTGCTTAAATGGGGGTTCGTGAGATGAATGAACCAGTTAAGTTTGTGAATTTTACGTCGACAAATATTTTGTAGAGCCACAGATTAGGTAATGTAGAGTGTCTGTTTATTTCTTGATACGATAAGCCTCAGTCCAGTTTAAGCAGATTTATTTAAAAAAAAATGTTTTTCTGAATTTTCTATGAATAAAATAAAGAAATCTAGTTACGTAACAAAAATCCTATTGATCCAACTCTGATTCAATATTCATTGCGGAAACCTGAGCTGAATAAATCCATCAGTTTATTTAATACAGTTTCGGGGTTCTCAGAGCCATATTTTGAAAGGAGTTCATTAAAAACTATTTTAGTTTCAGGTCACGGCGTTCGTTGCTCGTTGTCGACCTCCCGCAGACTCGGCAGGGTCTTTCAGATCGCATGAAATTTTAAATAACTCTCTAATTTGGTCTCTATTAAAGTATCAAACGTAATACCTATATTGTAACAAACGAACTGTTAGCTATATTTTATCACAGTATCAAATGAACTACCTAGATAACAAACGAACTGTTAGTTATATTTCAAGCTACTCATTCGAAGCTATTTGCAGTTGACGAAACTACCATAGATGAACAGATGACTAATCAGTCACCTGTTTACCTTTAACAATAAAGCCTCCTAAAAAAGGTGCCCATAATATGTACAGGACGTTTTTGGTCTCAAGCTCAAACTCAAACACACATGGAGTTGCAAAATACAAGTAGGTATTTAATTTGCTCTATCCTTACTTTTTAACATTAAATTTTAAATTGACTAACGTCTTTCCATATTTTTACCTATGTTTAGAATATACCTAACAATAAGTTCCAATTTAGATAATTTGCTGACTGTGCTACACTGTGTTAATCAGTTACAACTTGCGTCTGATCAATAAAGTGTAATAGCATAAATTGCGAAGTCGCTAGATAGAAGATAAGCATCGTCTCAGCAGTAAAGAAGGGAACCTCGAGGTTCGTATACTGAGAGTAGGTACTGGGGCAGTGATCCCAACCCACTTCTGAAGCGTTCTTTTGGGATTTTGAACCTCTGCGGTCTAAAACTTATTCCTAACACATCAAACTTACAAGTAACGGACGGATGAGTTTTGCCTGTTCCTCAATCGCGACCTTCAACTAAGAACTTTTGCTTTGGTTGGTAAGTTTACCCTTTGGTTATTTATAGGTGGAGGTACCTTAGTCGATTTGTACAAAGTTCTTAGACAATATAAAATAAAAGAAAAATGATTTAAGATCAATGGATCGTCAAAAATTGATCAAAGAATATCTAAACATTGTTTTTATCTGTTTATTATCTACCATGTAGGACATGGTAGATAATAAACAGATAAAAACAATTTGTTAAATTATAGGTCATTGAGACATAATCATTACATCAAAAAAATACATAATAAAATTATAGTACAATATTCAGATTTAGATTTAAAAATTCATCGTAGTATAAACGCCTTCTGGACGAGCTAGCTTTTTAGTTTATTCTTGAAAATTTCAAGACTCGTAGCATCCGGTCCCATGACGTGCGTCAACTAGTCCGGTTCGGCTAGTCGTCTTACCGCAGGCACTAGTCAGCCATCCACAGCATTGCGAGAGTTGTAGCCACAGAAATCAAAATAATCTTATTATTTAATAAGTGGTTGTAGCAATGCATATCCGCTTGTAAGTAGTAACCTATAGAAAAAAAACACCTTATAAGTATAGCATAAAAAATCCACAGACATCGTAGAGCTACGCCTAAAGCAGACCGAACATATTTTCACAATTACATAGAAAAGAATCAAATAATGTTTTGGTCACTTTCTCTCTAACTAAAAATGAATAAGCCTATCTCACCTCTTTTTACTGTAACAACGCTAACTCACCATAGACAAAAATTGAAGATGAGGCAAATTTCCATAATTTGTTGCTAAGTCATGTTATGAAAGTATTGTGCGTGTTGTCTTCTACTACGTACTTCTTTATTTTATATAAATCTTGTGAAATATGTTCGAAAAAGACTGAAATAAATGGTGAAGTGTAGTGCACCTTTGTGCGACAAGGCATCGTATTGAAAAACACCCGAAATTTCTTTTCATCGGTAAGTTTTGTTGTGCCTTACAATATCTCAAATTGTTTTTGGATTACTGTGTGGATATTTGGCGATAATTCGGCATTATTTATACAGTGACTAACTGTTCTATGTCCAGGATCTCGTAAAACATGTACTAAGGTCGCTTATAAATAGTCCTGTAATAACATTTATCAGTTTTTTAAACATTGTTGCTTTGTTTTGACTTTTCATATACTTGTATGATTTTCAAGGGCCGCATCAAGGTCCAGCTGTTTTAGAAGTGTGTGTGACGAAGTTTTATTTGCAGTTTTATAGTTTAGTATCCATCCTTGAGAAACCCTTTGATAGGTATCAAATAGACTGAATAATATATTTATTTAACAATATTAACATTTTTCAGGTTTCCATAGCATGAAAACCAAACGAATACTTGGTTGCTAAACATGAACTGAATAAATTGTAAAAAGAAGAACAGATTAAAGGAAATACACTTTATTAGTGTGATTATGTATATATAGCTTAATAATCTAATTATTTATTTTTGTGATTTTAAGACCAGTGACGAACACGATTTTGATTATTTGCATTTATTGATTTAGGCTATTGTTAAATTTTATGTAGATTTAAGAATAAAACTTAATGCTAAGCAAAGCAATTCAACGGAAAAAAAACATTAAAACAAGTATTTTGTTTAAAAGTAAAGAACATACAACCTGTGTTTATTTATTTGTAAATGTGGCAGTATATCGGAATAGATTATAATGCCACAGTTGTAATGCCCCCGCCCCCTTATCCCTGAGTTTGGCCCATAGATTGTCCATGTGTACGTGATATTTGTATGTAGGTGTAATTGGCACAAATAGTTTTAGAAATGTTTATTCTGCTTCCCTATTAGAATTCTGTGAAAAAATCAAACAAACGGAACCCTATAAAAACTTGATCTCCTTAACGAGAACTTACCTACGCCTTTCGGGTCTACACTAAAAATAACGGGCGTCCGTCTAAACTCAGATCTCATTTTGAGTTAAAAACCTCTTTAGCACTTTTTAGTGCTTACTTTTTGACTTACCCTATTTGAATTTTTGGCCTAACAGTACTTGCGGATACAAAAATGAGCCAAGCATAAAAGAAAAACCACAGAACGCTGCAAACTTTCTAAATTCAACAAAAGTTAACAACATAGTAAAATCCGCAGCATAAAAATGAAACCCCAAGGCGAACTTTTATGATTGTCACGTAGTTTGGAATATACCTTTGTTGAAATACTCGTTACGCTAATGTTCATGATTTCCAGCTCTAGAAGACTAAAGATATATTAAACAGAGCCCTGAGTTAGGTTACTCGATACTATCTATACGTCATCGTGACGTTAAATTTTTGTTGAGAGGTGCTGCTGTGCCTAGTCCCATACAAAAACAGAAACGTTTCAATACTATCGAGTAACGAAATTCAGGGTCCAGCCTTGGCCGCATTTTGCTAAACCAATCGCTTTCCTATGACAATGGTATTGTCACAGAATCGGCCAAAGATGGAACTCTAGATACGTGCGGTGCAATTTGCACAAACGTGAAAAGTCAGACTCATACACTACTGTTATGAATTCGTTTTGAAACGTGTAGTAAGGTATGCCGCGTTCTTGAAATTCATTACTTTTTTAAATGGATTTGGAAATTTTGTAGACACAATAGTGAAATAATTCTGGTATCGAATTCTGCTTACTAATCGCTTTACTACACAATGGTATATTTGTCCATAGATGAAATACACTCTAGATATAGAGCGTGCGGTGTTATTTGCACAGAGGGATTGATAGAATGATATCAACTTTGACACTTTTGACATGCTTTTGACACGCGTCCCTCCATATGTAGCTTCTTTCATGATAGGTAAAATGCCAAAATGAGTCATACTGAAACGCAACCATTGAAAAAAAAATATTATATCGTGGGTTAAATTGATTGACAAATATATTTTGGGTCGAAATAACAATTTTATATTCGTGGTGAGAAACTGTTGGTCCAAATAACAATACACCGTTATCGTGAAGCGATTAATGTAGTAGAATTAGGGCCCTGGTCCCTTGGCAACCACAAAGGAACTTTGTGAATAAAAATAATTCATAGTTTATTAATGTTATTTATTTATTTAATAATAAAGGTAACCACATAACATATCAATCACTAATAGCTAACTTTTTTGTTAGGTTCTGTTCTGTATGACTGAGTGTGAACTGCCATACTGTTTACTACAAAGTTTGCGTAATATGCATGTTAATAATAGGTCAATCCGTGTTAATAATAGGTATAACACGACATTCGACAACATATAAATAATAAAAAGAATATAAATGTTTCGGTAAATACATACATCATCATCATATAAGTCCATACACGTCCACTGCTGGACATAGGCCTCCCCCATACGACGCCACAAATAGCGATAAATACGTTGGTAGGTGATAAAATCCAGCTCTTTAGTCGCTGATGTCGGTAACATTATAAATTGGGTTGAACTTGTAAGGTAACGATGTTAATTTTTAAAATGGTGACTGGTACACATAAAATGTAAAATTACAGAGTTGATTCCGATTCTGATAAACTGTAAATTAAGCTTTTAAAGCTATTTCCAACAATGTAGGTTGTTAAAATGTGAACTTGAATAAAATCAGGTTTTTTTATGTCGGCAAAGTCGGTCTTGGATTCGCATTCTTAAAAATTACTCACCGTCGCGTCGACATGTTAGGAGTAAATTGAAAAACAGCGCTACATGCATATTAATTTATTGCATGTAGCAAAAGCTGAATTTACTCCTTTTACTTTAATTCTAATTTAATTTTATGTCTATAAGTAAGTCGAACTGTAATTAGTATTTATAAGGCAATAAATGATTATTCTATTTTCTGAAAAACGCAGTCGCGCAACGCAGGGTTACAATGAAATTGATTTTGCTCTACTGAATTCAATCAAGTCTTGGTATAGCCATAAGTACCTAAGTGGGGACATTTCTTATGAATTAGAATTTAAGATAATAATGAAAACATCTTCCATATTTTTATTAAGGCCAGGAGGATCCCCAGGTGGATCCTGGTGAACTAACTAAGACAGGTGAAATACTTATTTACCTTCTGTACACAGCAGCAGATGCAGAGAAGTAAGGTACTACCTACCAGCTAGACTAACCGAAGTCGCTCGTTTACGCGATACCCCCGATCTTGATGACTTAACAAACGAGGAGTGATGACGGTTTTAAAAATTAGCTCATAATACAACACAAGTATCCTCTCACCTCTCTCTACAAAATCTAACTGAAATCTTCATGGGTTACCCACCTGAAGTTCGTCAAGGCAATCCAAGTCCCTATAATAGAACTGACGCATAATTAAAAGAGCTATTAGCAAATAGCACCCGACCCCGGTGCTATCACAAAACATAATAACAGGTAGTAGGTTTGATAATTAAAACGGATTCTCTTATCGGACTCCAACGTTGAGTTAATTACCCAACTATTTAATGTTATTTTATACTTTCTACGCTGGGAACACTAAAAGTTTCGCCCTTAACTGAGTTTTCGCCTACGTATGAGAGAACTTTGCTGAATATCATGCTAACTGCCCGAAATTTTCGTTTAACTGTCAGTTATACAAAAACATATACATATGTACATATATAGTTGCACTGTGTGTTTATGTCTTTATAGCATGTAGTATATTTTGCAAAAAAAATCGGATAGCTACATAAAGCAATATATTTAAGCGTAGTCGGTCTTTGACGATCTCTATGTTTTAGCCATTGGGTTGGGCCAATGGCGCAGGAGGTTGTGGGTTCGTTTACCGCCTCGGATAAGCAGATCGGACAAATGTTTGAACGATCCGCAGATTTGTTGCGGGTATACCGAGTGTATTCCAAATATATCAAAAAATATCTATAAAATAAAAAGTAAATAAATGTTTATTTCTATAGCTTATAAATTAAACATACAGGTTTGGATTCCCCCTATAAGCAAAATTTGCTTGTATTAGAGGACACCGCTCTTACCAAAAAGAATAATGGAAGTTGTAGATGCACTACGGATTTTTAGTTAAGTAAAAAGTAATAAATCAAAACAGTTGTGATGTACATACATATGCTGCAACCAAATCTGGCAACATTGGGGTAGATTGATTACTCAGCGGGCCACACCAGAATAAAATGGTGAAACAACCAACGTGTCATTTTGTGGTTTCCTTACCAATGTAGTAGTACCAAATACCTCACAATATATATGAAATGTATTGTATTTTGTATATCAGTTTCTATTATTACCCATAACACGTGTATATTTGTATTTGGATTATTTTAGTTTGTATTAGTTTTGTTTTCATATTTAACACCTTCACCGCCTTCGGTTGATCTTCTCTTTTAAGCTTTGGTTGGTCGCTATAAGTGATAAGACCGCCAATTCGTTTACCTTACCAAACTATTTAGTTATACGTTTTTATAAATAAAACATTATCTATCTATCTATAATAATGATAATAACACAAGATCTGATTACCATGGGGCTAGATGATGCCGTGTCATTGGTCCAGCATTATTTATTTAAGACCAGCATTATTATTTGTGAAAATATTGTTGACTCATTTGAGACTCATTAACTACCATTTTCTGCTTCAATAGTTAACTTGAGACTAAACAGTTATTCCAAAATGAGGTCATATAAGTTTGTAGAGAGTATTATCGCACGGCCTAACATTGCAAACAAACAGAATCAATATTTTTTTTGTTTATTTATTTAAATTTATACGGTATACACCACATAGTATTAAAGAAATTATTGATTTATATTAAAATTTAAATTTTTAATTGAATTTTCATTTATATTTTATACAAAAATACATAGGTAGATATTTACATGACTAAGGCACAATTGCCATTGATTAATAGTATCTAATAAATAACATAAAAAAAAACAATAATTCAAATATAAGTAATCAAATGGATTTTATACAGACACACGTGCATACATCACGCTCGTAAAACCGCAAACTTTATGTCATAATTTGAGTGAAACTATCCGCGAATAGGTCGCAGTGTGGGCTGATGTTCTGGAGAGAGTTGAGTGCGGTGGCTGTGGAGGACGGCGGAAAACCTGTGATTTCGGCCCCGACTGTAGATGAGAAGGTGGTAACGTGGCTCCTACAGATATATTGGGCCCCCTTGATATTTCATTTAATAATATATACTGATATATATAAACATAACGCTCACTTAATCTCAAGATGCTTATTTTTATATTTTTTTACATTCATCATTTAATGACAAAGAAAATAACAATCAAATAATATAAAGAAATTAAACTAGTATTTACAATTGAAACAATTGAGCTAACTGCAGACTGTTGCAAACAATCTACAGATAGCTCAACTGGTCCATATCAATACCAGTCGGAAGCGTCCCCAAGACGCTGGCTGCATTGCCCCGCTGTATGGCAATGCTAATGCGCTGCGCCAGATACTCACCAGCTCTCGGGTCACGCGTCGCTTCGACCAGGCGCTCAGATAATTTTTTGAAAACCCGGAGAGCCTCGGTACCCCACGGACCTAGGGTCTCGACTCCAAGGGGAGCAAATGCGTAGGCTCTGTCGAGACCTGCATATTTGCGCCTCTTGAGATCCTCGGCCAAATCTGCCGCCGAACCAGCCCTCACGGATGTCCTTGAAAGATGGGAAGGCGCAAGTGTGTCGACACATGTAGCGTCCCACACAATAGGCCTGCCCAGCTCCCAAGGGACTAAAGTCATGCCGTCGGGCCTCTTACCATCGTCACGCAACAGACCATTCGGTTCGAGAATAGCTGGTACGTTAGCGGTGACAAAGGCCCGCCGGATGATGTCGTTAAGGCTGGCATGGCGAGATATCCGACCGGCAGCCCTAGTACACGATAATCCGTGATGACCAAGCTGTTCGACAACAGTACCGCACTGGCATTGATGCTTATTTTGCAATCAAGAACTCTAATTAATTTCTAATTAACTCTATGTAAACAGCAAACTGTGAGTTGTTTTGGGGTAAGTTTATCTATTGTTCGATTTATTTTATTTTTGTACACTTCCTCTACCTGTTCGATCGCCTCTCCTATAACTCTAAGGTTTGCTGGAAGAAAACTCTTTTCAGGGTTAAGCTCGCCTATGTACATAATCTTTTTAGATAAGTTGATAAAATGTATTATTGTGTACAATAAAGAATTAAAGAATTAAGTAAAAGGAACGTTAGCATAGGTATAAAAGTTGCATCTACTTTTTATTTAACATTTATTTCTTATATATACGTTATGTCTTAATTTTGCCATTTTTAAGATATAAAACATTTGTATGTGTGTGTTTTATGTGACAAATAAATGATTTACTTACTTACTTTTTACTTATCTGCAGATATTAGTTACGGGTGTTCTGGGTATTTTCTATGTATAGTAAATATACATATATACGAGTATGTAATGTACTGTATTATGTATGACGTGTATCAGTCATCTAGTACCCTTAACACAAGCTCTGCTTACACAAAATGGTCCCTGTGACCATTTTGTGACTCGAGCAAGTAGTTTATTTCTTAGCTTTGAAATTTTATAAATGTACTAACTGGCCTGGCAAACTTTGTTTTGCCAGGGTTGAGAATTATTATATTACAGTACTTATTAAATAATATCGCTATAAAAAAATGGGGGTTGGTGTTAGAAAGGTGAAATTTGAGGGTTATATGTACGTATATATATTTTAATGCCAAAAAATTGGGGTGGGCCACTCTTATCACTGTACCTAGCGGAATAAAAAATAGTTAACAACCTATTGTCAGACATACCGAATAATATCGAAAAATTTCATAAAAATCGGTCAAGCTGAACCAAACTCCTCCGAAACGGAGGAGTTTGGTTACAACAAACACTGTGACACGAAATTTAGTTAAATATACATAAAGATGTACTTGTACAAGTGACATATAAAATTTTATATTTCTAAGTACCTACCATCCTTCCTATATTAAGTATACCTATTATTAGTAGAGTTTTATAATTTCCAGAAGGTAAAATATTATAATTTTCCTTACGAAACAATTCTGGTTCTTCCGTGACAAAAACTCGCTGTCCGCTTATTTTTTGTGTGATTGATTACGTTGTAATGGCGGATTAGGATAAGTTGAACGCCTACGCCGTTTCAGGACAGGCGAACGGAACATTATTTCCGTTTGTTAACAAATGTTTAGTTTCAAAATATGGATTTTTGTATAAAGGACGTAACACACCTACGCCGCCGCACCACTGCTGCAGAGCACAAAAATGAGCATAGAAATATTGGCAATTTTTAAACTGCAACACAATAACAGCATAAAATAGCAGACAGCGCGCGATACCCGAGCTTTAGCCCGAACGTGATAGCCGCGTGGACCGCTGCTCCCTTGAAGCAAGCAGCACGATCATACGCTTCTTTACCGACCGTGTGTTGATAACAAGCTTGCTATTAGCTGACACCACGCGGACAGCATGCGGCACGCGAGATTTGAGGCAGAGGCGTGCTGGAAATGATATGGTATTAAATTATACAAAAAACTGTAGAAAAAAAATAGTTTCGCGGCAACGTAAATATCGACAAGTCAACGCTCGTTCTGTGAATTTGTCACAAAAGGTGTGATAAATAGAGTGCTAGGTAGGTACTTCGGCCTGTATTATGAAAGCTTTCTCAGTCATAGATCTATGCTTGAGCGACGTTTAAGCCGGTGCGCTGTCCTACGCGGGTTAAGCTGCTGCGAGCTGCGGCTTTAGCCACTGCTGACCCACTGCCGTGCACAGTGCGCGCCGTGGTCGTTACCGGCACGCCTCTGCCTCAAATCGCTCGTTTCGCATGCTGTCTACGTGACGTCAGCTCACACCAAGCTTGTTGTCAACGCACGATCGGCAAAGAAGCCTATGATCGCTTCTGGCTTCAAGGGAATGGGCCAGCCGCTAAAGCCGCAGCTCGCAGCAGCGTGTCCCGCATGGGACAGCGGCTTAAACATCTCTCAAGCTTAGATCTATGACTGAGCTAGCTTTCATAATACAAGCCTTGGAGCCTATACCTATAACACTTGATTGCTTATATACCTATATGCCGGTCCTGTTTATGGCATTTTGACATAAACATGAATGAGTATGCAGTCAGTCCGTAGAGGCTATTCATGGAAGCTCATGACAGAGTTATTAATCAATGAGTCGTGATGCCATAAATCCACAAGGGGCCAAACTTTAGTGGTCGACTAGCTTTACATAGGAGTTAGCACCGTGGTCGTAGACCGTCATTATAATACGGAAATGTTGAAATTTGGAATGGACACCGGTACAGAATAAGAATAAGAATCAAATTTACTATACCCACAGGTTTTTCTTAAATCTAATACAAGCGCCGGTTTCCCACGAAACAGGTCATAGCCGAGGACCTATACCTATAACATCTCATAGGAGTTTTATTTCTCTCCATACTAGTTTAAGTAACTACTACCTATAATATATAAACGTAAATGTAAACATTTAGATAAAATAATCATCTATTTTGAGAGGCAAATAAATGTTTTATTTCTTCATTTTGTACCAATAACACAAGCTCTGCTTAGCTAGTTGGTTCAAATTTATTTTATTTTTTCTTTCTTTCTTTCTAAATATTTAATAGCTTAGTAATAAGCGGCATGCTATGTAGCAAGCTACCGTGGCATGCTACGCCGCCGCCGCGTAGTTGCGCCACGCCAGAGCAGTTGTGAATCACCTAAAATGTTTAAATCTTAGTTGACTTTTTCGTAAATACCATGACCACGGTGGCGGACCATCGAGAGTCTTGAGCTGAGCAAGTTAGGAACTTACTGAGCTAGGACCAACGGGGGTAAGCACAGCTATTAGTAACTTTAGTTTCCACCGGGCTCATTAATGATGATGCTATGATAAGGTACAGCGAAATATTTAATTAACAAAAACTTTGAACAAGCCCCGAATTCTTAGAACACTTTTTAGACATTTTTTTAATACCTTCTTTACTCCGATTCTTAAACCTGGATATTTTTTGTATACAAAGGGTTTACAAAACCCAAGAAATAGGTGGAAAATATAAACGACATTGGTATCATCGAAGCGAAGCACAGAAGCTCGAATAAATTTTTGGTTTAGAAACCTTTTATTCATCATTTAATCTTTCGTTCGTTTTCGAATAAAAGTTTAAGCATTTTTTGCTAAACTATGTTCCGTGTGTTCTGGGTATTTTCTATGTATCATAATAATATTTATCTATGTAATATATTGTATGACACAAACTCTGCTTAGCTTGGGGCTAGATGATCCGGTGTGGATTGTCCAACATTATTATTATTCTATGGTTCGCGATACTACGAGTATGTATAAATATTATTTTGTCGGTAAGAGTAACCAAAACGGTGCCACAGACCTGTGGTCAGGTAAAACGGACCTGAATAAACCGAAGGCTCTTCATAATTGTGTGATGCTGAAACAGACGTGATTGTTCTCTTTACGGTGCAAAAATATTGTCCCAATTCCAACGTAAATTTTTACTTACATCACACACTGCCTATAAAACTTACAAGGGATAACCATAACTCTTGGTGTGTTTCTGTATTCTATCCGCAGTGTTTCTTTAAATAAATAATAATAAAAAAACATTGATTCTGAGCATTTTTACCCATTGAAACGATGACACTACCGAAGCTAAGAAACTGTGAGGTAGTGTCAACGCCCAACTCCTAGAAGTTATAAAAATAAATATGTTTTATTATTTACGTATCTACGTACGTATCACAAATCATTAACACGTCATCTTTTTTAAATTTTCGTACTTTTTATGCCTTTGCCGTGAAACCCTAGTTTACGTTATTATTACCACATCCTACCTATCTGCATACAGTCGTTCGACGAAGGCGTTTTGACAGGACAATCGTGCGGGGTGCAAAGGACGAGACGGGGGAGGGATGCTCCCGAGTATCATACATCACCGACTTAGGAGCTCGGGAGCTATTTTTGAGGGCTAACCATCGGGCTAACGCATTTATTTGATTTTGTTATTTACTTTGCAAAATGGTGCCGTGAAGGATAGCAGTTCATCATCTTTTTTCAAGATTTGCGTTTTTATCAATTTTCACACGATGGATAAAGTTATTATGGGTATCTATATTTTACGACTAACTTGGAGATTCAGATTACAAATAAATTGTTTCTGTAGGGGCGTGCAAGATGGCTAATATTTTTATTCTCATGATTTTTGACTAACTCAAGGGTGGAAATTAAGAAAATACAATATGCGGTGTTTTTCCAATTCCATTTTATTATTTAAAATTTTACTCATGCGTATCGTTTTCGACTAATTCGAGGGCGTACATTACGAAAATGGTGTGTATTTTCAAATCCAACATGTCGGATATTTTTTTATTTCAAATTTCAGTGGCGGCTATCGTTTTCGACTAATTCGAGGGCGTAGATTACGAATATGTGGTGTATTTTCAAATCCAAGATGGCGGATATTTTATTATTTCAAATTTTACTGATGAGTATCGTTTCCGACTAATTCGAGGTTGCAGATTACGAAAATGGGGTGTATTTTGAAATCCAAGATGGCGGATATTTTATTATTTCAAATTTTACTGATGGGTATCGTTTTCGACTAATTCGAGGTTGCAGATTACGAAAATGGGGTGTATTTTCAAATCCAAGATGGCGGATATTTTTTTATTTCAAATTTCAGTCATTGGTATCGTTTTCGACTAATTCGAGGGCGTAGATTACGAATATGCGGTGTATTTTCAAATGCATCTTGCATTTGAAAATACACCGATAATTTATATTACGAATTTTATTCTCTTTTTCTAACTTATTAGATGGCGAAAAGTAGTATTAAAGGCTAACATGCTTAATGTTCTATAAAAAATGTTAGCCATGTTATTTCTTACAAATAAAGTTACAGCATAAAACATGTACCTAGATTAAATTTTGGAAAAAAAACATCAAGCTATTGCACTGGGTTCCTCCTTCCCCCAGTTTCCAGTATGACAAACCTTGTGCCGAAGAACCTGTATAACAAATAATAGAGTAAAATCGCGATTTTCTATATTTTAATTTGATATTAAAATTAAAAATTATTCGCCATCTTGGATTTGAGAAAATACCGCATATTCGTAATCAACGCCCTAGAGTTATTCAAAAACGGCACCCATAATTGAAATTTGAATATACAGAATATCCGTCATCTTTAAGTCCATTAAAAAAACACGGCATATTCGTAATCTGCACCCTCAAATTCATCAAAAACAATACCTACCTAATACATGAATAAGTTTGTAAAAAAGTATTCACCATCTTGGATTTGTCAAAACATCGCATATTCATCATCTACGCCCTCAAGTTAATCGAAAAGGTCACTAATAATTTAAATTGAAAATAAAACTATCCGCCGTCTTGAATTAAAAAATACCACATATCTGTAATGTTGATGCGGTATACACCTAAAATCAATAAGTTTTACTTTGACACTAAGATGCGACAACCCTGGCTATTTATTTAACGCTGTCGCGTCACTTGACGGCATTTACCGCGAGATAAAGGGCATCGGCCTACTGGGTATTACTATACGAATCCGGAACTATGTGAGAGAGAGTAAAGTCGTGAAAGGTTCCTCGATAAAACATAATATAATATTGCTTAAGTAAACTTAATTGATAAATTAATTTACGCTTTAGATTAAATAATCTGTCATGACGACCTCTGTGGCGCGGCGGGCGAAGGTCCGCCTGCAACGCAGGAGGATGCGGGTTCGATTCCTGCCTCGGGACAAATATTTACGATCTGCAAATATTTGTTCAGGGTGTTCTGGATGTTTTCTATGTATAATAAAAAATATCTATCTATGTAGTGTATTATATTAAGTACTAGCTGACCCGTGCCCACTTCGTTGGGCGGTAAACATTTTTAGTAGTCTATAAAACTCGCAAATAACATGTTTTAAACGATGCGTGTTTAAACAAATTCAAGAGGTAAAAGAATTTTAAAAATTGGCTCAGTAGATTCAGAGATTACTTTTATTTTTATTAGTATAGTATAGTATAGATTTACATATACCTAGATTTTATTGACTGGACGTCACACAGCTCCATATTTACCTAGGTATGCGCTTCTAGAGCTTTTGATAGTACCTACTGTAAAATAGGGCACTACACATCTATTGTCCAGTTCTACACCTGGAAGGAAGAATCACCAGTCATCCTAAACCTTCACAATTTCTGTCTTGATTCATGGCGTCTCGCAGATCTACATAATTCTCAGCGCGCAGTCTTCTCTCATTTGTTCTATTCTGTTGTGTACCAAACGCTTCGTTTTAATTTTGGCGTAAGTGTCCACCAGAAGACGGTTAAACAAACCTCGAAACCTTTGCAGGGGACCTGCTCTTATTGGTAAAATGTATCTAGGCGTAGAATTGCATTGCAGAAACTTTTTTAGTGTCCAGTCTCGTTAGAATTTCGGATTCACATGTCAAAGATCAAAGTTGTATACGTCTTCGCCACGACAGGACATATAAGCGAGTAGAGACTGAAGAGCATCAAATGCCTGGTGCGTTTCGCCAATGCATTGCAAGCGGTCATCCCGGGTACGCAGCACAATGTCCCGCCCGTCACAGTGCTGATCTACCAGGACGACGGCAACATCATTGGTAGCGAGAGCTTTGTACCAACCGGATGCTGTCCAGTAGGTCGTTTATCGGCACTAATAACAATTTTGTAATCATTTTGTTGGCTTTGGGGTATGGACTCGTATTTTATATCCTGCCACGTAGTATGAACTCAAAGTATCATTCGCATCCATTCAGAAGTTTTCGCGCTATTTTAGGCCGAGAAATGTCACTTCCATCCCCACTCCCAAAGGAACCCTAACGAATTCCAGGATAAAAAGTATTACATGACCTTTCTCGTAGTATGAACTTAAATCATGCCAAGTTTCATTTGAATACATTCAGTAGTGTCAGCGCTATGCGCAGCCAAGAATTTTTACCATACTGCGGGGGGCCACTACGGGGGACTACTGGGGGTCTCACTGCGGGGCAATGTGGGGGACTTACTGCGGGGGCAAACTGCCGGGGGCCCCCACTGCCGGTGCCCTTCACTGTGGGGGCGAACTGAGTGGGTCCCACTGCGGGGGGTACTGCGGGGAGCTACTGGGTCCCCATTGCGGGGAAATGTGGGGGCCCACTGCCGAGAGCCCCACTGCCGGCACCCCACTGCTGGTGCCCCCATTGTGGGGGCTAATGAGGGGGTACCACTGCGGGGCAATGTGAGGGGCCCACTTCGGGGGGCCATCTGCCAGCGACGCCCACTTCCGGCGCCCCACTGCCGGTGCCCCCCACTGTGGGGACTACTGAGGTCCCACTGCGGGACAATGTGGGGGCCCCACTACGGGGGATACTGGGAGGGTCCGGTTGCGTGAGGGGCCCCGCTGCTGGGGTCCCCACTTCTAGGGCCCCCACTGCCTGGGGCCCCACCGTCAGTGCCCCCTACAGTGGGGGGCTATCGCTCTCTACCGCCCTTGACCCGCGCGCCATCCTGCAACGCGAAAAATTTCACTTCCATCCTCTCTAATAAGGGAACCCTTCTGAATTCCGGGATAAAATGTATTAAATGCTCTTTCTTGAAATATGAACTTAACTCATGCTGAATTTAATTTGAATACCTTCAGTAGTTTCGGCGCTATGCGCAGCCAAGAAATTTTACTTTTATCCCCTCTCCCAAGGAAACTCTATTTAAATCCGGGATAAAAAGTAATCCATGTCCTTCATCATAGTATGAACTTAAATCCTGCCAAATTTCATTTGAATACATTCAGTGGTTTCTGCGCTATGCGCAGCCAACAAATTTTACTTTCATCCCCTCTCCCAAAAGAACCCTATTGAAATCCGGGGTAAAAAGTATCCTATGTCCTTCCTCATAGTATGAACTCAAATCCTGCCAAGTTTCATATGAATAAATTTAGTAGTATCGGCGCTACGCGCAGCCAAAAAAAATTATTTTCTTCCCCTCTCCCAAGGGAACCCTATTGAAATTTGGGATAAAAAGTATTCTATGTTCTTCATCATAGTATGATCTCAAATCCTGCCAAGTTTCGTTTGAAAACATTCAGTAGTTCCGGCGCTATGCGCAGCCAACAAACTTTACTTTCATCCCCTCTCCCAAGGGAACCCTATTGAAATCCGGGATAAAAAGTATCCTCTGTCCTTCCTCGTAGTATGAACTTAAATCCTGCCAATTTTCATTTCAATACGTTCAGTAGTTTCGGAGCTATGCGCGGCCAAGATACAGACAGACAGACAGCCAGACATGATGGAAAAAAAATACATTTTCGGCACCAGTATCGATAATAGAGTGCCCTCAAAAAAAAAAACTAAATAGCTTCAATGTACAGAATTGGACCTGTTACAGTTTTATTATAAGTATAGATATCAGTAATCTAGTACCCATAACACAAGCTCTGCTTAGCTTGGGGCTAGATAATGCTATGTGAATTGTCCAGCATTATTTATTTATTTCATCATCATCATCATCAGCCTATACACGTCCACTGCTGGACATAGGCCTCCCCCGTACGACGCCAGAAATAGCGGTCCTGAGTCGCCTCCATCCATCGACTCCCTGCGACCGCTACGATGTCGTTGGTCAATCCGAGTGGATGTTCTCCCATTTAGGGGGGGATTTGCCATCATCACCACGCTTGGCAGGCGGATTGGTAATCGCAGTGTTGGCGTTTAAAAATACTCAGAAGGTAGCTGCTGCCCATCCTCTGGTAAGTTCCCTTAGTCGGCTCTTACGACATCCACGGGTTGAGTTGGAGGGGTCGATATTCGTACGCCGCGGCCCCACGGCCGAAGCCTTTATTTATTTAGTAATCTGTAATTATATAAAGTGTTCAATAAAATAATAATAATCTGGCGCAGCGCATTAGCATTGCCATACAGCGGGGCAATGCAGCCAGCGTCTTGGGGACGCTTCCGACTGGTATTGATATGGACCAGTTGAGCTATCTGTAGATTGTTTGCAACAGTCTGCAGTTAGCTCAATTGTTTCAATTGTAAATACTAGTTTAATTTCTTTATATTATTCAATAAAATAAACTTAATTTAAATAAATAAAAAATAAGTAAGTATGCAGTTTTTGTTTCATACTAAGTCGAGGTCATGAATCCGTTCACGTCTTTTCTCTATCTCTCCTGTTGTCGAATTTGGCCATCCACTCCTATCTCAAAAAGCAATCCTGTATATTCTCTGCCATAGGTCTGAATCATAGATTTTTTTACCTTGAACCGATAACACGTTTGAGTTACTAATGCACCCTGCGTTAGTCTTGGACAACTTTACTAGTCCAGTAACTTTATACATTAGCTTATGCGTCAAATCCGGTAGTTCCAATTGTTGCAGGCTTATTATGATGTTGGCCAAATGAATAATCCAAGTTTTTGACCTTGAGCGCCGACCGCAACTTTGAATTGCGTTCGGCGCTCGCAGTATAAAACGAAACAACCGCAATACTTCAGGATTTTTTTCAGATTTTGGCGATTATAACCCTCAAGGACTATTTTTGATTCGCAGATTTCCCTTTTTTAGATTTCGCATTCTGGAAGTACGAATTCAACTATGTACATGCGACAAAAATGATTGTTTATTTAAAAGTTACGAGTATATGATATAAGTGAAAACTTGAGTAACTATATTATTATTGATATTTTCGTAACTGACAGCACCTTCTTCAGCTTAGATTTATCTACCTCTCTAAAGTTGGTTCGTTCGTCTACCAGTCAAACCGGCATGAATGGCGACCCATGGTGATTGATTCTCGAAACACGCATCTCGGACTAGGAAGGATTAGGGTGAACCTCTATAATGGGAGCCATTTCTCCAGGAGGTAGAGCTAGCCCAGTGGGCTACAAATCTTCACGAGGGTACACCACCATAGATACCTTTCTATTCAATATTCATATTAAAGATGATAGCTTGGACGCTTCCGAATATAGAAACGTAAGATAGCTATACGTCCTAGTTAAGTGAGTAGTAAGGTTTTTTTATACGCAGCAGCCCGCGAAATCGCAATTTTTGTATAGACACATGCTCCAATCGAACCTCACGCGACTCTGAGGATAGCTCTATCTCTTATACTTTATAAATCTATCAATTTCTCGAACTCTTACATAATGTAGTCAAGAGAAGTTTTAATTTCTAGTCATTATGTCGTAGGGGAAAATATAATAAGTAGGTAAAGTGAGTACTTACGTATGGTGCATTAGTAATAATTTCCCAAGTGTAAGTTTTTGTGACACGAAAAACATTTCATACAAATTAAATTGGTCGTAGCTTTCAACTAATTAGACTTTTATACGACAAATAGTCATGGCAGCGTTTTTGTACTTACCTAGGTATAGCTTTGTAGTCTTTGTAGGTATGTATGTTTGTACAATATTATGGATAGCTGGTTTGGTGGTATATTGTATAGTCACTATAGTATATAGGTAAAATGGATCATGCAGGGATAGACCCTGTACATATACCTAATATTTTGTGTGATCTCAGTTACCTTAAGTATATGCCTATACAGGGTATCTTTTTGAGATTTATTTATTAATTGTTTATTTAATTAATATGGTTATTAAACCAATTATTAATTAAAAGAAAAAATAACATAAAACAGTCAATACAATTAGAGGAAGTCAAACAATGAATTAGAGATGGGAATGTTGGCTAAGTCCGAAACTATGAGATATTTCTCATAGTTTGAAGGAAAGTCCTATAAGGAATTTAGGAGCCACGATGAAGAGCAAATAATATAGTTAGCTTACAAATTTTCATAAACAGACTTCAATTTCAATCAAATAAAGTTCAATTTTGACATCGAAGCCTTCATAAAAAATTAACAGCACTCGTAATAAACGTATTTAATACCAGCAGGCTAGGATTTATGACCGTGATCTGACGAGCAAAGGAAGGAAAGGGCGATAAAATCTTCTGACCCAGATATAAATAAATACCTCGTTCGATACACGATTTTACTGATTTTGAGATATGGGTTTTGTGATTATTGATATCGGGTTTTTTTTGTTCTGGCGTAAGAACGAACGTGGAACAATTTGCAATTAAATTTTATTAAATACAACTGGTAGTTATTTATTCAAGTAATTTTTTGTACTTTACGTGTAGCTAATGAGAAATTTTCATAAAGTTACAGTAACAATTACGTAGGTACAAGTAATTGTTATGATTATTTCTCACATGAGAAAGTTTATACTTTTTGTCATCAGTATATTCTTGTAAAGTTTTTATTATTAGGTATAGTAATATTTTACTTAATATTAGAAAGGTCGTAGTCGTAGAGCTCATATTAATAAACACAAAATGAAGATAAATAAATAATGCTGGACAATACACAGCATTATTTTATTTTATTTATTTTAGGGGATCTTTCAGCACAAAGATACATATTAGAGATGTGTAAGGATAACAGGTCTATTAATAAGTTATCTAGCCCCAAGCTAAGCAGAGCTTGTGCTAGATAACTGATATACTTAATATAATACACTACATAGATAGATATTTTTTATTATACATAGAAAACATCCAGAACACCCTGAACAAATATCTGCAGATCATACAAATATTTGTCCCGAGGCGGGAATCGAACCCGCAACCTCCTGCGTCGTAGACGCGCCACAGAGGTCGTGCGATAGTATAAAAAAAGCACTTTTTGATACTATCGCACTAGTAACCAGTTATACTAAGAACCAATTTACTTTAAACTATATTTTCCACAGCACAAACCGGATACTGTAACGAAGGGTACTGTAACTTATACTGTAAAGTGATTCTAACGAGAATCACTTTACAGTATTGAAAATTCCTTGACCCATTATGATTGTAGATTGTACCTACAGCACTCAGAAACATAAAAATTAATGCTCAAGTTTTGTCGTTGCTCCAAATTACAAGTGACTACTCCGAGAGGTCAAGAATCGAAATTAAGTGTACCTAAGTGGAAACCAACGACTAACCATCGACCTCTTGTCATAAAATTTTAAAGCTTGACATGCTTATATACTTTTGGTCATTTAGGTGTCGTTTTTAGAAAATTCTTTATTGCGCACTTATTAGTAAGAAACAGAAATACAAAAAAACAATTGAAACTAAGTTACAGGTGGCGGTCTTATCGCACGAGAGCGATCTCTATCAGAAAACTGTGATGTAGTACATATATATCAATGCAGCATAATCTATTTGCATCAAAATGTATCTGTGTCCCGATATATAGGTCGAGTTCCGCCGCAAAGAAGAGAAACAATCTAGATAACATGGTGAAGATATGGAAGCCTCTAACATTTTGAAACGCCGCAAGTTTGACAGCTTCCAATATTCTTCATAACGTTACCGAAACAAAACAAAAAAATGTTTCAACAGTTTTAAAATGGTTAGAGTTTTTTAAGCTCACTGGATCCGATCCCACTTTTCATTTGTTATTTTGTATTGTGAGTACAACAGTTTTAAAAATCATGGAAAGTTTAGACCTTGATATTTAGATAGGTAATAAAGTGTTGTCATTGTATAAAATTTCATTTTCACATTGACTATATCATCATTTAAAGATTATTTATCGTGTATTTATCGCGTACCTTTTGTTATATTTTCCCCTACGTTAATTATGTCAACAAATCGCGAAAGTTTAAAAAGTTTGATAACACATTTGTTTTCACGACGTATTAAAATTCCATTTTATAACGTTTTCAATACGGCAATTTGTAAATCGGCACAGTATTTTTATTATAAAACATCATAGAATGCGGAAACGCTTTTAAAATTAACCTTACATACCCTAAAATATTTTGAAAATAGGTATTTTTATTGATTCATGAAATTATTTATTCTCTGTACGTCTAGATCGAGGACAAAAAATTTAAGTGAAGAGAAAATCAATAACGCCTTGTTTATTTTTTGATAATAATAACTATATTTATACCTAACTGTTAATGCTATAAAATTTGACTTTTCTAAGTGCTTATTTTGTAAGCCTAAAGAAATTAAGTTATTGATTCTGATTCTGGTACTCAAAAGCATCGTTAATTTCTCAGAAGACTGTACAAGCGCCTTTGTTACCTATACGTGCCTATACACAGTTTCGACCTGTTTGCTAGTTTCATTACTTATTCACACAACCTACGAGTATGTCTCTAGCCTCTCGTTTCTCACTATCAGGTAAATATGTTTCTGTATCTAGTAGGCAGTACCTAGGCACCTATTAAATTACTATGCTAAGATGAAGTGAGCTCGGTTTTGCGAGACAAGGACGAGCGAACACCGCGCGGGGAAGGAGAGAAAGGAAGGCAAGAGCCGCGGACCGGCCGGACCCCGCGCAAATTCACCAATATTTATTTTTAAATTTGGTTTTGCTCTCAAATAAATACTCTTTCGCAATAAAATAAAACCATAATCCTCTAAAGTATTTATTAGGGAACACATAGACGAAATTTCATTTAAATATGTTGTTAAATATGGAATCACCAAATGAAACTGGTTATGTCCGTAGGAGTATCTCTGGAAAAATTTAGATTTAGAGGCAACTTCGACATTTTTTTGTATCGAGTCAAAAAATTCGATGTGTTCTTGCCTTAAAATTGATTTTACGTACAGTCAAAACGTGGTTTTTGGGACTCACTTCACCTTAAGCCTGGTTGTCTCCTACTCCCCCTTTCATATTTCACGGTCTAGTGCTATTGTGGGCCAATCTTTTTACCCAATTACTTACTTAAGGCTTATTTACTCGAGACGACTACTGGAATTAAACCTGTCTTTCTCACAAAACAATTCCATATCTCACTAGATAAAAATATTTAATTATCATGCTGACACTTCGATGTGCCTTGTGAGAAGGTTCTTATATTTACATTAAATATAATATTATATTAAAAGAACAGTCATCAAGCCAGTAATATGACCCAGGTTCCTAATTAAAATTTAATTTGTAACCTTGGTCATACTGATGATTTTTAATAATCTTCATAAGTCTGTACCATAGATTTATATCCCTTCGTAAATATGACAAGCTAATTTACCTGATCTCAACTCTACTGCGCCCAACAAATGCAATGTCGAGATTACAGCAACACATGACAATAAAAACGGATGTGGAATAAAAAAACAGGTGGCTTCGTAGCAACACGACGCCCCTGAGGCTCGTGAGGGCTTGCCCCTTATACCAAACAAACCTTTCCTCTAGACCGTATGTGCGAAACTCTACACACTAGTTAAATATAGCAAACAAGAAAATGTACGAAATTTTGAAAGCGTTGATACAGATAACGCGTACAAACTTTCGACAACATCCGGTGGTTTATTTGACAGAATTAGGAAGGGAACTATGCTCCGGATATAATTCAAGATATTTTATGTCAACACAGACATTTATGAATGAAAACTTAACAAAAACGGATAACAATGACAGAAAAAAAAAACAAAGTTATCACTAAACTATAAACCCTAACTTCAACAAAGCATAATCTCACATGTGAAGCAAAACATTTTTAAATTTTAATTCGAAAATCGACGAGAGGTTAATTAAATAATGAATGAAAGCTTTCAAATTCAAAACCAAAAATTGTTTAGAGCTTCCTTGCTTTGCTTCGATGATACCAATGTCGTTAAATATTTTCCATCAATATTTCTTAACACCTTTGTATACAAAAAATATCCAGGTTTTTAATCGGAGTATAGTTATGGACATTTTTATGGATTTATAGTGAGTGGTTTTACACTGCATGCGCGTCAGCGCGTTTCTGGGTCTGAAGTCTTACTTAGTTTGCATATAGTGTATAAATATAATTATGCTCTCTATTTTAACGAAGGGGTACAAGATAAAACGATTTTTATTGCATTGTTTCTAGAACATAAAATTTATTTTTTACAGTCCCAGAGAGATAGGCTAGAAAAACGAATGTCAACATGCCATTTGATTAGACATAAGCAGACGGACATATAAAAGTATAATTATTATCAATTTAGAAATAAAAGAAAAAAATTATTCGAGCTGTCAAGTTTGCCAGCCCAAAAAATCTCATTCTGTTTTTATATCCACGCCGAACCGAAATAAATGTTAAAAAAATATTTAAATGAGATGAAACCGTATCTTAAGAACAATAAAATTAGGGTTCGTTATCTAAAGTCTCGTTCACGGCGGCGAGACGTATTGAAGTTGGATTTCGTAACTTCGGAACCCAATTAAGAAAGCGAAGTTACCCATAAGTTTACTATATTGTTACCGTTCACGAAGGTTCTATTGCCACATCCGGTTAACAACTTCCGGCGAACGCCAACTGTGAATAGAGTAGATTACCAGTTTGCGTTTTTTTTAAATAAACTTATTTTGTATTATAACAATATAAAATTTGACAATTGTAATTTAAAAATGCTTTGTGTACCGACCTAGGACACATTTTATATTCATACAGAGCATTTCCATTCACTCCAAGGAAACTTAGGTCACATATAAATAAGAAATATCCAGCCAACATTGTTAAAAGTACCTATTCTTTCATTCAGAGTCAACTCTTTTATTTTTCTTAGTCTCTTTTCTTAGTCTCACAAACATATCTGTATTCAGGTGCTATGTTGCTACCCTATATACTCAGATCAAGAAACAAAGATGTTTTTAGTAAACACATACTCGTATAGGTACATGTATTTATATAATAGTAAAAACTTAACAAACATTGATAACAGAAATGTAAAGAGCAAGGTAGCAGGAAAGTTACAACTAACTACAAAACCAAATACTCCAACAACGTGCATATGCACACACGCAGCGTAAGAGGTGCATATTCAAATTTGAAAGCCAACTATAGATTTACGAAATGATGAACGAAAGCTTTCTGCGATTTGCCCCCGATAAGATTAGTGACCTAATTTTTTTCCATCAATATTTCTTTGGTTTAGTAACTCTTCTGTCTAAAAAATACTCGGGTTTTGTTTCTAATCCGAGTATAGACAATTGCTACACTGCAGCCACTTGCTACGTTGCTACGCCGTAGACATTTGCTACGACGTAGACAATCGCCACGTTGCTACGCCCGTGTCGAGCAATTCGTAGCAAAACTAGTAACGACAGCCCGCTGTCGCTACCAATCTGTTATTCAAACCTAGGTCGCTAAATATTCCGCAGCTATGTAAAGTTGGATACGAATTTGTATGAAACTGAGGAGATGACTGTATTTGGTTTGGTTTCCTTTCGAGGAGAAATTAAAATTCTACTTCTAGGGATTTTTCTATTCAACAGTTTACTTATGAGTTATTACGGTAAATTAGACTTACCATGCATCATTCGCATCCGTGGGCTTACGTATTTATGTGTATGTTAAGCCTATAGCTAATTTACTATCTAGTTTTTATCGAAATGGTTAAATAAATAAATATCTAATATTTTCACTATAAATTCGGATACACCTTCATCCCTTACAATTCAATGAAAGGACAAATATTAAGGTTCATTATGCTTGAAAATCAACATTTTCTAGAAAAATAAAAAAATTAGTTCTTAAATCTTTCAAAAACTCTTTCCGAACCCTATAAACCACTAAAAGTTCTTAGTAAAACAACTTGTTTCGTTTAATTTAATAGTTAAGAAAGTTGCTAGAGATACCTACTCATAAACTGGGATGAAAAAGCTCGTAAGTTTGCCTACCACTTTGTGAAGTAACCTCGTAACTTGCTTAGAAAATTGAAATCCAGTGATAAATACTGAATTTCTATTTAACTTAAGACTGTAAAACATAGTAACGTGTCTTTAGATATTTATTGCATGCTATGCTGGAATGTTATGAGTTTAGATCGTCTAAGTACTGTCTAGACTTCAAGATTAGGAATTTTCTTGGAAGATATTTATTCAACTCAAATAAACGTTAGGAGGTACGATATACACTTATGTTTATTAACTCTTCGATTACAAACTAATTTACTGTTAAAATACATTAGTAGGTATTGAATTCCACGATCTAGCTTTATTGTTGCCCGACACTGTTAGATATTGGTTCCTTGGACTTGCCACAAGCGAATTTAAACATTCCGTCAATAGACTCGAGGTTGAATACAATATCTTCATTCTCCACCAAGGGTTCAACAACCGTGCCCATTTATATTTAGCCTCTACTGATTATTGTATCGTGACAGAAGTTTATAGTTGCGACACAGTCATTTGTTTTAGTTTATATCAAACCAGTGTTACGACGTTTTTATGGGCGTTATTTCTGTATAATTTGACGTCGAGATAAGCTTAGAAAATGCTTAGAAATTACTCCAACACTTTTGTTGTAAATATAAAATGTTATTGTTTGGTATAAAATGAGATAGATTTAAATTTATAGTAGCCAAATATACGATTGCTTGAACAATTTAGTTTTTACACAGTTACAATTTACATTTTCAAGCTGCAATGGATATACGGATTGTAACTATAGGTACAATCCGTGGTTGAATCAAAAACAATCTTCGGCTTCAACTTCTTTTTTGTATGACGCCGCTAGCTTTCTGCTCATATCTTTGTTTCTGTCACTCTGAACGTCTGTTTGTACTAGAACAAAAGCTACAGACACTTGAATCTTTGTCAGTGACAAACAGCGTGCTCCGTGGGCGCCACGCTTGTTGGCTATGACACGACATTATATAATTAAGCTCTTCACTTTATCTAAAGTTAAGTTTGTTGCATTGTAAAATTACAATTGTTCAGATTAACCCCCTACATAAAAATCGTACTAATATTAGAAATGTCAATGTTTGTATGGATGGATGTATATACATATGTATGGATGTATGGATATTTGTAACTCTTTACGCAAAAACTACTGAACCGATTAGGCTAAAATTTGGTATGGGTATAGTCTGAGTATTTTTAAACACCAACACTGCGATCACCAATCCGCCTGCCAAGCGTGGTGATTATGGTAAATCCCCCCTACATGGGAGACCATCCATTCGATGGACCGACGACATCGTAGCGGTCGCAGGGAGTCGATGGATGGAGGCGGCTCAGGACCGCTATTTATGGCGTCGTACGGGTGAGGCCCATGTCCAGCAGTGGACGTATATGGGCTCATGATGATGATGATGATAGTTTGGGACCTGGAATAACATATTGGCAATTTTTTATCCCGATAAAACGCGGGCGAAGGCGCGGGCAAGTATCTCTATAATTTAAACAGTAACTAGAGTCGTTTGTTGCTCTAAAGAAAAAACACTGCTTCGATATGTATTTATATTTTTTTTTTAAACCGTTATACAACGTCGTTGGCCACATCATCACTTTCCATCAGGTGAGATTGTGGTCAAACGATGGTCTACTATTAAAAAACTATTAAAACTAAAATATTTAAAAAAAAACTGACCGTGACTTAGCAGGCTTATTTCATGAAAATATACAAAGCTTCAGCTATATCCGTTCAGTAGATTAAGCGTGAAGAGGTAACAAAAACATCCATCCAAACTTTATAATATAAGATATGTAAAATCCTGCGAAAAAAATTTAAGCATTATCTCTTTTTAAATGGGAAGCCTTTTATAATTCCACCATCATAAAAAGCTCTCCACTGACATTGACCAGCTATAGATAGATATTTCTTCAAAAGCTCTGGCCACCTCCATTAACGTAGGAAATGAGGCAAGAAACCTGAATGAAAATATTTCTGTGTGCGTGACCTTTCTATATGCTCTGAGCTAACAAATACTTTTCTCTAATGGCATGCGACATAATGTGAAAACTACACATGTGTGGCTAATTTCATTTTATTAGAGTAGAAACGACCTTATTGTACCTACATTATTATTGTACATTATAAAGGCTCCCGGGCCAAAACCTTCGTTACCTTTTGCGAAGAGAGGTTTGTATGATTATTTGTAGTATTTCTATTGAGTAATTTCCAAAGGGAATTCAAGAGTTCGCAAAAACAATTGGTGACTCATTCGGAACTGCTGTATTACTTTTTTTTGCTCAGAGGAAATGTTGTAAATAGGCACAAAGATACTCTTATTTTATGAAAACAAAATAACGTTACAACATTTCCTCTGGGGACGGTGTTCTTAAGCGAGGAGCAGTCTCTGAAAATATGGTAGGCAGCTAGGGTATTCCTGGCACTGAGATTCAGTTCCTACTTAAAAAACTCAATTTACGTTACCAAATTGTATGCTGCTAATATGAACCTATACGTACCTCAGTATGGGTATAGAAAGAGTTTCTACTATTTGGTAGTTATAGTTTGGTTAGGTAAATTTTTATTGAAAACAAACTTGCAATAGTGGCATATTCATTTATTAAATGAAAGACTGTCGCCTGCTGCTTAGCACGCCCTAACTGCTTTTTACCCTGGGGTAAAAGGACCCTTTTAATATTCTGGAGATTTTATTCTCTTGCACGCAAAATTTTATCTTGATTAGATCAGAAGTCTTGGAAATCTTATGTAACAATGTTCACTCATGAACTTTCTTATAAACATAACTAGCGACCCGCCCGGCTTCGCACGGGTGCAATGTTGATACAAAATTATACATAGAAACCTTCCTCTTGAATCACCTTATCTATACAAAACCGCATCAATATCCGTCACGTAGTTTTAAAGATCTAAGCATACATATGGACAGACAGACAACGGTAAGCGACTTTGTTTTATACTATGTAGTGGTGATGATATTAATGTCTCGTATAACATTTCTGTCATAACCAGCAAGTCATTTTAATTTAACAAATGGTAAAGATTTATGACCGAAGAACATGCTCCTATTAAGAACGTGTAAAGTGGATACCTTATTTCGTCCATGTTAAGTCAGCCGTACATACCAGTCCAGAATACCAAGACTATACTGCCATTTTATGTTTTACGACTATGCATTAATACCAGTTATCCGTTGTGGCTGCACCGTGTCAGGTGGCTTTATTCTATATCTTGAATAGGTTATAGTTTGTCGTATACCAAACATAAATAAAGCTATTGTGTCGGTTTCCTTTGTCGTTTCTCCAAGACGCCATTGCACGACGAAAATTGACATTTTATGCTGCCTTTTTGTGACAAAAACATTCATGAAACTTTAGTAAGAAGAAGCTTATTAAATTTTCGTGCCAAGTTTTCAATTTTGACTTGAGCTTGAATTGAGTTTAGCTTGTGGTTTTGGTTGCGGGCTGGCGTTTTGGTTGGGTTTCAGCCGACAGAGTTCAAGCCAGAAAAGTGATGGGTGAATCAACTTTTAAGACACTCCTTCCTATTATGTTAGCAGAGAATGTAAGTTTACGTTAACATAAAATTAAACCTATCATATTTTAAACAGAAATACTGATTTTATATTTTTTTCCATGACAGAATGAGTTACCTAAAGATGTCTAATACATAAAATCTGCCTTGCATCTCTGTGGTAGGTACCTTAAGCTTAGCTTGGCTAAATGTCGTGTGGACTTTATAACCGTAAAAAAATGAAACCCACTAAAACTAACATAACAATAACTTTCAATAAAGTAAATGAGTTGTAATTTCGCCAGAAACACGGCTGGGTCTTTTTCCGGCTCTTATTATGATCTGCGACATAGGAGTAAGCGGAAACGGAAATTATTAGGGATGAAATTACACCCACCACCGGAATGGGCGGAGAAATATGTATCTAATGTCTATTTTCGGGTAGTTAGGCATATTTTTGGGGTAAGTACCTACTTTATTTTTCCTTACAGTCTTTCTTTTCAACAAAACGACATTTTTGTCCCTTTTTCCTTTGCTTAACTCTTTTCTCGTCACGTGGTTCTTTCATCTGGATGAGACAGGTTCTAATAAAGATTCATAGAAACCGAAAACAATCAAACCAGATCGATTCCATCCAATAAAAGATAAGTGTTCTGATTTGTATGCCGAGGTTTTATCCGAACTCCTTTTTTACTTTGTGTAGGCACCTACCAGCTGCAATATAGCCGCAAAATCATAAACATCAAATCGTAAAACTGGAAGACGGTTGGTACGTATACCATATACCTCTAGTTCGGTATGTATATGTATTTTGTATCTTCAGATTCTCGACGGACGGTCGATAGATCCTACTAATATTATAAATGACAAAGTTTGTGAGTACGGATGTTTGCTCCTCTTTCACGCAAAAACTACTGAACTGATTGGGCTGAAATTTGGTATGGGTATAGTTTGGAAGCTGGAATAACATATGTATACTTAGGTTATTTTTTATCCCGATAAAACGCGGGCAAAGGCACGGACAGAAGCTAGTACAGTATACATTTGACATTTACCAACCAGTCCCTACCAAAAAATCGATGTATTAATTCCTTTATACTTGCAGTGCTCGCTTCGTAACAAAAAGGCCATATAAACTTCTGTTACCTTTAACTAAAAGACGAAAGAACTGCAGAAATAGATACGCAACACAAGACCTTAACATTCACAAGTGCGTTGTGTTAGAAGTTAAGAATTACTAACCAGATAGAATAGCAAAACCTAGCGGTTTTTAAATACATAATAGCAGTAGCTGGAGCATTTGATTTTGTTTTAGGTATTTTTTTCACTCTAAAGAGTTCTGGTGATGTTGTGAAATAAAAGAAAAATGTTTTCACGGTCCCACTGTGTAAAAAATTTACTTTCTGCATAGCAGAGCCTTACCTCGTAAAACTGACATCAATGGTTTACGGCACGCAAGGAAGAGGGATTCCTCAGAACACCTCCATTACACTTGATTGCATATTATATTACACTGTTTGTATCTCCAGTGTATCAGTCATCACTCGGGTGTATGCCAGTTGCTTAACGTTATTGTTGCTCAAATGTAAAAGGTGTGGCAAGGTTCAAATCGGTTCAATCTGGAGTAATTGGTTTATAAATGGATTTCCGGTAAAATTGCCGACGAATCCTAGTAGCGCCCTTTTCCGAAGCCCTCCTCATTAGCAATTTTAGGTTTTAGAATTATTGTATTCAAGAATTTCAGTAGCTGCGTTCCTACTGAAATTCTTGAATACTTCGCTTCTATGCAGACCTGAAGCTGATTAATCACCCGCTCTATTTTCATAAAGTGAAGGCAAAATAAATGAAAATATAGTGAAAGCGGCGAACGACATCCTTTCTTCGATCGCTATAAGAGCGCCAACAAGGGCAATTTCTGAAAAACGTGACAAAGGTCATAAAAGGAACCCTTCCTGGTGACTCCTTAACAGTTACTGTGAGGCGTAACGTCAACCTTCACGGTGGTAAACATACTTATTTTGCATTCGGTGGAGTTTTTCCATTAAAAATGCAGTGACTTCCACGTTCAGGGGATTCGATAAAAACAAACTGTTTCCGTGTTGTTGTTTTACAGAGTTTAAGCTTTTGATTTTTCCAATTAGTTCCGTGCTTTCGATTTATCTGCGTTCCAATTTAAGGACAAGCTTTGCTGCTACTGTTACGTTTGAAATGAATATTTTGTTATTGGCTGAAGCACCAAAATAGTTTGGTGCGCTAACGACAATATTTTTGGACTGACATAAGTTGATATTATTACCTAAATAGTTATGAGTGCTTACTATGCTTAAGGTCATTGTGTCCTCCAAGGCGCTCATAAATATTGGCATCACTTTCATGTAGCAACATTACAAAACATACAAGAAAATAGGAATACAGATCTCTAGTGTACCAGGGACTTAAGATCTCGTTCACATTTTGATGATTACTTTGAGCTTGTGGAATGAAATTAAGCCTCATTATGCCTTATAATGTCATATTACAATATTTTTATAGCAAAAAAAATTAGTGAATTTTTGGTTGTTTCAGTACGAGGCCACGCCGAGGTCCGCGTCGAGCTGCAAATGGAAAGATGGGCGGCCCGAGGCGGATCCGTCAGACTGCGCTGCGTCCACGACGTGCCTCCACACCTACTCGACAAGGTCGTCTTCCTGCGCCATGGGACCAAGATCTTCCAATACATTAGGGATAGGAAACCGCCTTATAGAAACTTTACTACACCTGGAGCGGTGCTCAATGTAAGTATTCTAGGTGTTCTACAGCCTGAGCTGCTATGCTTACATGATAGTAGGATATGTATCTTATTGGTAGAACACGCCAAGCAAAGCATTAGGGCTCATACACACAGCATCCGTTTTACAGGATCTGTTTTACTGGATCCGTTTAATTTCCCGTTAAACGGATATTAGAACAGTATTCCGGATCCAGTAAACGATTGTTACCGGACCGTTTTTTACGGATTTTTAGCTACTAAAGAAATTGTTTACTGGATCGGAAATATCGCCAAGTGTGTGAACTCGCTCCTACAACTACATACGCTATCACGGGAAAATAAAATTAGGATAAGCGTTACAGGACAATCATGACGTCATCAATAATCTGTTCTACAAATCCACTTAAGTTAAATAAAACGCGCGAAATTAGAAAAGGCATTATAGAAATCCAATGAATGTCGACTTAAGTTCGTCAAAGCAATAAAAACCCATGGCCGCCCAGAACAAACTACGTCCCCAGAAAATTCAGTTTCAATAGTTATTCAATCCTTATTCTTTTGGGATAAACGAATAAGGGTGGCCCTTGACTGCGTAAGTACGAAAGGATGTGAGATTTCGGGCGCGGTTGGTACTAGTGAATCGCAGAGCCACAATTTATTAATAATTTCTTAGACCCACTTATTATTTTTTCGTGTGAGAAACGAATCAGTTCAAAGTCTCGTAAAATATTTTCTTCTAGACAATTCCTCATACAAGCACATGTTATCCCAGTCGCTTGAGTGCTCTTGACGGCTTCCTTTGGTAAATTCTTTGTTAGTTTGTCTCAATAGTTTTCTAACGAGTTAGCAACTTTTCTACATGTAGGAACTTACAGGTTTTTTGTTCTCTATGCCACGAAAATCGATTGGAACAAAATGCTTTTGCAGTCAAGTCTTCGATTATAAATATAATCGAAAATCTCTACATATTTCCTAAACATTGTTAGGAAAAATTTGATAGCGTTATATGTATGTAAATTGGCGGGGATCAAATTATGATAGTAAACAAATGTAGGAACTTACGGGTTATTTGTTTTCTATGCCACGAAAATGGATTGGAACAAGTGATTTTGCAATCAAGCCGTTGATTGTAAAAATAACCGAAAATATCTACTTATTTCCTAAAAATTATTAGGAAAAATTTGTTAGCGATAAAAGTAAATTGGCGAGGATCAAATTATGATGTTAAACAACGTTCTCAACGGAATCGATTTCAAATTACCACCGAGAGGCGGCTAATTGGCAGAATGTGGCACACTAAAATATTGAGGTGAGCACCTATAAAGGTAGTGTTTTTATAAATACAGAGTGAGCCAAACTAATGCCTTTAGGCAGAAATCAGTTTGCTTTTCTTCGTAGAAACCTTATAAAATAATTAAAATAGTTTTTACCAGCGAGTTTTCATTCTATGGTTTTTACAAAAAGTGGTTCAAAACCAACATGGCCCCCACCACATGTCGTATAACCAAAAATGTATCAACACAAACATCCGTGATGATAACGATTGGAAACAAAACTTAAGATTTTAAATAACTAAAATAAAAATAGTTTCTGATCCATCGTTATCATCATGGAGGTTTGCGTTGATACATTTTTGATTATACATGTGGTGGCGTAAGTCATCACTGGTAACACACATTGGTTAACGACTTTCGTCTTGAGGCTCTGCGGTATCTGTGACGAGAAGATATTGCGAAGTTTCCCGAACTTACGGATCCGAGACGTGGACGCTCACTATAGGCCTTGTGCATAAGCTCAAAGTCACCCAGCGAGCTATAGAGAGAGCTATATGCTCGGAGTTTCTCTGCGCGATAGGGTCCGGAATACAGAAATTCGTAGAAGAACCAAAGTTACCGACATAGCTCTCAGAATCAGCAGGCTGAAGTGGCGATGGGCAGGCCATATAGCTCGTAGAACCGATAACCGTTGGGGAGTAAAGGTTCTCGAGTGGCGACGGCGATGCAATGCGAAACGGAGTGTGGGAAGACCTCCCACTCGATGGACCGACGACATCGTAGCAGTCGCAGGGAGTCGTTGGATGGAGCCGGCTCAGGACCGCTATTCGTGGCGTCGTTTGGGGGAGGCCTATGTTCAGCAGTGGACGTGTACGGGCTGATGATGATGATGATGATTATGATGTGGTGGCGGCTAGGTTAATTTTGAATAACTTGTTGTAAATGTAATGACACTATCTTAGTAAATCTCAAAATAATAAGATCTTGTTTCTGATCCACACGAGTGAAGTCGCTGGCTAAAACAAGGGCATGTACATACATTCCTAAGTATTAATTTTATAGAGATACGATCCCACAGCGATGCTTGCGAGCCCGATAGCTATGCCATACGTGTCAAACGTATAGAGCACTATTTAATATTAAAACCCATTTACACGATTCTAGCGGGGATTGTAGTTTTTTACGTAACGACCGACATAGTGTACCTCCTACCTACCTACGTTTGACGATAGGAAATGTTATGGGGTGAGGTGAGGATGTTATTCGCTTAGGGATTACTCAAGGGAAATGCATGGGGTTTCGTAAGGCGTTGGTTCTTCTTGAAATGACATAGTCATAAAATATACCGTGTTTGAGTTTACCATGGTAATAAAATTAATACTTTGTCTCTCTAACACGTTTAAACATGATGTGTAAAGTTAAAAAGTAGAAACACGAAGGAACTTAGGTAGCTATAGTCAGTACTATAATTAACCCTTACTTTTGTACCCAAAAAAGCGTCGCTAGTACAATATTAGGTACCTACTACGGCTTTTTGCTAATTACCAGGACCGTAAATTAAACGCGACGAAGTTTGAAACGGTTAGTCCGTTGGTCGTATTTTGCACGGGACGTGTAACTGGCTCTGTTTACAGCCGTAGATGTTCCAACTCTTCTGGGACTTGTCTAATTTGTGATGACGTCTATGTTTGAGACAGTATAATTCTAGCTACAGTTATTAAAGTTTTTCTACTGTTTTGGAGGCGACTTTCAGGTTGGACTTTGTGAAATTAATGTTCCGTCTGCCCCACGTCGCGTGCCATTTTAACTTTTTTGTTATTATAGTGCTTATGCCCGCACTTTGGGTAATCTTAAAGAATTTTAATAATATCCCAAAAATTTACGACTCCGGCGGGACTTGAACCCGCGACCCTCCTCTGAATACGAGGATGCGCTAACCAACTGCGCCACGGAGGCAAGTACCCGACCATAGTAGAATCAGAATCAATAACTTATTTCTTTAGGCTTACAAAAAAAGCACTTAGACAAGTCAAATTTTATATGATAAACATAGTTATTATTATCAAATAAGAAATAATATAATTCAGCTTGCCGCTGAAGACAGGGTGCTATGGCCGCTTATTCTTGTCTAGCTGACCCGTGCCCACTTCGATGGGTGGTAAACATTGAACAGTTTATATGGGAAAATGAAATTGTTATTTTTACTATCTTCCTCGTACTTTTTCCACATTTCTCACCTAACATATCAAAAACCAAATCAGCTAAATCGGGCCAGCCGTCCTCGAGTTTTAGCGAGACAAACGAACAGCAATAGATTTTTATATATTATATATGTGTGTATATATATATATATATAAGATAGAAGATTGCAAAAATGTCAGTCAATCGCTTATTAGGGGAGGCCTATGTCTAACAGTGGACTAATATAGGATGATGATGAATATTGTTTTCGGAATATCGATTCACAGGGTAATTTGACGAGTAAAAGTAGATTGACCTTAGAATTCAGTCTGAGTATTTTGGTCTAAAATATATGCGTAAATTGTAATTTTTGTTTGAAGGGCCTTCAGCAAGGTTTTGAAGTTCGCAAAGTAATTTGCCTTGACTTGGTCAGGAAATTACCACTCTTTTCCGAATAAGTAGCACATAAGGCTTCGTGACACGATAATTTGAGCAAGTACGAAACTTTCCCTGAGTAACATTAAAATGATGGCTACCGTAAACCCCGCGAACTTCACCTAGTGTTGGTAACTTCGCCTAAATTAGAAAAAGTACGATATTTATTTTTCTATCAAGGCTACACTTATTATAGTTCGTTGGTAGAAACCCAAATTATAAATTGACAACACTGCACTACTCGCTTTCAAAATAACGGCAGATATTCCTTAGCAGTTGCAAAAAGTTATCGGTACAAATCAGTTAATTTTTTGAGTTGGTCCACAAAATTGTGATAGTGTGAGGAACTGGTTTGAGGTACGTCTTTCATATCTTTACAGTAGTTAGCAATTATGATCAGCTATCGAAATACAAAAGCTCATCCAAATACTATGATTATTGACAAAAATATCTGAGAAGGCAAAGTTAGGCGCCATTTTTTTGAATCACGATTTCCAAACTTCGCCTACCCTAGAGTTGTCAATTATTTTAACCAACAGAACAAAATGAAGGTTATGAACTTTATACCACTGGATGGCGTCCGTTTTTCTTTAGGTACCTAATTTTATTTATGTCATCGCTACTTCAGCACCCATATAGCGGGTAAATGTTGTTTTATTCGATATTTTTTTATGTATTAAGAATAACCTAGCTTTGACATACCAAGAAGAATTGATTTTGATAAAAACTATTTTCATTTGAAAAGTACTTATGTTGGTAAGGTACCTAATGAATAACAATTCTACCCGTATTAATATCAATTTCATTGAGTTAGTTCCTTCTGGTCTGTGACAGCCCTGACTTTTAGCTCATTTTGTCGATAAATGTTGACCTAACTTTGCCTGCCATCATAAAAAGTTAAATATAATTATTTGGAGTAGTATTGAGAATTGAATCAATAAATATTTCAATAAATTATAAAATTGCGTTAAAATCTATATGATTTATTAAGTTTTAAAGAAAATATGAGACTCAGGCGAAGTTAGTCTCATTGCCCTAACTTCGCCTACTTTTTTGACAGCCCATAAAGTCAAGGTTTTTAATGTATGTGTGCAAATAACACACACACTTTGAAAGCCCTTTAGAAATTGGTTAATTTCAGCAGGACATATCTGATTTAATGTGATCAATTTGGCGCAAAATTTAAAAAAACTGTAAAAAGCAGGCGAAGTTAGCGGGGTTTACGGTACCTTAAAGGAGGTCAGGGGCCAAATTCCGTGAAATGATTTTGATAGAAAGTTGTTTCGTTGTGTGAATAAAAAAGAAATAAAACCGGCCAAATACGAGTCGACTCGCACACGGAGGGTTCCGTACCATCGAAAAATCTATTTCACAAAATTAACCTTTATAACTGATTTTTGATGGAACGAAAAAAAGCAAAAGATACATGACGCGGTCACCCATCCAAGTACTGACTGCGCCCGACGTTGGTTAACTTTGGTGATCGGTACTCAACGCGGCATGGACATTGGCCCTCTTAATTATAAAATTATTTTATTTTTGTTGTTGTAGCGGCAAGAGAAATACACACTCTGTGAAAATTTAAACTGTCTATCTCTTACAGTTCTTGAGATATAGCCCTCTGAAAAGCGGACCTACGGACTGACGCACAGACAGCGGAGGCGTAATAAGATCCCGTTTTCACGCTTCGGTTACGGAACCCTAAAAACTGGTTCCTTAAACTGTTTTGAGAATTCAAAGAATCTCATGTTTGTATTGTCCTATAAATTTCGAACACTGCAATAAAGTAGGATTTAGTCGCCTGTTTGCTAACTGATTCTATGAACCCTAATTAATTATACGGTTTGCCCACAAAATGCACAAAGTCAAGCTTTTTTAGTGAATTAGTGTGCACCCAGAAAGATAATTTAAAATATACGTTCTTCGAGCTGAGTATTTATGTTGGTAGACAGTAAGTAAGGTACACTCAGATAACTTCCCGTAGCTTAACTTATAGGAGAGTAAAAAACCGTACTTAATTAGGGTTTATGGCTAATGCGCTGCTCATTCCAATAGTGTATGGGGGTATAGATGAAATAAAACTCAATTAATTAAAAACAATTTTACTACCTATTTTTAATTCCAGTCATCTTAAGCCTGTCACATGACTGGCAACGTAGCCCGACATAGCCTGGCAGATTGGTGTGACATTTCAGTGTACACGTAGGGTGTTTGGTATTGGACATGACGGACATATTAGGGGTTAAAGTATGAAATTGCCGATTTGTACTGAAAAATTTAAATGACTTTTTTTTAATTCAACATATTTATTTAATCAAAATGGTATATTTATCATTATTATCTATACATTGCTACCACCTAATATGAAGGTCATTTATGCCTTTGCGATAGAACTCTGGTGATCTAGATTCGACAAAATGTGTGAAAGCATTTTGTACTGCCTCCTGGGAAGAAAACTTTTTATCACGTAGAAAATTTTCCAAATCACGGAAAAAATGGTAGTCCGTTGGAGCAAGGTCTGGCGAATACGGAGGGTGACGAATGGTTTCTAATTGCAGTTCCTGTAGAGCTAAAACGGTTTCTCGTGCTGTATGGGGTCTCGCGTTGAGTGAGATGGATGATGAGTCGGGGCGGTTTCACTGCTAGTTTTGCTATCATTGTTCGGAGTTTCGCACAGTAGACATCTGCCGTTATTGCTTGACCAGATCGGAGAAAATAGTGAATAACACCATGCTGAGACCACCAAACAGTTACCATTACCTTTTTATTTGTAAGCTTTGCCTTAGGACACTGTTGCGGCGTTTGACCTGGGGTCAGCCATTGCATTTTTCGGTATAAATCGCGACAACTTTTAAATACAATTAAAAAAACTAAAAGTCATATTGAATTTAGTTTTCTTTTAGAAAGTTTTTCAACGAACGATCCCTTTCTAACGATATGCTACATGCCATACGACGTTATAAACCAGCACAAGCCAAAGTATCTGTACGAGAAGCTAGCCTGGATCGCGATCAAGCGCAATCGTAGGCAATGTTCCCAGCAGTTGGCAACACCGCAGCATAGATGTGCAGCTTTCCGTGGTAGCTTCCGATGCGCAGCCACCAAGTGTTGGAATGATATACCACCACCGATAAGAAACCTCAAAAATAAATTTAATTTTAAGAAAAAGCTAAACGCATTTTTAATTGAAGAACAGAGGAAACTTGGCAATGTAAGGATCAATATCTCGATTATATAGAATATCTAACATTCCTACCTTCTTTGGGCATCAAAAGTGCGTAAATAATTCTAGACTAAGTACCTACTTTATTTGTATGTAAATGTACCTGAGGTGCGTATGTATGTACCCGCATCACAGTCATAACAACGATTAATTTAGAACCATTATTGCAACTATTATCTTATTCTCTATATTACCTATTTACTGTCAGTAGCTTTGACCCGAATATCTATTTTTTTTTATTTTTCTTGTAGTATAACATATGTATATATTTTATGTCACCAAATTGCCGTCCGTAACGTCAATTAGTATTAAGGTCTTTGGCTGAAAAACAGCGCTGAGCATAAAATGTTCAGCACACGCAGAGCCAACCCCTATTTCGGCGCAGGGTCATGGAGGCAGAAAAACCTTATTTTTCACTACCACCCTTTTGTCACCCTTACTTCCATGTTACAATGTTTTTTGTTTACTGATTGTTTATTTTATTCTCATCTGTACCTGTGTCGAAATAAATGTTCTTTCTATTCTATTCATTCTTCTTCTTCCATACGAAATCATTTATATGGTGGTCAAACTAAGAGATACTTAACTCTTAGGGTCATTACCACAGATCAGTAGTCATGACAGTGTTTCGTGAACTTGTCGGCGGCCTGCTGACTGGTGTGTAGACTCCTTAACAGATATAGGGAAACAAACTGTACAACTGATTTTAACCCCCTTAGTCCCGTTCCAGACACAGGATGTCAAACGAGAACTTCAATACGAGAAGTTGCTGGTTGCCACGCCAAAGTTATAGAAGCAATTAGGTACGGGAACATTCAGTGAAAAGCGGATAATTATACAATTACTGCGAAACATTTTCCGTGTTTCTGTGCTGTAGGTACGTCTACGTAATGCAAAAGCGCACTTAAATTAATTCGGCATTCCACCGGGCGTAGAGCTGTCGTATCCGGCCATACTTACACATTATCATATCCACTCTAAATTTTGACTAAAGATCCACGTTTAAAATAAGATAATAACATTTTGTGACAGGTATATCAAACCGCGTAGAACTTAGAACGTATAACATGATATAGCTTCCAAGTGGAATAATACATAAATATTTATCTTTTTATTCTTTAATATCTGTGTAATCCCATCCTATTTGGCCGTATTGCTAAATATTTTTAAGTATTTTAAATGAAATTGTAACGCTGTGGTTTACCTCAATACATATAAATAAATAAATATACATAGAAACGGCTATAATCGCTACAAAGCTAGCTCACAAAACTGATTTGGTCTAAATGTTTCTGAACTAAAAAATAAATAAATAATACTGGACAATGCACTCAGCATTATCTGGCCCCAAGCTAAGCAGAGCTTGTGTTATGGGTGACTGATATACATAATAGAATATATTACATAAATAGATATTTTTATACATAGAAAACAACCAGAAACCGTGAACAAATATTAAATAGTTCTAAACAAATCACTAGCTGGGACTAGATCATACACAAGCTCTGCTAGCTCCCTATAATATAGTAGATAACTAAATTTCCTGACTCAATACCAATACATACAATATCGTCTTCACTAAATATTGTAAATAAAAGTCCTCCGCCGCGTCTGTCTGTTCGCGATAAACTACTTAACGGATTTTCATGCGGTTTTCACCAATCGATAGTGATTCATCAGGAAGGTTTAAGTATAAAATTTGACAAATATTTATTTTAATTTGTTTGGGAACAAGAATGTTATACTACTTAGATAACAATAAAATATCATAAGAACAAATAGAGCTATCATAGTTTCCGCTCTTTTGTGTAAATTGGTTGAAATATAACGATAATTGTTAGAAGTGTCGGAAAAAGTCAAGTTTTCATCGAAAACGCTGCCTAATCTACTATGCTCTACTACCCGTGCGAAGCCAGGGCGGGTTGCTAGTTAAATTATAACTTTTCCACCGGCCTTTTCGACCCGGTAAATTCCCCTCAGAACACCTCTAATCGCATGCACAACGCTCGTTCCATTGTAGGGGCGTAACAGGTCGACCTCACTTCTGGGTCACTCTTGCTGAATATAGGTGAATGCAGGTGCACCCTATGATAACAGCCCCCGAGAATTAGATAGCCAGATCACAGTAAGACTTTAAGAGTATACTGTGATCTGGTTAAGTCGTAAAAAGTCGTAAAAGTCACACAGCACCATTCTTCAAGATGAAACAATATATTTTAGTTTGTGTCTCGTCGAGCTGTAAGATAAAACAAGAACAAGCTATTTTAGCTAAATGAACGTTTTAAAAAGAAAGACTCTTAAATTATTTTCGTCGAAAATAGAGTACCGTACAGTCGACACTATGTATCAAATTTCATTTTGTCTGCACGCTACAATTCTTTTGGCCATTCTCAAGTTCACAAAATAGTGCTCGGTTTATTGATAATAAAAGGGAATCCATTTATTTTTGTCTCTGTTGCAGATGTTGTTGAACTTTTAATTTCCACCACTTTTAACTAAACTAGAGGTATTAAATATGTTTGCTCGCTTTAGACAACTAATCCTGACACTGGTTAAAAGTGTATACGATCTGCTAGATAAAGCTGCACGTGATTTAGAAAATGTTTTCATTGTCTTTTAAATAACTTTTTTCCAGATCGCGTTAGCTACAGAGAACTCCATTATCCTCCAGAACCTAGACTTCGCGGCAAGTGGTATCTACTCGTGCGAGGTTTCCATGGACACCCCTATTTACACCAAGGCGTCCAGTGAAAAGCAGCTAACAGTATTCCGTAAGTCACCCGTTATCTGTTTCGAAAATATCTTAAAACTTTGCCAAATAATTTAAGTAGACTCGGCTTTTAAGGTTCTAGCATTTTGTGGTAAGAATTTTGTAATGCTAGCTCGGTTAATTGAGCTAGCATTATTTAGTTTAAATTGTTATCTTTCAGAACGTTCATATTTTGTAGATTGTGTAAACAAGATTCATACGTCAGGTTTTTAAGTTTCATAGAGGAAGAACAAAATAAACTAAACGTATCACCCCCTTGTTTGGTAGGGGAAGTGGAGCAATGGAGGTATCTGGTGTGAGTAGAAGAAGAACAAAATATATTAGCTACCAAACACAAGCCATACAGAATTTAATTTCAGTACGCCAATCACTCCGGGCTGGTATCAATACAAAATATTAATTAAATTGCAACACGACAGGTATTTTCACCGTTAATAAATAAATATTTCAGTGGAGTTTGTCCGTCGCATATGTCTGTCAGCCGTTCAAAAGTTGATTGATCCGCTAGCTGGGTTTAATAATCGGTGCCATAACGAGGTCGCATTGACAGTGAAACAGTCTGTTAATTAGGTTTAAAAACTGGTTAATGGAAATGCTATTACAAAGTACACATAGATAAATACAATATAAGAGCATCTTTTCGAAATAACGCTTGATGACCCGAGGTTATGAGAATCTTACACAGCGCATCAGCGTTGTCATATAGGGAAATGTAGACAGAATCTTGGGGTCGCTACGGAGTACCTAGTATTGATCTGGATCAGTTGAGATGAGATATCTCTAGATAGTTTGAAGATCACCAATTCCATGCTGTAGGTACATTTGGTTAATAAATACGCAAAAGTTCCCAGATATCTCGATGAAAGCATTAATTTACCGGCCTCATGTGGCGGCAGGACGCACTATGTATTTGAGTTACATTTCGTGAATAAAACCCCACCTTACCTCGATGACGTCGATAAAATCCACACAGATAGCTGCCTACCGAAAAAGAGCTGTTTTAATGAACGTAACAAATCCCCCGTCCTACGAAGGCTTGAAAACCCCAATTACTTAGTACCTAAATAAGTAGTAGCTTAATCAGAGGAATCAATTGCAAGGGTTTTTACAAATGGCCGATCGGATCCTACGATTTATTTATGGAGCTAACTTCCATTTCTATTATTGGAGTTGGGCAAACTAATAAATCACAATCTAAACGTTACTGAATTTGGCACGGAATTGACAGGAGCAACTCTATTAATTTTCGAAGGGTTTGGACCCAAACCAACCCGAATATAAGATGATAAAAACTTTATTGTATGATTTAGATTGGTAGTTTGACTTTTTCTCTGGGTGAGATGTTACTCCAAACTCAGCGATACAACCAGTTGCATCATTGTACCTATATAAATAAAAGGATCCGTCCTATTCATGGTGCAGCTATTAAAATACGACGCACGACTATCGTGAGACGTTGGGAATATTTTTCGTGAGGCGTTGGGAATGAGCACGTCTCGTGTGAGACGATGGGAATGAGAATATCTCACGTGAGAGGTTGGAAATAACTCTACCCTAAGCATAAATAAATAAATAAAATTGGACAAGAACTTAGAACTGGATTTTTTTTATTATAGGTCGATAAAGAACTCCAGTTTGGAAATTGTAAGCAATTGACTAACCATTCATGTTGGTACCCTACGTAATTTTATCAAAACCAATGTATATGAAACAGTCACACAAACACCGACCTAATGAATACAGTTTCAAACTGAGTACATCCGCCTATGTTTGGCACCACAATCTACCATATTTCAAAATAACGAACTATTCACGTGGAAAATTGCTCAAATCGTACAAGTACATCCGTTCATTCGATTTTCTACTATGATGCTATCAAAATAAGGGACGTTTCAAACGCGTAAAGTGAAATAGATGGGGATTTCAAACCTGGGATACCATTGATTAGGTTCCAAATTTGCTTTCGTCCAATAGAGTAAATTTAGTGAGTTCTGACATGAATAAATGAAAAGCGGAGTATCGCTTCATCCATACATAATACATCGGCCCGTGAGTTTATTTTAAAGGCAGGTAACAAAATAGATGAAAGTTTGAGGTACTCATTCTAATTTGGTTAACGTTAATTGGGTTGTATCATGCCTTTATTTAGGCTCTATTATGTAATCAAGGGTATGTATTTTGTTTGTTTATTTACCTACAAACAAAGCCCCTAATCTTTTTGATGCGGCTATTAGAATAAGATTAAAGATGTTTATTATTTTTATAACTACACTATATTAAAATTTCAATGATATTATTAAATTAAAAATAATAAATGAATAAATAACAAATTTAAAATATGTCATTATAAAACAATGTCGATGAATATTAACAGCAAACAAAGAAGTAGGTACCCAGACAAACAATTTACAAATAATTAATACCGCAATATAATCCATAATTATCTTTCGGTAATTCCAAAAATTAAGTCTAATCAATCATTTATCATTTAAACCAGCAATATAATAGATTAGTAGCTAATACTCAACTTTACCTAAAACAGAGAACTAACAAACAGATAGCAAAAACTTAAATTATTTTTAAACTTATCCGCAGAGAATATTTGATGACATATATTATTCAGAACAACAAGTCACGGTTATCTCTATAATGAAGTAGGTACCTACACGAATTTCATAATTTCTCGTGGAAGATAAGAAACGCGAGAAAGATTTACATAAACTAATAATACCTCCCTAGCTGTCTCGTTATTACGGGCTATAGAAGATAATTTCTCGGTATCTTTACTAGATGCAAGAGTTAGCCTTTGGGCTTGTACCTACGATTTCCCCGTGTTTAGGTATTAATACTTGGAAAATTACAGTTTTTGTGGGTCTAGTTAAGTTTCACTTAAGTTTTAGGTACTTTATGCAATTACCTTAGGTAGAGCCTACTACAAAGCCTATTTCGTTTCTGTGATCAAAATATACCTATGGTACGGTTATTTCACGCGAGGTAAGTCTATTAAATTTCAGTTTCTTTGAATTAAATTATTCCTCAGCAATGGTCTAAACTTCCCAAGGTAACACTCTACATCAAACAGGCTATTTTATTTGTAAAGTCTCAGCCCACTTATTTTAAAACGAACAAAGATATTAAACTTTCTCGTAAAAATCTATATGGTTGTGAAAGACAGTTAAGAAACAAGTCCATAATAAGCTTTTTTACCCCGGATTTAATCTAGCACTCACTAAAAAGAATGCATTCTGTATGAGTATTAACATATATAGCGCTCTACCTGATGGATTCAAAGAGTTACCCTTCAATAGCCTGAAACTAAAGCTGCATAAATGGTTACTTGACTGCTGCTTTTACTCAGTCAGTGAATATTTTGACTACTGTAAAAAAAAGCTGACCCGAATTATGAACCTCCTGGGAAATGACATGTAATTAACCTATTAATAATAAAAATTGTCTAACTCCTTTTTTATTTCTTTGTTCAATATATTACTTGTGTTTAATATAAATTTTTGCATGCCAACTTATCATGGTAAAACATAATGGACCTGTATGTAAATTAAGACCTTATTTTGTATACACATATGTTTCTAATATATGACTATGACTATAACAAAATTGGAGAAATATTATTGTTCATTTATTTTTTGCACAAGTCCATTACAAAGGTTTTACAATTTAGTGGCAGAAATACATGAACTTTAAACCTGTATGTAATGGCGTTACAGCTTTCCGAGTTAGAGTTTTTAGTACCTATGAAATTAAATTTAAATTATGGTAATTTAATTAAATTAAAATTATGTTAATTTAATTCAATTAAAATACAGTCTCTTTCTTCATTTTAGCGGTTCAGAAAACAGGTGGTCGGCTGCTATATTCGTAAACATTGCAAAAGGGGATCAGGGCATGGAAATTAGATTACGAATTTAAATGGTATTATTACATATTTCAAGTTTATCTTGGATTCATTATTCAGGATATATAGGATTTGCAATTGTTTGTAGTCACCTCGTTGAGTCGAAGTCATCGTAAACTAAATAGAAAGATCCACCTCATCCTCTGGAGTTGGCATAGTTCCAAACTAGGTTTAAATGCAATATTGCAAAGGAATTTCATTATTTTTTATATTACTTGACAAAGCTATTCTAAACTTTTTACTATAAAAACTTTCGTAGTTTGATAAATTCATTATGAATGTAAGCGGGTTAACTACGAACCTAGTTTGTGTTGGAAGAACACCAACGTTTCATCCCTTAACCGCACTCACCCTGAAGAAGTCCCTCGTTAAGGGATGAAACGTTGGTGTTCTTCCAACACAAACTAGGTTCGTAGTTAACCCACTTACATTCATAATGAACTATTCTAAACTATTGGACATGTACAAAGGCGAGCTAAAAGAGTTTTCTTACAGCAAACCTACGGTTATAATGAGAATTTATTTTCTAAACTTGTAATCTGAGGTGTTGGGAAATTATCTCGTAATTAAAACTAGTCTCTTTTTATATCCAATAAACAATTAATTTGCTAAGACTCCCTTGTTCTTTAAAACAGTGTTCCGCAAAGTGTATGCCGCGGCACACTGGTGTACCGTGGTCATTAGTTGGTGTGCCTCGGAAAAATAAGGTTATCTCATAAAGCTAAATCGACGGACGGAATAAAAAACTTACACATCTAACTACTTACTAAACTTTCATATTTGGCGTATTTGTTCAAGGCAGAAATTCCAATAATTTATCATCATTATCAGCCCATACTCGTCCACTGCTGGACATAGGCCTCCCCCGTACGATGCCACAAATAGCGGTCCTGAACCGCCTCCATCCATCGACTCCCTGCGACCGCCACGATGTCGTCGGTCCATGTGATCGATACACATCGATCCGAGTGGATGGTCTCCCATGTAGGGGGGGATTTGCCATAATCACCACGCTTGGTGATTATGGTGGTGGCGCTTGGTTATTTTTAAACACCAACACTGCGATCACCAATCCGCCTTGGTGATCGCAGTGTTGGTGTTTAAAAATACTCAGAAGTAAGCTGCTGGCCTTCCTGGTAGGTTCCCTTAGTCGGCTCTTACGCCATCCACGGGTTGAGTTGGAGGGATCGATGTTCGTACGCCTCGGCCCCGCGGCCAGTATTTTATCATCGTCGGATAAATATAAAGCTTTCGCGCTAAATTGGTACTATGGATCAGTGTCGGTACCAATGGCAGTAATGAAATGTTCCCAAATGTCATTGCAGCTGATCCAGACAAGAGAGCAGGCTTTGATTGTCAAACACTTGAAGCTTGAAAATTAATTTCTATTTCGCTGAGTGTAATCTGCAACCGTTGGACTGGGTTCGAAATTCATTTTCCGAGCGCATCTTTTGGACATTTACCAAAAAATGAGCAGAAAGATTTGATGGAAATAAAACGGATTATAACTTTTTGTCTCTGTGTGAAAAATCTTTCTAAGCAAGCTATTGTAATACTTTTTACCTTTTCCTACGACCCATTTATGTGAATTAGGACTTTCAACTCTTACCATAATAAAGCGCAAAAAAAAGAGCGCCGCAGGACGATCGACGAAGAGATGAGTCAACGATTACTCCAAAATTAGACCGTCTACGCTCAATTAAACAGGCTCATGTTTCGCATTAAATACCTTTTCCGTAATTTAAAATGTAGGTTTGCTGATTATTAAAAAATATTTTTTTGATCGTAAAGAATAAATATTGTTTTATTGATTAATATTAGTACTTAAAAACAGATTTTTCATTTATGGTGTACCTCCAAAAATTTTCGTTTTCATAGATCTAGGTACCTTGAACACAAAAAGTTTGCGGAACACCGCTTTAGTGGATCGGAGCACCTACATAAACTCCCAAAGTCTGGGTCGTAAAGTACCTACAGATAAACAGATTAAATCCTTTGTTTGTGAAAATGTCCCCGAATAATTACATATGTCCTTTCTAATGATAGCTGTAGACACAATTTCAGTAGTTTATCTAAGGATTATCCAACTGCTTAAAGAAATTAATCCCTTTTAATAGGTGCAATTACAAACGGTTTATGGATTATTCGGAATAATTATCGCTTCCTCGATAAGATCGCACAATGTTTATAAAACAAGAACACGCGATATTCCACTGAATTACAGTAAAATGCGTACGCTTGTATTACTCGCCTTCCTGTGTGTCGGAGTTTGGAGCGAGGAGACGGACTTTAGTGGGTGGCACGAAAAGGTCGGCATCAAATATGCAGAAGAAATCGCAAAGCAAGAGCAAGTACAACTACATAGCCCTATAGTCGGAGGTGCCATTGCGCCAATCAACTTTCATCCGTACTTGGCCGGAATTATCATAGACTTACTGGGGCAAACACGAACTTCCGCATGCGGGGGATCTTTGATTTCCTCCACGAGGGTATTGACAGCGGCGCACTGTTGGAACGATGGCCGGATGCAAGCCTCTCGGTTCACCGTGGTACTTGGAACACCCTACCTCTTCCACGGAGGACAAAGAATCCATACCCATACCCTCGGCGTACACCCGAGGTACGATAGCCGCACGTTAGCCAATGACATAGCGATATTGTACCTGCCAGTCCGTGTTCAATTCTCTAGCACCGTTCGGCCGATACAGCTACCGACCGGATGGTTCCAGACTTATGATTATACCGGTCACTGGGCGACCGCTAGCGGGTACGGCAGATACGCTGATGGCAGTTCCCCTACCATCAATACTATGGTGAGGCACGTCTCGCTGCCAGTGATTTCTGTTAGGCAATGCCAAGCGTTTTATCATGATGCTATTCAGGAATCTAATATCTGTACTAACGGTTGGGGAGGCGTCGGGATATGCCAAGGGGACTCCGGCGGTCCTCTGACGGTGTCCAGCAATGGGCAGCCCATATTGATCGGGGTGAGCTCGTTCGTAGCTCAAGATGGGTGCGAGTTGGGATTCCCATCTGCATTTGCCAGTGTTCCATACTTTTTGAGCTGGATTCAATCGCATTTGTAGACGTTTATATGGAAATTTTCTTTTGCGATGTGGGTGCGCATGAAATATAAATCTTGAAATATACTCTTCTATTATTTTACCATAACAAAACCTCCTCTAGTTTATTTATGTATGTATCTAACTATTCGTATTTACTATAACGTAGATACCTTCTTACGGCAACAGCTGTACTTAGAGAGCACTCAATATTGACGACCACGACAATGTCTCCATTCCAATTCAAGTCACAATCGCAAACAAGAGGACGTCATTAAACTGGGAGGGGGCAGGAAATTCACTAATGGATGACAAAGAAGGTATAAATAATTTATAGCTTATTTTGGGCGGAACCCTCCCCTTCGATTTGACATCCAACTTACCCCAATTAGCGTTTACGACAGCCGATTTCGTCTCACTCGAGATTACGTGGTTATCAAACTAGGAGTTGCGGCAAATTGCTTCGTTTAGTACACTTTCTCTAAGTGGATAAGAGAATTAGCAACTTAAAATCTTTAAATGTAAGTTACTGTAACGTCTTATTAATAAACATATTGATTTAATCAATAGCCGATTGTACTAAACTTGTTATGTTTAGATTTTGAATATTGGGGTAGAATGAAGTGATAATTTGTCTATCATGGTAACATAAGTCTTCCACCACTATGACTAAAATGATTGTTTTAATAAACTTAGGTACCGCCTCTATTCTGCCTTCCAAAACCTACCTATTGAATTTATGTAAATTATACCGAAAGTTCTAATTAGTTATATCACCCACAAAAGGACTTCAAATCAGATAAAATTCAAACTGGATATTTTAACACACCCTTTGCAATAGCTGAAGGCGGGAAAATGAAAAGGTTAGCTTTTGCATAAGTTTGAGGATGGAAAGATTGCGAAAAAGATAGGTAAGCGAATGTGAGATGAATTTGAAATCTGTGCATGAACTGATCCGGCGAGGGCTTTGAAAGATGGCTATTCTTTGGGGCGTTTGCGCCTCTTAGAATACCTAAAAGCTGCAATATATTAGAGCTAGAACAAGATTTAGAAGTATATGAATAGTATGTTTTTGCTAATATGTTATTGCGATACAAGACAAGCTACCTGATAGTAATTATTTATCTTTATACGACATTCAACATGAGCTCACAGGGAAAGATAAATTGGAATTTTTATGGTTTAAAATGTCACTGCATTATAGGATTGTTGCTCTTTGGAGGAAGCTTAATGAACATGTGGGCAACCTTTTGCATGTGTAGGTCTCAAAAATAATGCCTGGTAATAATGTATTTTCAATGACTCAACACAAAGCGAATTCTGTCGAAAAGTAGTATGCTACTTTACAGCCATCAAACTTTTATTTCGTTAGTAGTATTCGTGCAACTTTAAATTGAGTTATTGTTTTGTGGACAAAACTTGATCACTGTCAATGAGTAAAATAATTAGGCTTACAAAATGTGGTTGATACAGAATGTTCACGATGTTGCAATGTCCGTGTGACCACTTCTTCGTCAAGTCTTATGCTGTAATGTGCAGTGCAGATATTAGAATTAAGAAAATTTAGTCAATTGTCAAACCATAACCAACCCTACTGCTAAGCAGACAAGAGTTTTCCTGATTACAGTATCTGATGAGTATGTTTTCTTCAGATCCTCAAAAGCATCATCCCCGTATCGACTTCCCGACTCGATACCTGAGCTTCGGGGAGACTCTCAGTGCCAACTGCACCACGGCACCGGCGTTGCCAGCACCTCACATCACCTGGTTCATCAATGGCAAGAAGGTAAGGTTACGTCCTTCCTTAAAAGACACATTTTATCATTGGCTATCGAGCCTTTTTCACTGCACGTGTACACTGCTTAGCACAGCTATATCATATTGAGACTAAGACGAGAGAGTCAGTACCAGCCATCACATGTGACTTGAACTTTGATCATTCCACACAAATCCAAGATCTTTAGCTAGTTACGACGACCTCCCCCGAAATACCTAACTAAGGCAAATAACATAAACCAAAATCACCACAATTTATACTCCAGTTTTAAGGACAATCGCTGCCATTTTATACTCAAGACTGTTTTAAAGACAAACATTTAAGTGTATCGTAAAGTAAAACGTTGTTTCAGATGGACGAGCTCGCCGCTCACTCTCATAAATTCCGAGTGCCGATGAGTGAGCGAAACGGCCGGAGGGGACTGCAGAGGGCCTTGGAAGAAGGGGGGGACAGCACCCCCTCCCCACTGGTCGCTTTGACCCACGCGTCTCATGTAGCGACCCGCCCGCCTGGATGCAGCCTTAAGGATCAGGTGAGGTTTCTAAACGCGGAAGAACAGCGTTATAGGAACAGATAACTGAAGTATGTGCCAGTTTTTTTTTTCAATCTATAACAAATTATTGTAAACAGAATTCGTAATCCAGCGTAGCACTTCTTGGGGTCGTCTTAGTTGTAGAGGCTCTACCGTCTACGTAAGATATTAGGACACGTATTATGAAATCTTGCTCAGTCATAGATCCATGCTTGAGTGACGTTTATGCCATAGAAAAGTGTTATTCAAGCATAGATCGATGACTGACTGTACTAGCTTTCATAATAGGTACATGCCTTAGAAACGCCTACGCCATAAAAGTTCTACGAAGCGCCTCACTCGTAGAGGGTCTACGAAATATGTACGTCGTAGCAGCGCACGGAAATTCCACGTTGTCGTGGCTTTACGATACAACAACACCGGTGTCGTCGTACGTAGCGATTCTACATAAGGTAGGGGTACCACATTTACTGCTTTGGTTTAACCAAAGCTAGATAATTGGTTTAACGTATATAACAACGGATTAGTGTAATTACTTTACATCAATCCAAACACGTATTGTTAGCTAACAAAATCAACGAAGGCTTAGCAACGCCTACAGCCAGGAATCTAATAATAATAAAGGTACTCGTATACCCCATAAATAATGAATTCCCTGCTAATAGGCAGCTACGTTGACAATATTATTAATACCGTGTTTTGTTCACTGCGTGAGCGCCTATCTGAGCTGAAGAAAATTACTTTTATGCAAATCAACCATTATGTTTCCACGTGCAAAGCTTAACCACTGTAAAGTATACATACGAGTACCTATCTATGCCGTACCTATGTGGGAAACTCTACGTTCGTGCTTCGACTGGAATATTTTCATTATACACAACAGTTTTATTTTGGAGGTGGCGTTGTTAAGATTTTCCAAGGCGATTTTGCGTCGCGTTGGTTTTTGCAGACGTTTTAGGAAATTTCTAGATGGTCCGATATGTTCCAAAATAACACGTGTATACTTAGAGAAAAGGGTAATGTTAATTACGATAAGATAGGTATCATACTATTATGTAACCAACTTTTTGAGTGCTTCGCTAAAGTAATCTCTAACAATCTATGCCAAAAACTGGTCAAAAGTTAACAAACAGAAAAGCCCTTTTTCAAAACCTGAATAACCCAAGGCCCTTACAAACGACGACGCTTCATTTTCCAGCTAGCAGAGTTGCACGAGCACGAATTTAACGTGATCCGGACCACGACGAGCCGCCACAAAAGCCGCAAGCCGAACAAAAGGGACCTCTATGTGACGATCTCAGGTACCTTATTATAAAACTAATTTATTTTTTACTTTCTTATTAGTCAATTGAATCACTTAAAAATACACAAAATATATGATATCCAACTAGTTGCCGTGGCATCGCACCCATTTTTTCCGGAATAAAAGTAAGGGAAAGGTATAGGCTTATCCTTTCCCAGGGGCAAAATTAATATCTCGATGCCAAGTCTAATTAAAATCTGTTAAGCAGACCCCTATTCACACTAAATTAATCGTTTCACCATAACAATGGTATCGCCTCAAATTGACACATGTTGGCATTTTATCTTTGTTGAAAGAAAGTACAGATAAGTGTCAAGGTTGGAACCCTTCTATTTTTCCGTGCAAATACCACCGCACGCACTATCTACATATAATCATACTTTACTTCATCTATGGACAATTCTGTGACAAAACCATTGTCATAGTAAAGTGGTTAGCAGAATTCGGCACCTGTTTGGTAGCGAAAGGGTAACAGACAAATACACTGACTGAGAGACAGGCAGAGTTACTTACATTTGATATTTAGTATGGATAATTGTTTTTTCTAGAGTTGCAGCTCGTCGCAACTGGCCGGCTTGAGATCACGTGTGTCAGCACCATCCCTGAGTTCAGGAGTATTGACGACAAGTTCGCCGATGTTAGGAACGATACTGTTATAGGTGAGTAAATTTGCCGTATTTGAAAGCTGATGTAAGGTACGGCTCAGATAACAATGGAGAGGGCTATGCTTGGGACTTCAAGCATAGCCCTCTCCATTGTTATAGAAGATATAAGAAGGACTCCTCTTCGAGGTCTAATCAGAAAAGAGGAGATCCGCAAAAGAACCAAGGTAATCGACGTAGAGCTAAGTGGCGGCGGCGGGCAGTGCACATAACTCGCCTCAAATTTAAGCACGTCTCAAGTCACGATGTTTTGATAGTTTTCAACGAAAATCTGTCGAAATTTTTTCACTTAGGACTTGCCGGTCTCTCTTAAGCCTCTCGAGTGGCGATCACGTACCGGAACACGCAACGAAGGCGGACCTCCCATAAGGTGGACCCATGAATGGTGAAGGTCGCGGATAGGCGCTGAATGCAGGTAGCGCAAAACTGACCACTATGGCAAATGTGGCATCTTTAAGGTAGGCCTATTTCCATTGGTGGACGTCCAGCCAGCATGTTGATGATAATATACAGTACGTTTGTCAAAGTATTTCCTCAGGGTATTAGGCCTGTTTTTTTTTAATTTTGATTGTACACATTTTTGTTGTGATTTGTGTCTTATGTACATTAAAGTAACACTTTTCATTCATTCATTTATAGTTTGGTATTTCATTGGCATTTCCCTTTTGGGCGACCTTTTCAAGCTCATTCAGTCCTATTATGAAGCTATCAAGCTCCTATAAAATTCCAAAAAAAATCCTGATCCGTTAAGTATCTATAGTATGTATTATTATGGTGTATTTAACTCAAAGTGGTTTATTTCCTTTAGACCTTACAGGACCTCTTGGATATGTAGGATCGCCGTTTTCATTTATGTATTGAACGCGAACTCTACATTAAATGTAATAGGTACATATAATACTTCGGCAAAGCCTTTTACAATAGTAACAATGAGTATACAATAACTACCGAATAGTAACATGACAAACGTGTCTTATACACAAAGGCGTCGCTAGTTTTGAGTTGGGTTTTGAATTGTTTGCCTTTTAGGATGACATTATGGGCGAAGAAACATTACCTAATCTGTGTTATGGGTAACATTGCTATAGTATTCCTTCAATAGATCTGTTTATTTCAGACTCTGGATAGGACTCTCGATTTCTCGAATTTCATATTTTGAGAATAGGTTTTGGCAATCACACAGAAAGTTTTTGCATATTTTGACAAATAGATAAATCGCCAAAAGAGCCTCCATTACACTCTACTTACTCAACCGTTTTCTCATACCCTTTAAGCCTAAATCAATTGTGAATCGTATTAGAATAAGAATCTGATTAGGTAATCATAAGGATTTTCATCCGTATTTTAATTCAATAACGTTTCTTTTCAGTTGACGTGATCAGACAATCCACGTTCCCCCAGCCGTCTGCAAACCTCACCATGCCAGAATCAAACACATCCTCAGCAAGAGCCATCTCCGCTTCGATCTGTCTACTTCTATGCTTACTCTACACTACTCTTTAGTAGCTAAACATTTTTTATACAAAACGGGCTGTGATAAAAACATATGTTCATTTAAATAGGTACATTTTCGCGTGTGATATTTATTAGCTGCTGTTTGATAGATTTGTGGAACTCGACGTCCATTAGCTAAGCCTTATCGCTTTAACCAGAAGTCAGTCGTTTGCATTAACAGTATGAGTGACAGTTACGCACGCGGGTTTACCTTTGAAGTAGGTGTAGTGGGTCGCACCGCAGTAAAGCAGAGAATACATTAACTGGATTGTGAGGTGCGGCCGGCAGTACTGATTAGTAATATGGACGTTGAGCATAAGAGGCGAGGATTCTGATTCTCACTCAACCTTGCTTCCATTACTAGCCATCTTTCTCCAAACAGAAATGAAGTCAGAAGACTAAAGCTTCAGCCAAACCTGCGCTTCAAAATCGTGAGATGTGGGATGCGAAGCGGCAGCATCAATAACGCAAAACTTTTCCCATAGTTTGTAATCTCAAAGAAATTAAGAGATATCACAAAAAAAAATCTTTGAATACTGCTCTTATATGTACATATAAGAGATATGTAGATAAAGAGTATAATAATTATTTGACACCAGTTTGACACTAAAATATGCTCGCCGCATTCCGGTCTGAATTGAGCTAAGTTCTGTTCTATAAAGACTTACTGGTATCTTATACCTTGATATTGTACTCGCCATTTACGTTTTCAAATGACTGCTTCATTACATTGCCATTAATGTGCCTAGAATATGAGCCAAATACTGGATACAAACTTACATATCATATACCAACTCCATGGGAGATTAACGTAGAGTTAAGAATCTAGTCAAGAAGATAGACCATAGGTGAAATATAGCTAATGGTACCATGAAATACCTACTCAATGTCAGTAGAGTAATTGTAAATATTTTACTATATCGTAGGTAACCTCGATAGAATAAAATAACAAAACGAGTAAGTAGATAACGAAACATTAAATTTCAATTAGGTTAGGTACTATCTCTTTCATACCTTTTCATACCTTTACGAATATGTACTTATTGCTAAGTCCTATGTATCTACTAAATACTAAATGTAGTTCTAAGCGCGTACAAGTGAGTATTCATTACGCCTATTACCCAAGTCTACTTTTAAAAAAGAAAAATCTCTTTTAAAAGATCAACTCACATTAACACTTTCATGGCTCCCGCCGCACATGTCCATGTCCAGCGCTGTGAGCAGCTGAGCAATGATTGCGTTAAATTTAAGCATGTTATTGAAGTCACTCAAGTTTGACAGCTCTCAATGAAAATTTCAAAAAATCGTAATTTGAGTAGTTGTCCTGCTGTCACGCACAGGTATTTGGTTAATACATGATTTTATTTTATCTGATTATTCCATATAATTTTTAAGGTCTACTCAGATAGGTCCTACGCAACTCATTTCAATTCGTAAAAATGATGAAATCTGCAGTAATTACAACGTAAAAAAATTAAGGGATCAATGTATGTAGGGCTAGGTGAGAGTAAAAAAGTTCTAGGTCTATGGAGAGTATTCATAGATTTTAGAAAAAAATCTAGATCTATGGGAGTATTAGTCGAATGAAATGTCCTTAAAACATCGACCTTGCCTTGATACTGCTTTCACCGTATAAAGACATCGACTCACCGATCTAGCGGCTTCCCTTACCATAAAATAAGTAGGTAGCCTTTTTCTTGTATGTCTTGGAGTCTATATATCGCACCTAATTCGGCGACACAGGGGGCCAATTCTGCGTATCACGTGATACTTTATCGAGTGATACTTATTATCACGGGATAAAAATATCATGTGATAAATATCGAGTACCGCTAAAAACTGCATTCTCTTGTGACTTATCGAGCAACTCTTTATAGAAAAACCCTCGATAAATATCGAATTGCAGATTTTGAGAATACGATTGTTTATCACTCGATATTTTGACAGTTTTTGCTATATTTATCGAGGAGATACATTGCCAGAATTGCCCTCCAGCCCGGTGGGTTGGTGCGACATTTATTGTATTGTAGGCAGCCGACGCGACGGTGTTCGTCAACTTGTCGATTTTAGTGTATAGACTCCATTAGTTGGCGATAAAAGTAAACCGACTAAACATGAGATTTCAATAATTTTTCCAAAGAGGCAGTTTTATTTTTGATTTACTTTAAAGTAATAGGTACTCTACAGGTTTTTAAAGGACCTACAAAGTGGTACCTATTATCATAGACGAAAATAAACTACTTTAATCTATGATATTATACGTGCCTACCAAAATTATGAATACCTCCTAAAATAAATATACTATACTAGGTATATCCGATGGACCGACGACATCGTAGCGGTCGCAGGGTATCGATGGATGGAGGCGGCTCAGGAACGCTATTCGTGGCGTCGTATGGAGGACGCCTATGTCCAGCAGTGAACGTGTATGTGCTGATGATATATCATCATCATCAGCCCATACACGTCCGAGATTCTAGCTGACTAATATCAAACTAAGGTACGATATACGATATACGAGTACGTATAAGATAATTAGACAATAAACATGTTAATTGACGACCGACGTGGCGCGGCGGGCGAATGTCCGCCTGCAACAGTAATTCATAGATTGATATTTTTTATTATACATAGAAAATACCCAGACCACCCGAGACAAATATTTGCAGATCGTACAAACATTTGTCGGCGGGAATTGAACCCGCAGCCTCCTGTGTCGCAGGCGGAAATTCGCATTCAGCGTCACGACAAAAGTTTTCCCACATTTTATTAAAATTAACCGACGAAATTTCTAATTGTCCGATTATCTTTTGGTGCACACCAAAAGATCCGCCCACCTTAGTATTTGATCATACCTACAATTCGGCTGTTTTAGGGAATTGTTTATTGTACTCATGTTACATTAAATAGGTTTTAATATTAAATAGGTGAGCCTCGTGTGAAACTGAAACATATCATTTAGAGAGTAACTGCATTTTTATAAGTATATGGAAATAAGTACTTAGAATATTTTGTTCATAAATGATAACAGACGAATAACATACATAATGTATGCAAATAATAGGTCTTACTCACAATTTGCTATTTTAAAAATTTCTCAAATAAGTTATATATAAAGAATGTTTTAAATATAAAATAAATATTAATATGTACATACGATACATTGTGTTTTCATATAATACCGCCCTAAAAGCCTACTGTTGTTTTGTCCTATTATCTCTATGTGATAATGATAAAAGATACCAGAGCACAAGATTTAAAATTATTTTATTTTATTAAAAATAACAACATCAAATTGCTTAAATTTATGGAAACAACATAATAATACTTAAATTTTATATAAAATAGATAATGAAGTAATCTAGATCACATATTAGGCAAATTCCTAAGTAGCTATTAATACATTAATTATTCAGGATTGAATAATATAAGGAAGTATCACGATTTGAATAACAATTTAAGCATACATACTAAAATGTTATATTAGGTTAGTTTAAGTACTCTTTTAACAGAATAACAGTCAAGCAATGTTATAGCAGTCGCAAAACATCCTGTCCAGTGACAGGCATCGAGAGTGAATTCTGCTAATGAAGCTGATGGTAAATATATAATTTTTAAAGAGACCAAATAATACCTACCTACCTAATTTACTTTTAACTATTAAACAGTAGTCGACTAGGGAAATTGCAAAAACGTTCAAACAAGTAAATGAGAACAACAAAGTTGCAAAAAGTTTGTTGTATTGTGTGTGTAGATAAATAAGTCGAAAATTAATCCAATACTTGGGAAATAAGACTTTTTTGTCAATATCGTTTGTCCTGATGGATCGCTTTAAAATCACATTTTTACTTTTAAGTATTCATACAACATAATCATCACGATGATTTATCTTACTGTCAAAGGTCTGAGTTAAGATTTATTTCCCTACCAATAAAGAGATAATATTGTACAATATCATGAATCCGGAAAACAGTTTAAGCTTATCGATACAAAATCTTACTGAGTTTCTAACCATTATGGTCTCTGTAAGTTGTAAAGCCTCATGTCTTAAAACTTTTAATTTACCATCGAATAAACAAGGCTGTTTTAAATAATTGCAAGTACAAAGTGAACAGAAGTATGAGTGCTTTATTTTAGGTGCAAAAAATATTTTCATTAGGAACTATATATATTTAATTTTTCTTCATTACTTTCAAGTTTATTATTTGTCTAATTGATGGACGATCTGGTTTGAAACTACTTTAGTCGCTATAGAAGCGTTGGGTATTAGGAATCGGTCCATGTCCTTTATGAGGAGATTATCTCCATCCGGTACTCCATATTTGAAAGTGATAAGTTCTGGGTGCCGCTTTTTGGCGGTGATTTTGACAATCGTGGCCAAAGGCCTTCTGGACATAACTTTAGCCGCGCCACGCTTATTCGGAATGTCTCTCAGTATAATCAAATGAGTTTCAGTTACTACTAGGTAAGAATCGTGCATGTATCCATTGAGGAGTACCTCCTGGCATACGAAGCTGTCAACAACATTATGTTCTTTCATATATGTGCTAACATCAACGATTTCTTCCAGCGAATCGGATTTAGTGTAATTTTTCCTGTGGCTATCTGTTCTAGAGTCATCGTCTTCGTCATTAATACTGAACACGGGAGGGACATTCCGGTACCTCTGCTCTTTTCTATCTCCTGCAGAAACGTGCCACTCCCCATTATTAACATTCGCATTGGGATTCACGATATACTCGATCAACTTGCCTTTCACCTCCTGGCTCTTTGCTTTCATTGCTGAAGACAGCTTGCTGAACAATTGCTTAGCTGGTAAGTTATCTTTGACTTTGGTCTGCCGGAAGTCAGCACCATCGTTGTTATTATTCGGCACGCAGACTAAGCACGTGGACTGATTGTGCTCTTCAAGACAATCTGTCATGTGGGGGCCGAAGTAGTCGTGTATTGCAACAAAACCTCCATCCAGCATGGACACATGCTTGATGTTCCTCTTTAGGAATGATGCAACAACCATATGTGCATAGCTATCCTCCACAGCCCTGCCAGAGCCTACAAAGCATAGGTGCTCACCAGCTGCCAAAGAACCCGCCGCTAAGGCCTGCCTTTGGGCATTCAGCAAGCCCTGCACAGCAGTTTTAAAAGCTGATGGTTCTTGTAACATTAAATTACAATCCAGGTGGAATGCAGTTGACAAGTGCCCAGCATTATACTGCTCAGACGGCCGACAGTCAACTAAGAAGAATTTCACACTATCAACATTAGCATCAATAGTGGCACTCTCGATGAGCTCATGAACAGCCACGGGAAGACACAAGGCTTGGGAGTACACCTTGGAGTTGATCTCCAAATTCTCAGAAAACAACACTTCTAAGACATCATCTCTAAATGACTGAGGAGTTTTCAGTGAGTAATAATGTGCTAATGAACAGAAATCTGACACATCATTGGCTTCAAGATCAGCAGGCATACTTATAAGTGTTTCAATTATAGCAGCTTTGTCATCATCTTTCATCTGCAGCAGTTGTTCTCGGGCATTAATTATCATGATCAAACAAAGGAAAAATATGAAGAAAGGATCAGACCTCTGGAAGTACAAATCCCACATGAAAAGTACCACTTCCAAATTACATGTTCCAGCAAAAAGTGATCTAAGCCAAGGTAAGCAATACTGCTCTGGGGTTATTCTTTTGGTATCCAAAAATGAGCAAAGTTCGGGGTCGTGATACTGAAGAACTAGTCGTAAAATATGGAATGGCACACCATTTTTAACACAGCCACTGGGAATGTACAATTTGATTATCCTTTCAAATAAGTTGTATGTATCTGCCCTTGGTAACTTCAAACTAAGTAAAGGCAGCAATAGTTCAATCCAGCCATTATTTGATGTGTAGCTGATTGACTTTGATTTACAGTAAAATGTTATAATAGACTCTATGTCAGATAAAACAGACAATTTATCGTCATCATCATTACCTAGTTTTTTTACAAATTTCTTAACATCATCCCTAAGTTCATTTTGGTTTGCTAGATCAAATATTTCATCGAAAGAAAGGAGTTGGTTACTTGCATCTTGGACATTGAGACAGAGGAGCCAAACATCGGGGCGCAGGCTGTCAGGGATTTTCTTTCCCTTTGTGAGAGAGTTGATTTCGTGAGCAGTACATCCATCCAAAAGAGCTGACTCTAGTTCTATTAGCCTGGAAAAGAGGGAAAACAAATAACACAGTTAATATATGTATGTGTATTTTCCAGTTAGAGGGATTCTTAAAGTGGGGTCCTTAGGGGTCCGCAGCAGCAAAACAAAATTTCGGTTGATAGACAAAGTTTGGTAGTAGGTATGTCTTGCCGCCGGATTGTAGAATCGCCCCACTTGTAGAATGGGTTTATAATTTCTAAAATATTCGACGAGATGGCCAAGTGCTGTTTAGCCATATTATTGAATGCTGATCTTTCAACAATCAGCATAGGCAATAAGCAACTGAATAGCGCCGTACGCAAAGGCAATAACCAACGGCCTAGGCATTCTACAAATGGGCTTAAACCGCCTATTTAATAAACTTTGTCAAGAAATCGGGTCCGAACAGGAAGTCCTGCTATACATACTACACATAGCTGTCTGTTAAGGGGGCATGTCTTGAAGTTGTTTGAGTTGCAAGTAGAATTTTTTTCTGAAGGCATACCAATCTCCAGAGTGAAAAGATTTTGTACAAGGGCTAGCATACTTAGCAGATATAGTAAGCCATTTGAACTACAATAACCTGCCAGTTCAAGGTCCTCCAGTAACCATTGTGAAGGCAATTGCCTTCAACTGAACAGGAAGTTGAAAGGTTTTTTAGGTAAAATGCCACTTTAGAAAAAGAGTGTAGAAGCGGTACCTATCTACAAAAAGTATATTAAAGCTAGGACAAGAATAGGTGCCAAAGCTTCTGGAAATATAATAAGTAGGTATTGTGTAGATTAATTTGGCCAGAATAGTTTAATATATGGGTGCATTACCGTTTTTAATAGATATGGATAATACAAGTGATGACCATCTTATTAAAGACTACCTGATTGACATAAGATCTAAAGAAGAGTTGATAGTATAGTTTTTTCATACAAAAGGTATTGTATGAAATTGAATTCACAAAAAAAAATTGAAGAAAACTACCAATAAAAGTGTTTTAAGGCTTTATTTTCTTTTCCTAAAATATTCATCAACCAAGGAAAGGAAAATTTTGAAAGTATCCGAGACTGCACAACATTGAAGAAACCGTTGACCTAAGTAGCCTAAATTTCTCTAGGAGATCCTATGTGAGATCACAGGCCAAGGTAACTGACAAGTTATTTTGGATGTTTGTAGTCTCTGTGTCTTTATATTGAAGGTTTTTTTACATGCAACATAAAATAATAATCTGCTACGTACATGCAACATCCAATCAAATTGAATTTTTGATTGCAACCTTATTATTTAAAATGATATCAAAACCAGACTTGACTTCTTTGTAATTGGCAATATGTGTCTGGTTTGCCACTTTTCTGCCAGTGTCCAGTTCATGGAAATTTCTTAGTCATGGAATGGAGACAGGATTACATCAATAATATGAGCGTGATGAAACACCAATCACATTTTTACTAAGAACATAAATAAAATTAAATTAACAGATTAAAAACAATAAATAATTAAAACCAATAAAGAAGATATTTACAATTTTAACTTATTTACTTCAGAACTTTTGTTTACTTTTATTTAAAACCAGATAGGGAAACTACCAATTGTGTCAATTTAGCAGCAACGTTGGACTGTAAGTTAACAGGGTTTGAAATAATAATATTTAGTAATAATATGAGGAGGGTGTCAATTAAACTATCACTGTGAGGAAGTACTTGGTTTTAAATCACAACCGTTTGGAAGAGAGGAAGGGGGTTGGAAACTATTCCTTGATGAGAAGCTGTATCATAGGGCTTGCTAAGAGGGGCTCGAGAAAATGATATCAAATTTTAACACTCTCAAATAGAGACTTACTCATGTTATGTGTGTTAGTGTCAGTAGGTAATAAAAATGTACTCATGCTTAACTAGAACTTGTTATCTATGATTATCTACAATCTGCCTATGATTAATGAAAAAGGAATGAGACTTTAAATGTTCTTGATACTTACCAAGTACTATCATCTTCTTCACCAGCCATCTTTATATTCAGTATTTGTTGGAATTTTGGGTCTTGGTGGATGGACTATCAAGAGATGCTGAAAAAGTAAGGTGAAAGTGAGTAACAGCCAATTTACCTAATGTTGGGCTGGTTCTACGCGAGCACTCATTTCATGGTAATCATAATATCTAAAACTATGAGTTGTAGGTACCTATTTACTGAATTTCTTCAAGAATTGAACTTCCAAAACATACAAAACCCCAAAGTGCAAACAATTTTTAGACAATTTTTGACATTGTTGTTACAACTTTACAAGTAGATTCAACTTTTTGGTTAATGTATAAGTAGATTACTAGACAGACGATGACTTTACTGACCTGACAGCCATTGACAGTGACGGTAGAAGTTTCTGCGACAGTGACATAGTACTTACTGTACATAGAAAAGCACATAGTCTAACGGCCTTATGCATAATAAATCGCTATCGTAGGTTTAGTATTGACTTACTTAAACTGTTCGCTAAGATAAACCAATGATTGCTTATATCGCGAACCACTATAGGCTCACTAGTGCTTTGTTAACAAAAAATATTATTCATAATAGTTTTCTAACGTTTGCGGCTAGTTAGCAGCTCGCTAACTTTAGCAAACACAGACCCCTACTTTATGTGTTCTAGAATGTGAAAAAATGGCCGAAATCAATCAGTTGTTTGTTATTACATATTTCCATTCCAATTTACCGCCAAGTTATTCTACTCCAAATAGTAAACAATTCAACTTCTTTTTTAATGATGCCGCTTGCTTTTCTTTCGCTAGGACTCTGCCAGTGTCAGTATGAAGTGTCATAAACTTCAAAATAATATTATCGGTTCTGCCAAAGAGGTAGTATAGTATGTATAAGTAGGCTGCTTGATCTTAGGCGTAGATGGAGGATTTATGCTTGCTACTATGCTCAGTCTACGATCTTAGGGCGCGTTTAGATACGCGGGAATCGCGCGAATTCAAACCGCGTGGTTTGTATCCCGGCTTGACTAACCGCGCAGTTACGTCTGAACGATTACAAAAAACTAGTATAAATAAGACCCGCGCTGTTCCGCCTCGGGTACCAAGCTCCGAGGGGTGCCATGCTGGCACTTCTAGGAATGCCCTGGCACCCCAAACCCGAAGTCCCCGGGTGACAACGGAAGCTCACACACCGCCAGATCATAAAAAGTGGGTAGAAATCCGCCCCATTTACTAACCCACGCTACGTCGCCACTGGCTCCGAACCGAACCAGCACACCGTTTGAGAAATTACGTCGTGGTAACTTGAAACGAATGCTTGTGGCATGATTACTGAAAATCTTATGTATACGCACAAAAATAGAGATAACTTTTTGAAAAAGTGTGATGTTCACAATAGAAATACAAGAAACAAGAACAAATTACACATCCCAGCATATAGATGACGAAAAGTAGGGAAATCATTTATGAGCAATTGCGTGCGGTTCTATAATAGGCTTCCATCTGAAGCAACTGAACTCCCTATTCGTAAATTTAAACAGTACATTAAACAAAATCTTATCAGGAAGGCCTTTTACTCCATAGATGATTACATCAATGATGTTAATACTTGGCCAGGTGTCGCTCCGTTCCGCACTGTCAGTAGTATGTAAGAAATTCAATGTTCTGTTTAGCTTTAAAGAAATATTGACATGTATCTAAATTGCATTAAATTTATATTTAGATAGGCAAAATAAACATGTATTAAACACATAAGTGATATTATAATGTGCTAGTGGTTTCTTTTTCACTTCTTCCACTAGTGGACAAAAAATTGAAGTGAAGAGAATATCAATAACACCTTATTTCTTATTTGATAATAATAATTATGGATTTCGTTATTATAGTGCTTATGCCCGCACTTTGGGTAATCTTAAAGAATGCGCTATAGTCGTCCGTAAGTCCCAAAGATTTTCGACAGGTCGGGTACTTGCCTCCGTGGCGCAGTTGGTTAGCGCATCCTCGTATTCAGAGGAGGGTCGCGGGTTCAAGTCCCGCCGGAGTCGTAAATTTTTGGGATATTATAAAATTCTTTAATGATAACTATGTTTATAGTATACAATTTGACTTGTCTAAGTGCTTATTTTGTAAGCCTAAAGAAATAAAGTTATTGATTCTGATTCTGATTAGATTCCATAGCTGAACCATACAAAATCATTTACAATAGGTAAAATACAGAGTTAATCAAACTATCATTCTTTGAGGAACTAACTAAAATACGACGGCATATATCTCACTGTAGCTACTAAGTTAGTATTATTATAATATTTTCTGCTACTACAGTGCAAACTATGCATAAATAAAGTGATTTACAGTCGATAAGCGTTTTGGTCCGAAGAAATCCGTAGAGTTACGTCCAAAACAGACCAAAAAAATCCGCACCGGCAACGCTGCTAGTTAGTTTTGACAGACGAATATCGAGAGGCGCTTACATTTTCAATATTATCGCGTATCATATCGCGGATCGCAAGATTTCTAGATAATATCACGATAATGCGATACGGCTTATTATACTATCAATATTATCGTGACACGCCGATAATATTGAACGTGTAATATACCAATGAGGTTTGCCTGTCTACGGTTTGCATTTGGAGCATAGACTTCCTATATTTCTTAGTTTAGCAGACTATTATGAATAGAAAAAGATAGCAATCGTTGGCTTACCTTAGCGAACATTTTAACTAACTCACTGCTAAACCTGTGATAGTGATTCAGACACAGTGATTCAGTCGGACAGACAGACAGCGGAGGCTTAGTAATAGAGTACCGTTTCACCCGTCGGGTTAGAAACCCAAAAAATAATACATAAAATATAAAAAAAGAAATTAATGGTCCTACTAATATTATGTAGGCGAAAGTTCCTGTCGTTGTGCCGTGTCTTTGTGAAAATGTTTGGCCGAAGACAACGCCAAAACTAGTGAATAGATCGGGTGGAATTTCACACATTTAAAGATCGTGGCGTTCGCGAAGCCGCGGGCAGAAGTTATAAAAAATTTGTAAATGCAATAATATTTATTATTTTAGTAGGTAAATTTATATTCAGTTATAAGGGTGGGGGGGGATATAATTCAGTTAAAATCAGGTAAAAAACAAAACAACAAAACATACAAGTGTTTGAATTCGGCAATATTAACGGTCTCTAAGCTCGCTCTAGCTCACGTAAAGAAGGGATCTGGGTTTGCTAACCAGCTGCTAACTCGCCCCAAGCGATTGCATTATGAATAACGTTTTTTGATAACAATGCTCTAGTCTGCCTCTAGTGGGCCGCTAAATCATTATGCATAAGGCCGTTAACCTTTATGCTTAGAGCAACTTTATTTATCAACAACGTGCCATTTTTTCTAAAGCAATGTTTAACCCTTGGAGCGTCTACCAGATTTTCGAAGAACTTTTTCGAAGATGTTTATTACTAGAAATCTGTAGTAACAACATTTTCACTTCTCTTGCTCAAAAAGTGTATCATAATAGTGTAGCTTAGTGGGCCTAAAACTCGAGTTTAATACCTCGGGCTAAAATGTATTTTTTCTTTTTAATTTTTGTCTAAAATCATCAGCCCGTACAAAGCATTCGTTGTCTTACATAAAAACTCGACTTCTTGGTGCTCCGTCAATCTTTTTTTTTTTAAATAGAACCGTCTTGGTGATTTTTTATGATGGTTGATTCTTCCCTTCACGGTAGAATGCGAACTGTTTCGTTGCGGGTTAAATAGAGATTTAAAAAAAAGATGGTATTGGCGCTAAATCTCTAGAATTTTCTTCATTCCAAATCACAAACTTTTACGTTTAACTTCCTGACTTTTACTTCCAAATTGTGAACGTGAAAAATGTCATCAAGTGATAGTGAAGATGCTAATATGCAAATGGAAGTAAAGGGCAAAGAAATAATTATGAATCTGTTGCCGACAAAATCACGTGGAATATATTTAAAGAGTTACGAAAATTTTATGAAATGGCGAGATGAGAAACGTGTGGATTCTTTTACAGAAGGGGTTTTCCTCACTTATTTTGATGAATTATCGAAAAAATTCAAATCGTCGACTGTTTGGAGCACATATTCAATGTTAAGAATGACCTTACAAACGAAACACGACGTCGATATAAAAAAATATGTAAATTTAACGGCTTTACTGAAGAAATTGTCCACTGGATACAAGGCAAAAAAATCTAAAGTCAAGACGACACAAGAAATCGAAACATTTTTAAATAACGCTCCAAATACACAATACTTGGCAACAAAGGTAACCTACTTATGTACTCTACTCAAACTAAATTAATAGATACCTACCTACATACCTAAATTATGTACCTAGGTTATTACGATTATTAACACACTTATTTTTTTGTTCAACAGGTTGCTTTAATTTATGGAATCAGCGGTGCATGCAGAGGAATAGAGCTTGCCAATATAACGCTAGAAGACGTAGAAACCGATACAAACTGTGAGTCTGCCGAACACGAAAACAAACAAAGAGCGTAAATTTGTCATCAGTGGAGAATACCTTAATATAGTTAAAGCCTATCAGGAATTATGTCCCACTAATGTTTCAACGAGAAGATTTTTTCTAAATTATCAAAATGGTAAATGCACAAGGCAAGTCATAGGCAAAAATAAATTTGGTAACATGCCTAAAGATATTGTCACTTATCTAAATTTACCAAATTCGGAACTCTACACGGACCATTGTTTCCGCAGAACATCCGCGACTCTGTTGGCGGACTCTGGTGCGAATATAACGACATTAAAACGGCACGGTGGATGGAGGTCCGATCAAGTGGCTGACTGACAGAGGACTCACAGAGGACTCTATACAAAACAAGTATCACGTCACGCAGCGGATTACGGAAGGAATCAATATTCTACCAAACATTACAGAACCCCAAGCATCTACATCGCGGGATTGGATGAATATGTCAACTCAGCTGAACCCGCACTCAGATCTTAATAATGCAGGAAACTCAAGCATGAGTCGAGTCTCTCCAACTTTTACTCCACAACAATCAACTCAAAATATTATCACATCCCACAGAGAACCGAAATAAAATTGCCCGGGAAAAACATATCACTAAACATTAAAAGTTTCTCTAAGGGCACATTTAATTTTTAATAAAATTTCTGAAAATTGTCTAATTTTGAATTGTTTTATTTTCTTGCAATCGAAGTGAAAAGTAGAGTGTTTTACTCGGGCCAAAACCACCCATTATAATTCGGTCTTGTCATCCTCGTATATAATGGGATGGTTTAGTCACTTGTAAAACAATTTACTATTTGACAATCTAGTTCATGTGTCCTTATGAGTTTCGGATACAAATAATGTCCAAAACCATGAATAATTAGCAGAGGTAATTTTAGCATCTGTGCTAGTGATGCGCTTACCGTCAAATTTAGTTTTCGGCTTATTCCGCAAAAAAATAATAACAATATAGGAATAAAATCGGCATTCAATTTTATTTTCCTGATTCGAACTACCTAGTTTGGGCCGAAACCAGTTCAGCTCGACAGCGAAGTCACTTCTCTAGGCACGCACACTATTATTATTTATTTATTATGAAAGGAACGCCAACAGCGTATACATTGAGCATTCTTAAAGATATAGTTATATAGGCAGGTTCTAATATATACAATAATAACAGGAAGACACCACATTGTTCAAAAAAATATAAACTATCCAATAAGATATTATATAATAAACTATAATAATTCAATGAGAACAAAGTTAACAATTTGGCAAAAAAAAAATATTGATATACATATAGTCACATATTACACAGTAAACATAAATCACAAAAGGAGAGATCTAAGAAGTGATAGAATCACGCTGGAAATGTTCCAGCAGTACTTGAATTTGTTGAGGCTATCACTGAATATATCTATTTCCGGATTTTTTTTAGCTAAAAAGTTATATTGTTTACAAAGCTGAACTACTGGTGCCCGTAGGCCTTTATTAGAGTTGCAGAATGGAGTGTTAAAAATGCTAGTGATAGGATGTCTGGGATTCCTGGTTGGTACTGCAAGACCAATGTTTAAGAGGATGTCTTTCCAATTGACTAGACCGTTAATTACCTTATATAATGTTAGTTGTTGATCCCTACGACGATTATAAAGGGAGACCATATTAAAGAATTTTAATCTTAGTGCATATAGAGTCTTGTGAGATATACCAGATGAAATGAAAGCAAGGTGGCGAGTGAAACATCTTTGAATAGCTTCAAGTCTCTGCGAGTGGATGGTGTAGAAGGGGTTCCAGGAAATACAGGCAAACTCGAGGATACTCCTGACAAGGGCATTAAACAGCGTAATTTTAGTGGTATACTTTTTAAATTCTTTTGAGTTCCGTTTATGGAAACCTAACATTTGAGCTTCTTTTTTAACAGTTTTGTCATAGTGGGTAGTAAAACTTAATTGATTGTACAATGTAACTAGGTCTCTTATGTCTTTAACCTGCACAATTTCAGTATTATCTAAGTGATAGCTAGTGTTATGGGTATCTTTTTTTTTTGCTGAATTTTATATAGAAACGTTTGGATTAATCAGCACCTTGTTATCTATACACCATGTAGCATTGAATCTAAATCCTCCAGATTTAATTCAATGTCGAGTTAATAGTATGGTTCAAATCATCAGCATATAGGGAGTAATTTCAATGTATAATGGACTGTGTTATATCATTTATTATAAAGATTAGAAACGGAATAGAACCTAGATGGTAGCCTTGTAGTACTCCTGACCTTGCATGGTAACTAGGCTTGAGGCGTATTTATCGTCACTGATAAAAGTCACAGGTACAGAAAATTGGCGGTATTTCACAGTGACAGAAACTAAATATATGTATCTGTGATTGTCTCACAGGCAGTGCCAGTTTCACGAGTGCACGATATTAAATCGTTGTTATTTTATTAGGGTACCAACTAAGGATGGGAGTTATTGGATATTTTGGCTACCGGTTATTAGTTGGGTATTTTGTTTCAATACCGCTAGTACCAACTGGTACCCAATAACGTTACAATACTCTATACCTGTTCTGATTTCTACCCAATATATTTCTAACCGATTTGGTTAGAAATACCATCTAACCGATTTGGTTAGAAATACCATCTAACCGATTTGGTTAGAAATACCATCTAACCGATTTGGTTAGAAATACCATCTAACCGATTTGGTTAGAAATACCATCTAACCGATTTGGTTAGAAATACCAAATACTTGTTGCAGCTACATAACTTTACGGGTGAACGGTCCGCTAGTACCTATGCGTAGATGATAGTTAGGTAAGTATAGGTATTGAAGCGTTGGGTAGTTATGGCTCACGGTCGGTTAGGCGCGATGCTCGCTTTGCACAGTTATTCCCTAGCGGTATGCGGATTTTACAATAGCGTTAGATATTTTAGGACCATGCTAACAGGTACTGAGTTAGTTATTGAATACCGGACTCATCTCTAGTACCAACGCAATAAATCGCTTCTGCTAGATAATATCGCTTCTATATTCTCTCTTTGATGGTATCAATAAGTCAGAATGAGACACACCTAGTATTTTATACTTGGAAATTTGAAATGTATACCGCAATGTAACAAAGTTGTTACATTGCGTTATACACATACAATACAAGAGGAATTTTCGTTACGTAGCGGTACTAATGCTGCAATAAATATATTATTCAATCAGTATAACAATAAATTTGTACGTGATTGGTAGATACTAGGTACGATACTAGCTAGTATTTTGTCACTGGTATTTGTCACAGATATTCTGAAGTCACAATAACGTAATTCACAGGTATCGGATTTTCCCTCCCCCCCAAAGGGTTCCCGCCTTGCCATGCCGTGGCGGGGTGACTTAGTAATCGCGGCCCGCTCACCCGCGATGAAGCTAAGAGGAACCCATGGGGCCGTGCCGACGCAGACGGCGACACGACCGGCCCGAGATGAACCGCTCCTCTGGGTTTTGCCCTCTAAGCCTAGTTGGAGCGGTAATAGGTTGCGGTGTCAAATGGGAGGCACCCCAACTGAGGCGGGCGGCTGTGCCGTATGGGCGGCATGGCCGCTGAGAGGTGGAGGCCGCGGCGGGAGAGGAGTGCCGGTATAGAGGTGCGCCGCTCTCCCTGCCTTCCGCGGCCTTGGCGGGGCCGCCACCGTTTGATGGCGGATGCGGTGGGGTCACAGGGGAGGAGGAGTGTCCTATTGCGTGGGCCGCTCTCCCTATCCTCTGTGACCGTGTGGCGGCGGGGCCACTCGACTGACCCGTCGTAACGGGACCTAGGGGCGTTTGGACACGGGGTCGTCTGGCGCCCATTCGCAGAGTAAGGTCCCCGAGGTGGTCGCGGCGCATCATGTGTTTCTGGTGCGTTACGAAGGGGGGTGCTCACACCCCCCAGGGAGGGGCCCGTTATCGGGCAGCCGCGGTGGGTTCGCGGAAGAGTTTAACGTTCCCGTGTTCTCACCACAAGCTGCAGAAGCGGAACACCCTGAGGGTTTTAGTGGGTTTAAGTCCCACATAATGGAAATGGAGAGGAAGTGCTCTCACATATCGTACTGCCACGGGGAGACAGTACGATATGTGAGAGCATTTCCCTCAGGCTAAAAAAAAAAAGGTATCGGATTTTCCCTAGTATAACCTAAGACTGGTCGTGGGGCCGCGGCGTACGAATATTGACCCCTCCAACTCAACCCGTGGATGTCGTAAGAGCCGACTAAGGGAACCTTCCAGAGGAAGGGCAGCAACTTCCTCCTGAGTATTTTTCAACACCAACACTGCGATCACCAATCCGCCTACCAAACGTGGTGATTATGGTAATTCCACCATCCACTCGATGGACCGACGACATCATAGCGGTCGCAGGGAGTCGATGGATGGAGGCGGCTCAGGACCGCTATTTGTGGCGTCATATGGGGGAGGCCTATGTCCAGAACCATGAACCCAAGACTAATGGTAACCTGAGACTCATATCCTTTTACAACTACAGTCTGAGGTCTATTAGACAAATATGATCGGAACCAATCAAGAAGAGAAGAACGCCGGAAATTCCCTGTCCATACAATTTCTCCAGTAGTATGGAGTGGTTAACCTTGTCGAACGCGCTGCTAAAATCTATATAGCATCCATGTAAATACCTTTATCAAGGTTAAGAGAAATATCAGAGATATAAGTGACTAAGTTGGTATCGATAGAGCGACCATTTCTGAAGCTGTGTTGAGAGTCAGTGATAAACAGTTTTGTGTGGCAGGTGTAACTAACGCCTCAAATACTTTAGAAAGACAAGACAGAATAGAAATAGGCCGGTAATTCTGAACTAAATTTTGATCACCTTTCTTAAATACCGGTACAACTCTAGCTTTTTTCCACAGTTCTGGGAAAATTGCTTCTTCAAGTGACTTATTGATCATGAGCGTGACAGGTAGGGAAAGCTCTTTGGCACATCGTTTAACAAAAAGTGGATGTATTCTATCTGGCCCAGCGCCGTTAGAAATATCCAGTTATTTGTCTGTCTAACATAGATGAAGGATCAATTTGTCCACGCTGTCTAAGGACTTCTGTTTATGAGAAACTCAATTTACCTAGACAATTTGAATTTAATGATTCATATAAAGAAGGTGAGTTGCCACTATTGCTAAATTCATACAGAAGAATAAACAGAAGAAAATTAGGTTGCGAATAAGTTAGAGATATCAGTTCCAGTTGTAGCAATAGCAGTTGAGGAGTGCATGACTGTAGGAATAGATACGTAAGTCACAATTTCTCTTTGACTTACTATAAAACCATATAAGTTTTGGATGTTTGGCTACGTTTTCTTCAGCTAGAGATAAGTAATCTTTGTAACATTGGTCATGGTAGATATTAAAACGTTATCTTAGAATTTCCTACTCAAATCGGTCACGAGGATTTTTATGTTTTTGGCACTTAACTTATCCTTTTCAGAAAACAGTTTTATGAGTTTATGGTTAAACCAAGCAGGATACTTAGAAAATTTAGGCTTACGTTTAGGAATATGCTTATCAATTATCTTAAATTAAGTTTTATAGAAAGAGGATACCATATCATTAACATTTGAAATGCTACTATGTGTTATGCTAGATATCCAGTCAGTCTATTTTAGTTCTACAATTATTTCTTCATAATTAGCCTTAAAGTAATTATTGTAGTCTTCACGTGGTTTTATTTTAAGATTTTATTTAATATTTAAAGGAACTTTTATTAAGAGGGATGCTGATTGACATTACTAAATCAAGCGTTCAGATTTTTTTAGATAGTTAAATTGTCCTATACTGTTATCCGATAGGAAATCAATAAGCGAGTAACCTAATTGACAGTTATAATTACTGGGTGATAAAAAGTTATTACCATCTGCTTTGGACCGCTTTATAAAGCTTAGGTTAAAATCACCAATGATAATGACACTATCCACATGATTCAAGATCCAATTACAAATCTGCAAATAATTGCACACTAGCAAAAAAACGGACACGCTTAGAACTGAAAGGCGCTGTCCATAAATTATCCACCCCTCTAACCGAAATCCTCATGAACAGCGCTTATCCAAGTTTAGTATTACCTCTCTCCGCAATCGACGTAAGCTTCTTGATTTCTTTTTTACTCCATAAGATAACGGAGTATCAAAATGCAGTCAACTTTTAGATCGATTCCCTCTCTACGTACCATTTAATTATCCTAGACAACCTATACCTATACAATGTTTTTAGCACACCCCGATCAAGAACCAATCTTGACCTTCAAATTCCTTTTACCAGAGTTTGTAATGAATATAACCTAATAAACAATAAAATACTAGAAATAGATATCTTTGACCATAGTATGAACAAATTTAAAAACGTCGTGATGAATCACTTCAGCACATCTACTAAACATCCATGAACCTACTTATTGTTTAATTTTCTCTTATCTAATAATTTTATTCTTAACTGGCCACTCGCGATTTCATTCGCGTCGACTTTAGGGTAAAAATGCTTCTCGAGATCAGCTGAAAGACCCGATATTTTATCCTTTACTAGGCTTTTTTTAATTCCTGAAACACCTAACTTAATTTATTTTTTTCATAATGTACTCACCACATTTCAGCTTTCTAGGTTCAGTGATTTGGGCTGGGCGTTGTTAATTAGAAAAACGCTTGTTCTTTTTTATATTAATATTTTAATTCACCTGTTTTTATTTATATGCCTTTCTTTATTTTTAAGTTTTTAAATTTTTGTTTCACTGCGCACGCACTCTATGGAAAATGTTATGTACCTACGCAAAAAATCGTCATAATATGTATTAGAATTACTGCTTCGTTTTTTTTGTCATAGTAACAATATGTATGAATTATGATTTTTGTGTTCTATAAATAAATAAATTCGTCTACGAACGCTATAAAAAAATTGCCGAGAAACCCCCCTACAATTTTGTAATGGGGAGGTGAGGCAAACACATAGTTCCAGAGGGGCACACAACACGGGATTATGCCCACACAGGTATAGCACACACAGGCAAACAGAAGGGGGATAGGCAACGATACATTCGCAACAAAAAAATCGCTTCCTTCCCTACGTGTAGAAAGAGAATTCTATCATCTACGCTTCCCTAGTAGATAAGTTCATATCTTTGGAGTCGGTAGCCCACCAAACGTCAATTTTGACAGTTTACCTACTTGTCAGTTGATGCTGATTTGAGATTCAGTTTGTTAGTTGCAGTGTTGCCACCTGAGTGGATTTTCCACTAAAACTGGTGGTTTCGACCCCCGCCTTAGTGGTGAAATATAATTTTTGGTGGCTAGTGGATTTTTCTAGTGGTTTTATAAAATTCACTTTCAATTACTGAAAATACTATAACTCAACCACTAAGCCACATTTTGTAATATTGACACAAAATCTGACAGCCAGGCAGCCCTACTAGCACTTGATTTGAAGGTTAGCTAGAGCTAAAGCAGAAATCGCCTCTTCATGTGAGGATAGTGTGGCGCACTGATGCAATAACGTGGCATTCATATGGGCAAGCACCTGCATAGCCCGAACGACCTTAGAGACATCACCCCGGAGAAAGTTCTACATATGTTCTTATCAGCTACAAGGGTTATTGGCAAACTATGAGGGCTTGTCAGCGTCTGGTTTAGCTGCCTTAAGTTTTCTCATTATCCATACCTGAAAATTTAAGTTTTCAACTAGTTCCTACTACCTGTGACTACTGACGAAGCTGAGATAGGTACTCAGTCGCTCAGCAAGCTATGGAAAGACATAGGTATTTTCGGAGTTTCTCTGACGATTAGGATTCATAAAATTTTACGACATAACTCAGAGAATTAGCGCGCTGAGTGGCAGTGGGTGGGACACATCTGGCAAAGAACCCTTTTAACTGCTATAATAAGAAAACGATGTAGTTTGAGATTGGAAGGAAAATTGTGCAATGAATAGGTATACAATTCCAGTAAACATTACAAAAAAAAATCGGTATCAAAGAATCGTATACCTAAATCTGAAACCTACGAAGATATTACAGTGCAGACCAAAATTTATTCAGTTGAAGAAGACGAATTAATTTAAACATTTTGATGTTCTCGTTGGTTTACTTTACTAATTGTTAATATTACCTACGTATAGTAATATTACTAGTATTAGTAGTATATTAGCAAATACTAAAATTTATTTAGTGGAAATTTTAGCGATTTTTAGAATACGACTGTTTTTTGTTAGTGGTTTTCTGGTGGTTTTAGAGGTGGTATCTGGTGGAGAGTTATCTCGTTAGAGTATTATTGTTCTGTGAGAGTTATTCTAACAGTTGGCGGCAACACTGGTTGGTTGTTTTTTTCACTTTGCTTGCTTGCATCCCATTATATCCTATCAACACAACATCCTATGCTCTGCATTGCATTGCATTCAAAGTTAGATTTTGAGAATTTACGATTTTTCTCAGATCGGTTCCGTGTTCCTTGGGTTTGGTCGGGATTCGGGATAGGTTTCTAGGGGTCCCTGAATAAAATCTGAAGATCTGAAATCCAATTTTATAGAAATGTTATAATTTCACTACCATAAAAAACTTCACACCAAAGCAGAGTAAATGAAGAAAAACGAAGGACGAACGATAGCTAACGATAAAATATAAAAGTACTTATAATCAATAAAAATCCGAAACCGGTACATAACAAGTCAGTAGGTAATGAAATAAAAAAGACTGAAGTGATCACAATGTTGTTAAATTTGTTCCCTGACAAAGAAGCATTCATTGTATTTGCACTGTATATAATTTTATTTGTATTCCAAGGTAAGTTTCTCCATGCCAAACATATAAAAATAATACTTCAATGTTGCTTCTATGGAGGGATTATGATCTAGTTCACTCAACCTACTGGTAAGTATGTGTAAGATAGGTAGGTACTTTACCTATAATTCCCCAGTGCTTATTACATATCAAGATGATGTAGGTGATGGCAAGTACCAACTAATATTTATACATTTTACAGGTGTGTTTGTTACGGCATCTAAAACGGAGAGTGGTGGGTATGATTACAACACCACGCTGGTGGTTTTCCTATCGGAGCTCCTTAAGCTTGTCATATCATCCATTTTGTACACAATCAGAAGGACACCGTAAGTACCAAGCTCTAAGCTTCAATATAATATTACATAGAAATTACGAATTGTACAATTCGTAATTTCTATGTAATATGTTTAGTAGTTATGACCTTTATTATCAATTTGTTTCGCTATTTACAGGCTCAAAGGCAAGTAAGTGCCTATTACACTTAGGTCATGGTCTATTATGACACCATTTTTCACGCACAAATTAAGAGTGCATGCAATAATTATTATGCATTAGTATTAAGTACATGGTACACTGTCATAATTACTCACATTCAATTCCCATGTAGAAAATCACAATCTCTGTGTGGTTACTATAACTTAATCAGTTGCTACTTCAGTTCCATTATTATAGTTTTCCCTGTTCATTAGCTGATAGCAGGATTACTTTAAGAAGACTATTAAGGAGTAAATGATTTGATTAAGTTGTAGCCTTATAATTTACTTAATCACCTTTTTAATGTCAAGTGTAGTGCACCTTACGTAGATTTAAGTAAGTTATATTATAACTAACTAACATTTTTTAAGTAAGTTATATTATAACTAACTTAAATCTATGTATTAAAGTATTATTTAATAATCATTGTGATTTTCTTTGTTTTCAAAACTAAATATATCATCATTGTTGTCAACAATTGTCATTGCTGTCTCCTCTCTTTATCATTATTATCAAAAAGCGTCATTGACTTCTTCATACTTGTTCTTCAATGTTGCTAATAATGATGTTGCGGATAGTGTAATGTGATAACAATACTGCATGTTGATACTAGCTACCTCGAGAATTAACGTCAACATTACACACACAATTTGATAGTTATAGTATCAAATGATAATCATGAGAAACATGGAACCCTTTGAAGAATCCCTTGATAAAATGCGACGCGTCCTCCCTTCCAATTTTTACACTGTTTTTTTGTGACGCGTCCAAGAGTCCTGTAAGGTCTAAAAGGAAATAAAGCACTTTGAGTTTTGTGTCAAATTTGCTGGCCGACTGGATATTGGAGGGTTCGTCGTTTGGTGTCAGTCATACGCACACTGTCAAGCTTTTTGTTTTACTGGTATCATCAGAACAAAAACTGTTGTCCATAATGACGCATGTGTTGGAACCGATTTTTTATAAGACGTAAGATTGGGTTATTTAATCGGGTTTTTGGCATTAAATAAAAGAGTTTGTAATCTACAAATCTCAATAATTACAATTAAACAAAGATATGTACTTAAACAGTGAATATTTTATAATGTGAAACGACGACGTGCAGGTCACATTTTCATAGCAAATAGGTAAATGCGATTTTTGGAGGTTTCTCCTAAATATCTATTTTTTTTTAATTAAAATTTCAAGGGCTATCTTTTTCATAATATATATAGACAGACATCAAAGCCTTTGTTTACAAAATAATAATCTGTTCAGAAGATATTACAAGGAGAGTAATATTACTCACTGCTACAGTTTCTGCAAAAGGCAAAGAAACAGTGCTATCCAGCTCCAGATGCTTGAAACGTTATGATAATTAATTGTAATGTCTTGTTTTTGTAAATAATTTGTGTAGGTTTAATTTTATGAAATTGGCATAAAATAACTATCTAATCTTCGTCAATATTATATTAAAATTATTGTAAAGTTATACCAATTTTTTTATTTTTCGAGAAAACAAGCTATTTCATTGAGATACCATAATAATTTTGGCCGCCCAGATCATGCAAATATCTCTATGTGCGCTGCTGGAGAATCACTCTCCTTGCTTGCGTAAAGCCTTACGCGATTTTACGCGAAGAGCTATTAGAGCTAGAGGCGTAAGTCTGTGTTTTATTTATTTACCTTCTCCGTCGGTGCATGCGAATGCATTTTTTCTTATCAGAGAAGGTTTCACGCGGAATCATTAGGTACCTACTAATTATTTTTTTATTCTAATAATGAGTAAGATAAGATAGTATGGTATGGACATTAAATTATAGTTAATCGTTAATGTATTTGATAGATTCCTATCATGACACCAAAATAGCTTACCTACCTACCTTTTGTTATAAGTGAGGGTTGGCTCATTATTGACATTGTAGTTATACATTAACATTATCAGCTACATAATTTTTTAGACTGCTGGATTTCGATAGGCTCCATAACTAGCCGCAGCACAGTAAAATGAAACAATGTCTCCTACGAACCCGTTAACTTAACCTAATATTGTGTTTCACAATATCCCTATTAACAGAAAGAGACATCTCTTCTTTAATCAAATGTATCCATTACAGGAACAAGCCCCACCTCTTCAGAGCATTAGTAGTAAACCGGAGGCTATTATACTACTACTTTATACCATCACTGCTGTACTGTTTCTACAATAACTTGGCGTTCATAAACCTCTCGCATTATGATCCCACCTCGTATTACATACTGCTACAGTTCAGGGTCGTTTTGACGGCTCTATTGTTTCAGGTTCGTATATTACGTATAAACTAAACTTAGCTTCGGCTTGCGGCTTCGCACGCTTTTTTGCAGGATATAAAGTAACCTTTTTTAAAATCTAAATAAAGTTATCCAGTTATAGTGGTACATCTATGCAAAATTTCAGCTCTATCTCTTCAGTTGTTCTGGCCTGAAGAAGCAACAAACATTAATTTGTATTGCCATACATTTTTTACAAAAAAAAAACCATAGAATCTACGTGAGCGAAGCCGCGGGCGGAAACTAGTACATTAAGAAGTCTAGTATAGACAATGTTTTAAAGGATAAAATCCTTGAATTAGCAACTTCGAATTTCAACAATAATAGCATAAAGATATATCTACCTACCAGGTACTACCTATGTAGCTATGTGTAATGTGTCTAATGTTATGACCACAACGACGTCAACGACACTTGCAGTGCCATAAATGTTCGATGAATCGTGTTTTCAAGAAGATTATCAATGATTAAGAGGTGGTTTTCTCGAGATAATGAGATTTTATCTAGATAACCGGCACCGCACGGCACCGGCCCTGCAGCCAGGGAAGCAATATTTTTTATTTTTATTTTTATCCACACAGCCTGGCGGCACGAGTTTGTGTAGACGGCTCCGTAGGCAGCATTGCTTGTGACCACAGAAATCTAAATAATAGTACCTATTTATTGAAATTCCTGTGCTTCTGACCAAGCCGTAGGAAATGCCGCCGAGCTATGTGGATTTACATAAAAATGCCTATTAGGTTCAATACCTACTATTTCGTTACTTTGAAAATCTTGTTATATGTACCTAGGTACACTAGTTACATACACTTAAACGATAAGAACGCATTCAGTGATTGGCAATAAAACGGAAAAATGGCTATGACGAGGATGCTAGGTACAGTGGGCGTTGCGTTTAGGTACTGGCTGCTATCAGGGTTTCACGAGTAAATAACGAGTATCATACGAGCTAAGAGTGTTTATTTTCTACTCTCACGCTAGAGGCATATGAATACTAAAGCTGTATTAAAGATTTTATTTTGTTTACTATACTAAATAATGAAGGCACCTAATTGTTTTATACTTTCTTTTCCAGTTCTTGTTCAAAAAGAACCTTACGCCGATCCAGTGGGTTTCTCTCGGAATACTGACGTTAGGATGCATGATAAAGAACTTCGATGCTGCAACCACCAAGACAGCCGGCGACACCGACCTTTGGTCTCAAGTATTCAACATTTACTTCTTATCTATTAACTTTCAAAATTTCTGCTCGTGCTTAGCAGGCACCTACAACGAGTACTTACTCAAAACAAAAGGCTCAAATGTTGACATATTCTTGCAAAATGTTTTCATGTACCTAGACTCAGTGTTATGCAACTTGATAATGCTCGGGTATAAGGGAGAGATCTCGTCCATGTTCCAAGATCTCTCGTGTCTGGCAGATGTATTTGTTATTTTGATAACAGTTAATAGCGCTATTGTAGGTATTGTCACAAGTTTCTTTTTGAAGAATTTGAATTCTATTTTGAAAACATACGCGAGTGCCCTTGAACTAGTTATAACTGCCGTTGTGTGCTACATACTGTTTCATATTGTGATAACTGTGCATACAATAATATCCATCTGTCTAGTCAGTATAGCTGTGGCTATGTATTTTAAGAATCCAGTTAACAATGTGAGTTCGGAAGCTGAATCTGATGATAAGATAAGGCTTTTGGAAATCAGTACAAACAAATAGTTTATTATTTATAGCCACATTTTCATGTGATTCACAATTTAAAAGCCAAATAAGTTATTTTTCAGTTAGTCACCTACACTTAAGTTCAAAACATATATTTTATTAAGTTAAACTAGCTGGAACTAGTCTAGACTTTAGTACATACACGATAGGCTTATTTTTAAAAGGCTGGTATTAAATGATGGCCAGGTTGGTTTTTGCACTGTGCCGTAAAGTGTGATATATGATTCTGGTAAGAATAGGATCTATGTGATGGATCTATGGAAAGGATCTATGTGTGGGCGGCATGTCGACTTGCATCAAGATGAAATATCTAATATAGAAAAATTAGAGCGCTATTCCTGAAAATGAGCCCCAAATTTTTTTATTTGTGACTGAGTAAATTGATACTTTTTACCCATTAGCCTTAGCTAAATTTAAAGTAGCTTATATTTGTGCCTTTGGAGCAGTGGCATTTGTGCCCCCTATGGTTTATGAGTACTTGCAGATGCCGCCGCGCTGTGGTAACGTTTGGCAGATTTCCATATCCTCGGAACGGCTGGATGAACAAATATGATATATTTGTGAGCAGGTGCGGTGTGATTTGAGCCAGTTTGAGCCCTGGTAGTTTTAAAAAGCATGGAGTATGAATAAAGCGAGTTTTTTCTGAAAATTGAAAAAAGCCTCTGGCTCTTCCACTACTTGAGGAAGGCGCTCGGTGATTGCAATGGCTGATATCTATTAGGAATATTTAAAGTATTTATTATAATTTTTTGAAGCCGCCGGGGTCGCGGCGTACGAATATCGACCCCTCCAACTCAACCCGTGGATGTCGTAAAAGCCGACTAAGGGAACCTACCAGAGGAAGGGCAGCAGCTTCCTTCTGAGTATTTTTAAACACCAACACTGCGATCACCAATCCGCCTGCCAAGCGTGGTGATTATGGCAAATCCCCCCCTACACGGGAGACCATCCACTCGATGGACCGACGACATCGTAGCGGTCGCAGGGAGTCGATGGATGGAGGCGGCTCAGGACCGCTATTTGTGGCGTCGTACGGGGGAGGCCTATGTCCAGCAGTGGACGATGCTGATGATGATGATGATGATTATAATTTTGCAAGCTAGGTATATGTATATCTTCTGACAAAATTGTGAAACCCTACATGTAGTTTTCGACAAAATAAATAATTTTTAAACTGAAAGTGGTTTACTTATTTATAGATAATAACTTGCAAATAATTAGAGTCCATATTCAAATAAACGCACACTGAATTTCAGCTTTCTACACCTTATAATTAACCATTAATTCATAAAAACAACGTATGTAACGAGAACTTTTAGACTGTTATCCGACCAAATACGAAAGGTCATAAAAAAAGCGGCCGTTCGTACTTCAAGCCAACATCTTTAAATCGGTAGCTTTGTCATGTTTAATGTTAGGTACACTTACGTAGACAATTTTAATGTGGGTACCTGCAACATTTGTGCTAGACAACATTTATTTCAGCCAATAACATGTTAGGTACAAGCAGCAGTACAACAACATCATGCCTGATTCTCACTGAACCATGCATTTTTTTTTAAACCTACCAGTGTTCAAATCACTTCGCACCTGCTCACCAAAAATCATAATATTAAACATGATGGTTAAGAACAAATTTTGTTCGTCCAACCGTTCCGAAGAAATAGACATCTGCCAAGCGTGAACTCGTGCCGCTGCTCGGCCAAAGAAAGGCACAAATATAATCTTTTAAGTTACTTTATGCTAAGGCTAATTGGTAAAAACATCTTCTTTCTCGAATTACTCTGAAACCTTAATAGGCACAAAATTAGTTTATGGGGCGGCTCATTTACAGGACGTAGCGCGCTAATTTTTCTATATTCATCTTGATCCGAGTCGACATGCCGCCGCCCCAGTAATGCACACGGAAGTATCTACTCAGTATTTTTCTTGGAATCTCAATTTTTGTCTCACCTTAAAGTATTGCGCCTAGAATATAAATATTATTCATTTAAATTATTTTAAAAATGTAATATCTACTCTTTACTCTAATTGTATAGGTTTTTTAATTTAATGTAGGTACATACATAAGTACCTACTTATATTTTCCCCATTTCAATATTCTAAAATAACAATTTTCTATTGGTTATTTTCCATAGAGTATGTTATTTTCGGTTTATATCAATGATAACTGATAAACAAGTGGACCAAACTGGTGCCAACTTGATTTGGGGAAAATATTTGTTAGTCTCTTTTGAGTATCAATTTGCAAATGTAGTTAATTACAATAGTTTGGTCCCCAGATGTAAGGAAAATATATAGGTATAGGTTGGAACCCTATAGGTTGGAACCTACGTAGTTCTTTAACTTTCCTTGATAAGTAGGTAGGTTAAGGTTGCATTTAGAGTACATAATGTTTGAAAACTTCTATGAATCGCGGATAGAATTGTAAGTTTTGACTCTGGCAATAGATTGAAATTATATTTCGTGCAATAGTTATATTTTCTAAGGAAATAAAAAGTATACCAAACAAGCTGTATTTATTTATTTACATTCCAATATTAACAAACTATCTATTAGAGATATAATCACAGTAAATATATATAATATTTTAAACTTTCTCAACTTAACATAGTAAAGATTATTATCGGGTATTTATTTAAAGGTCGTCATCCCCCCGCCCCGCGACCCCACCCGCTTCAGCGCGAAAGATAGGTACTTAGGGAAAGAAACACAAATGGGTACCTACGCTATAAAAACCCAATAATCTTTACACTCCATATAATATTGTAATAAAAATCCTTCAATCTAAGAAACTTTACCAATAAATTAAGGGCATACCTAATAGATCAAAATAGTATTAATTTTACAGAGTTATTTATTTCAGATAAATATAACTATAATATACCATGATTAAGTGGTTTTAATATGTGCTTATTTTTTAATGAAATTTAGATTAATACTGATTTGCTGATAAACATTTTAAAACAGGCCACTACAATACACTACAATAAATATAGAAGATTTTTCTAAAATGTGACCATTGTCACCACACCAAACCTTATTCACCTAAACTTATTCTATAATAATGAACCTAATTTATTTAACAATAAAGCTTATTTTACAATAAGGGCACTTGTAAATGGACAATGTTAATTTAATATGATAGCACTGTTTTAAAAATTATCGCTTGGATTTTCAAAGCTTTGTATCATAAGATTATCACGCGTTTCGTGGAAACTTAAGGCTGTCATTGCATGCCCCAGCTAAAGCTTGAACAGTAAGCTATACAGGTGGGGCAACATTTAATAGGAACAAGAAACACAGCTTTTAAGATTTTTCTCGATTTGGCATGTGTCTTCAGGGGAAAAATTAATTTCTTGTAAGAAGTAGAATCGAATATTTACGCCCTATTGTTTAGTATGATTAGTAGGGGAGTCCTTATTTATGACATGTAACAGTCTGTATAAGTAATTTTTCAGTTCCAAAATTGCCGTTTAAGTCTTCCTAGCAGCCAGGAGAACCACCCAATCTGGCGATGGGGAGTGCAACGCGCGAGTCAGCCAGACGCCGAACTACAGAGTGCACGGTGCGCGAGGATCGAGAAGATGTACCTTTCCAAAGTTTTTTATTTTTTTACTCAACATTTGTGCATGAACGGTGGTCTTAGGTGCCTACCATTATTCAGGCTTACTCGCGGAGGCTGCTCGCCAATTCTGAACCTGGCTATTCAGACCATGCCTATCGTACTTCAGTAATGCCCCATCCTGTTAAGATGTTGAATTAAAGCCCACATAGTATTATCTCTACATCTCAATTATTGCTTTGGTTTCCGATGATAGAACCAGTCTTGTAAGCTACTACAAATAAAATTCTTACTTGACAATGCCTATTTACATTAGTGGCCTCTCTGAGAGAACACACTTGCTGTTTTTCCATAACATGTAAGCCTTAACATTAATATTTGAACATATGGTCACTAGTATAACATTCTTAGCATCATAATAGACAAATTAGAGTTGGTTTCCCTTTGTGTTATTAAACATTTGCCTCATCAATGATGCCTTGCAATAACTAATTTTGCTACTCTAACTAAATGAGAGCAAGAGATGCTTACAAATCACCTTTAATGTTAGACATTTATCTAATAAGTGACAGTTATTTTTGTAGTTTAAATTATATGGGTTTGTAAAGAAGAGTAGTGACATACTTCTTTCTGTACCGGTGTGTGGCTGAGAGCACCATGACGCCATCTTTTATGGATAAGGCATACAGGTGATTCAACATCACATGGTTAGGTTCAGGTAATAATGTAGGTTCACACTGAAAACAGAAAAAAAAATCATGTTCAAAACTATACAAAGTTACTTTCAGAGCGCTGAGTCATCTCTATAGAATTGATACATCCTATTTTTGTCACGTGACGCTTGAAAGGGGGGAGGGGGTTCGACAAAAATCACGAAATCTTGAAAGGTCCCCCAAAGTCACCCAAATTTCATAAATTTTTATAAAAAAAAGTATTTGACATAGACACGTGGGTGTTCTACTCTTGCATTTAAAATGCATTCGTTGATCGATTAATGCTATAAACCGCATAGGGATTTTTTTTGTCATTTTGAACACTGAGATGCCCCCGCCCGCCGCAACAACCGCAATATTATACTTACCTGTATTTAATGATAATATGAATTTTAAATATGCTTTGTACCTACAAAAAATATACACGTGATTTTGGGTAGGGGAGGGGGGGTGAGTCTTAAGCTAGGTTCATATTGCTGTGTCGGGGTGTGTCGTGGCCCGCCAGAACGCAATCGGTTACGTTTATTACCTATGAGTAGATTCAAATTAGTAGGTTGTGTTGGGTTATGGCGCGTTCCGTCGCGGTATAATCGCTCGACGTTCGGTCGCGCCAGAGAGGTGGTGGGGAATCTGTCGCGCCACAACACACCACACCAATGTGAATCTGCCAGTACGATGCGTAACCGCCCGGGATGCAGTTAATTCCCTAACACTAGAAATTGCATTTTTTTGTTCGTTCTATGTGGTTCTACTTTATTAAAATGTTTTCTAATTCTTGAACGAGACAGTGAAATGCGCCTCTAGTCTTTTATTAATAAAATTAAGCGATTTATAGATGAACCCAATATCTCCTTTTCTTTTTAAGAAGAGTCCTTAATAGCGGATGTTGAATATCTTCATCAAAATCACTGTCAGTATCAGATGATTCCATTTTAAAACACGTCTTGACACCACAACTCTCTCACGATGAATGATCTAAAAATGCGCCATCACAACACATCAGTATGAACGCTCCGTGACACAACAGAATGCGCCCCAACACAGCAATATGAACCTAGCTTTAAACCTCACGACGTCGCGTATCACCAGGGAGGGATGGTTAAAAAATGCTAAATAAACATCATGTGATTAATGGATGACCCCCTACAGCACATATAGCATGAGGAGATAGAACAACGCAAATCTCACACAAGAAGAATGGATTGTCTTGATACTATAGGTCGAGAAATCTAACTACTGCAACTATCTAAGGGATTAGGTTATAAAGCTTTTCAAAGGCTTCATTGTTTTGATTTTATAAAAAATATTATCAAAGCAAAGCTGCAGGAAGGAACAGCAGCAGCTCATGAAACAGATAAAAGAGAAAATAACTTTTAATCGCATCAGCCCACTGGATCCCAGCTGTGTTGGGTAATAATAATTATAAAATATTGTTGTTTAGATATGATTGAATACTTACAGAGAGAGGTGTGTCCTTGTTCAGAATAACTTGTAGCAGATGTGGAGGCAATATTGGAGGGCCTGATACTTTTTCCCAAGGCTTTGACTGTGGTATTTCCTAAAAACCAATTCATTTTCTCATAATTTTGTTTTTAAGGGGAAATAATTATAAGGCTTTAGGTAATTATAGATAAGCTGGACTGTAAATATGCTCACATCCAGCATTGCCTATTTACTAAATAGCATAAATATAAAACTACCTGAGAATACTCTGTTTGTGCACCACTATGGATTCCTTCGCTGTCCTTTGCTAGTGCTTGGAACACCTCAAAGTCTGACATCTTTACAGAGACTAGATTGTTCTTAGAGCCCATACCATTGTCTATTACTTTCTGTAAGTATGAAATGATCGTAATTATAAATAACGTAAGATATTTTATAAGTTTTTTCAAATGAAAAATCTAGCAGTAAACCAGATGGAAATAGAACTACTCAAGGACAGTAAGTGAGTCGATACTAATACTATCAAAGTTTAAAAGCAAAAGAAAGTATTGTGTAACTCACAATAGTAGGGTCGTGCCTCCATTCTCCATCTACAAAATATTTGTACTGGTGCTCCCCTTCAGGTAAGTCTATGATAGTCACAAAATCTCCATGAGATTTTACCATTGGAATAGTTTTCCAATCAGTAAATGTTCCACTTATGAAAACCTGAAAAGATTGGGAGTAGGTAATTATAACATCTGTACAATAATGCAGCTAGGAGTGTGTATAAGTGTGTATAATGCTTTCTTGGTAATCTAACCTGCTTTCCACCACCTTCCCATTTGAACACAGTTGGTAGAACTTTCAACTCATCAACAATGTTACTATTGGCCTCGGTCAAAGTATTTGATCTCGGTCGAGGACCTGTATACTCCACTTCGCTCTCAGGTACTGCTTTGGTGTAGTACGGGGCTCCGTCTTCAATGTTATTTTCGTCATCTCGACCAATGCGGTCATCGTCAACTTTTTTGTCGAAAGTAAATGCTTCTCCCTCTTTGATGGGCGAAGATGGGCCCGCTTCTGAAACTTTTGCTGTTGCGTCCCGGTGCCATTCTTTGGGTTGATTACTACCTGCGTTGCCCATATCACCTCACCTCACTGTAAATTTAATTTCGATAAAATTCAAAGTACATACAGGAGATGAATACCTTCGCACTGTTTTCATCATGTTTTGCTTTTGCTTGCTTCGTTTGTCTTGTTACTGAACTGCCAGGTCTGTCAATGTCGTGTTGTCAAGCACAGCCAACCATCAACACAATCAGCTGTTTTTCCTGAGGTTTTTCCGCACTGACAAACAAACGAGCGAAACGGCAAGGACCCGATGTGGATCATGCTCGGGATCTTGGCGGACCTACTAGCCACTATCGTCGCCGGAGGTAACCTCAAAGAGGCAGCGATACGAGGATTAACCGCAATCAACGAGAACCCGTATGGATAGCCGCAACCATCTTAGGCTCCTATACTGGAATCCCGGAGGGGTGAGGGACAAAATCCCGCCCCTCCGCCTCCTGGCTCAATCACAAAACGCGCACATGGTGCTACTGGGCGAAACAAAGTTACACAATAACTTCGAGCTGAAAATACCCAACTAGCTGAAAGTATTCACCGCCTACCGGCCTCCAGGCCCCACCTACGCACGATACGATACTGCAACAATATTTGAAGGAAATATACCTACGCTACTCATCGGTGATCTCAATGCCAAACATACAGCATGGGGGTCAAGGACCGTAAACCCAGTGGGACGCCTGTTGTACGAAGACGCTGAAGCCAGTGACTTCGAAGTTCTAGGACCAGATGCCCCGACCCACATACCTACTAGCACGTTACAAGCTGCAGATGTCCTTGACATTGTACTTCACAAACATTTACGGTGCCCGATACACATTGAAGTACTTTATGACATGGACACGCAGCATCTACCTATCCTGGTAACTCTTGCGCTGGAAGCCAACTTTGCTGCACCAAAATCACTAGGAGATCGAACCAACTGGCTGGCATATGAAAAGCACCTTGATGACGTCAGTGTTGGCAGACTTACCACAGCAGAAGAAGTAGAGACTGCTGCAAAACTTCTAACGGAGAAAATGCAGCAGGCGAAAGCGAAGGTCTCAAAACCAGCTCCTCTGAAACCACCTAGACGGGATGAGCTTCCACAGGCAATAAGAATCCAGCTGAGGAAAAAGAGAGCCCTAAGCCGATTGTGGTCCCGAAGCAGATGCCCAAGACTGAAGACCGAACTTAACAAATTGACCGCAAATGTAGCAGAAGCAGTGGATACCTGGCGAGGACAAACCTGGGAAGCGAGGATTGATGAGGCAACGGAAAAAGAGACTAGCCTGCACGCTCTCAATCGACAGCTGACCAACGCACCAACACCAACATACCCACTTCTGAATGTACAAGGACAACGAAAATTTGAGCCAGCTGATCGTGCTGAAATCCTGGCACATCATCCTTAAACGCAATTCTCTCCACACCCGATCCCAACAAACGCCACTGAAGAACTTGCTACGACTGCCAAACTCTTCGAGCGCCTTCTTCTTCGTCGGTTAGTACCCCATATCGAACCTAGACCAGAGCAGTTTGGTTTTTGCAGCCATCACTCCACAACTCTCCAACTCACACGGATCCTGCATCATCTTGCCCACCAATTGAACAGCAACTGCTCCACTGTTGGGATCTTCTTGGACGTGGAAAAAGCGTTCGACCGAGTGTGGCACCCGGTCTCATCCTCAAGCTGATCGCTTCTACAACACCAGCAGCCATCATCCAGGTGGTTGTATCTTTCCTCCGTGGACGAAGCTTTTACGTTGCAGTCGAAGGAACAAAATCTGAGCTCAGAAAAATCATAGCTGGAGTACCCCAAGGGAGTTGCTTGTTCCCAGCACTGTACGCACTCTACACCAATGATATCCCGACTCTAGAGGACCAACTTCCACTTGGTGATGATGACGTTACACTGGCACTCTATGCAGATAACAGCGCCTACTTTGCCTCCTCGCCAAACCCAGCTTCGGCTGCAAGCAAGATGCAGCGACTGCTAAATCTTCTTCCAGCATGGCTCGATAGATGGCGAATTGCAGTTAACGCGGGCAAAACGGCAGCACTGCTCGTTACACGACGGCACACTATACTACCACCACTGGAACTGCGAGGACAAGCCCTAGATTGGCAAACCTCATTCCGATACCTTGGGATAGATATAGACAGGTCGTTGACGATGAACGCACAGGTGGAGCGCGCGTTAAGGCAAACGCGTGCTGCCCGAGTGATGCTCTGACCTGTCTTAACATCAAAACTGCCGCTGCGAACGAAGATTGGGGTTTACAAAACCTATATCTGCTCACGCCTTAGATACGCAGCGCCGGCGTGGTATGCTCTGTGCTCCAACACCAACCAGAAGAGAATTCAAGCCCAACAAAATATCGCCCTCAGAGTCTGTACAGATGCGGGCCGATACGTGCGAAACTCGGTCATCGCACATGACCTACAAACAGAGCCAATTAAGGAGTTTGAGGTAAAGCTGGCGCACAAAATGTATGACCGTGCGGATAATTCCCGTTACAGTCATCTCAACGGACTCGCACCCCTGCACGGAAGACCGCCAGATACAAAATCCTCATGGCGACCGGGAACTGTTGGTATCTCCCAATGACGCTCCGGCTCTTGATGACCATCACAGCCAATCGGCTAATGAACAGCTTTGGAGAGACCAGGAGGACTCTCAAAGCGAAATCATACGACTCGAGTGATGTTTCGCTCGACGTTGAGGCCAGAATGAAGAACCTATGTTCGATTCTTAACCCGCATTTCGCATGGCCGAAAATGTTGAAGACCCCTGATGATGATGATGTGAAACAGCAATACATTTTCCACATGAAAGAGAAACATAGGAACCTCGTAGGAGCAATACTTCATCCGAGAACAGAACGCTTGTTATGGTTTGGCCTCGGCAGGTCTATCTATCTCATCTATCTGTTTGTCATTGTCATTTCATTTGTCACGTCATCAGTGTCATTTGTCACTCTTGTCAGTCGTCCGATCTCACTCGGCTTGTTGTGTTGGATCGATCGATGGTCGGAAAATTAGATGAAAAATTCAAGTTCGATCGTTACAATTTAAGTTTATTGATTGGTGTTCTTCTCTCGCATTGTTGCTCCAGATTCCAATCTCTCTTGACGCGGAGCGAGCTTTCATTTTGATCTAGTTCTGGTGTTTTCAGTGCCGTATCTATTGTTTTATTGTGCTTGCTTGTGCAAGTCTAGAAAATCGATCGATAGTTGCGATTTCTGAAATAAAATGAGCGATGAAAAGCAACCGCTTCTTACAGGACCTATAGCTATTTCTGAAACCAGTGAACCACATGTTGAATTAGAGATTGATCAAACTGTGCCACACGAAAAATCCAAAAGTGCTTACAACCCGACCTCTGAAAGATGTTTAGAACATCCCACTTCAAACTTCGATACCATGATCCATCTCCTCAAAGGAAACATTGGCACTGGTATACTAGCCATGCCAGATGCCTTCAAAAACGCTGGTCTATATTTTGGTAAGATGCATGCTAAACTTGTACAAGAACAAAAATCCAAGTTGTTTGTTATATTACCTTAGTGATAGCAGTACCTAGTTATTTATAAACTACTACTATCTCTATCCTTTCCTGTTTAAAAACACGACAAGAACTATTCTATGCTCTAAAAATAAAATAAAAAATATATATTCTTAAAGTAATTACCTGGTGTAGGGTTGAGACACAGCAGATCACAGCATGACACTGCTCTACTGAGCACAGTACCCCGAAAATGTACAATGTATTGAAATTTATTATGATTACCACTATCCTCCGCATGCAGCTTTGCTCATGTGGTAGGTAAGTACTAATCTGAATAAAAAAATAAATATTTATCCTTTATATTTCATTTGTTCAAAGGTGTATTTGGCACAATATTTATGGGAGTAATATGCACACACTGTATGCATATTTTGGTTCAGTGCTCACATGAGCTATGCATAAGAAGTCAGAGACCAGCTTTGAACTTTTCTGAAGTAATTGAAGATTCTTTTGCTTCGGGGCCGGTTTCCTTGAGGCCATACTCCAAGAAAATGAGGTAAGCTCAGTATTTAAGTTGCGAAAAAATTTGTTGTAAACTTTCTAAGGCAGACAAGACTTTTCTGATCTTTAAAATAAAACAACTTTTGAAGTGGAAAGTTTTCTAGCACTTCATAAACCACAATGTGAAATATTCAAAAAAATAAGTAGCAAAGGGGCGATTTCTGTTGTTAAACAATTTTGATTTGCCTCAGATAATTCATAATTTTTATTTACATATGTTTTCTTTGTAATTCTATGCCAGTTCTTGTCTGAGTTTATTTTGTAATGCTAAAGATATGTTTTTTTGATTTTATAGTTTCCTATTAAGTACCTATTATTAGAATTATTACTAATTCACACATATATGATACTGGTTTTATACCAGCATAATTTAACAAGGTGGGTTATGTTGAGAGTATTTATATATGAGATTTATTTGTCACACTCTACAGCCTAAAGGGGTGGATGGATTTTGGCATGTGAGGTGTCATATAAATTGTCATAATAGTGGAAATGTCCTGGAGTACAAGAAATTAATATGGTGGCCATATGAAAAAAGATTATCAGGAAAATATAGGAGTAAACTTTGCTGAATAGGAAAATTACTCCATCATTAAGTAAACTCTAAACTCTCTCAGCAGATTTCAAAAATATATATTACTAATATGATATCAATAATTATCGAGAAAAAGTTGTTTGTTGTGGTTTTTAATGTCACTCGAGGAGGTATGGTATGCCGCGTCGTCGTCGTCCGGAGAGCGAGCAGGGCGACACTGACCATATAATTGACAGTTCGGTTTTGTACAATATACTAACTATGTATGATATCACAATTACTAAAAAGTGTCAAATAAATTAAATTATAAAAAAAACATAACCTAACTACATTGTATTAGCAAGTAACACACATGAACAAACCTAAGTAGTAAGTACCTACTATAATAAAATCGATACAGATAATTAATTTAAACACCCATTTTCAAAAATGTGAAGCAGGCAAGCTAGAGGTTTGTGTTAAATATCGCCCTCGTCTCCCAAACATTTTCAAAATGTTATTTTTTATCAGTTTTGACTAAAACTATAGTACCTAAAGCTTGTTTTTCGCTTTTCAGTTACTTGCCAAAACACTGCAGTCGTATTATATATTTTTTATAATTTATTATCATGTTTGTTTTTTTTCTGCAATTATCATTAATACCTCAAGTCAATCAAAACATTACCTATTTACATCGTCAATAATGTCCAGTAGGAAGTAAATAGTAGATAAATGAGTAGATAGGTTTTCTATTATATTGAGATAACAAGTTTATTAATCTAGGCATTGCTTGAATGATTTATAATTTTTTAACAAACTAATAGTAGATTAAGCACCTAGAGCGTAAAGCCCGAATTCCGAGTGCAACTTAGGATTCTAGAAAAACTCACGAGCGAAGCGAGGGAGAGTTTTTGGCATCCTTAGTCCGAGAGGAGTTTAATCATGCCCAGCACGAAGACAGCTTTAATCATTTAATCACTTCCTTGCTGCGCTCGTAAGTTATTTGAGAATCCCGATTGCGCTCGGTATTCAATAACGCCTCGCGCCCGTTAGACATTGCTTTACACACTCGGTGCATAATATACTATTAATTAACGTACCACAGGATCATGTGTGCTTAATTAAACCTCACGCTTACGTCGAGATTTACTTGAGATAGACTAACAGTATAACTTTGTTTCAGAAATATTGTCAATGCATTTTTGGTCATAACACAACTGGGATTTTGCTGTGTGTACTTCCTATTTGTTGCTACTAACCTAAAAGACACAATGGCAATATTCAAAATCGATCTTAGTGTCCATTTCTACTTAATACTACTGTTCCCTTTTATATTGGCACTTGCTATGGTCAAGAACTTGAAGTATCTCACTCCAGTGTCGTTGCTTGCTTCGTTAATGACAGCATGGGGTCTGGTTATCACGTTTTACTACATATTGCAAGACTTGCCGAGGACGGACACGGTTAAGCCTTTCGCAAGTTGGCATCAGCTACCGCTGTATTTCGGGACTGCTATCTATGCTTTTGAAGGGATCGGAATGGTGAGTGTAGAAGTATTTATTTGAGCAACGGAATTTCGATCTCATTTTAAGACCGAAGTTTTGTATATTTAAATAGGTTTTATGATAGAACTTAATAAAAAAATATAAAAAAAATCTTAGCTTATTCTCAGTTAAAAACGACGTACGACGTTTTATATCGCTCTTACGAAAGGCTGAAAAGTTAATGATGATTCGTTATTCATGATAAACTTGACGACATACTTCTGCTATCAGTGTTTATCTGGAGTGTGGGAAACCGAATTATTAAACTGTCTGTACAGAGTATACCCGCGGCAGAGTAGGCGTTGGTTGTTTAATAGGCTGCTTGGTTATAATATAAGGGTTGAAGATTAAAACAGGTATACATAAAGGTATTGAAATTTTAAATTGACACTTTTTGCTTAGTTAATAGGCATGACGACTGATTTTGAGAAACTACACCGTGATATTTTTAGACATGTACTGAACGCAAAATAAATAATATTTCTGCAAAAAAAAAGGTCTTCGAAGGAAAAGTACAGCTTTTTAATAGCATTTTTAATTTCGCTCAAAAACGCTACAATACTCTTGGCGGCTATCTATGACGTCATAGATGCACGAACATCTGATCATACAGAATGATCATAATATTTTCAAGAGAAGCTTTACCAACTATTCTGTGCCTTTCTTTTACATATTGTGACGGCATGACGTCACAGTTATGTATTCTCTGATTGGTGTTCAACGTATCATGGCGGATAGCTGTATTTTGTAGTTTTATTTTATCAAAATAATAATTAATCTCGATCAAAACATAAAATATAATTCGTGTTTTGTAATCTATATATATTTGTAATTTTAGGATTTTTAGTTACTGTCGTCATCCCTATTAACAGATAAAGAAACAACGTCGTTATAAACCTTTCGTATTTACGGAAATAATAAAGAGCACAATAAGTCGGCGTGAGGAGCTCGGAGAGGTAACATAACTGGCGGGACTCTGTCAGTGTTGCTGTGCTGACCAATCTCAATATCAAGGTCGAGTATTGTGGTGTCCTGAAGATGTCTCGTCGAATACTATCAGAGAAGGTTATACGCGGAATTGTTACTAAATATTTTTTCATTCTAATATTGTGCAATGGATTTCCGCAAAGTAACGCCTGAATCTATTATTTGTAATAAAGAGCACCTTTTTTAATCCGCAGGAAAACTTTGTTAGTTTTGTTGACTCCTAATCATAATGTTTGGTGAAAAAACCTAAGGTAAAATTGATTGGTATGGTTGAATGGTTACGTAAGGCCATAAAATCATGCATCAAGCATGCAACTTGCATTTAACAAGGCATTTTTTTTACTATTACAATGGTACATGAACGGCTAGCTGATGGAATTGGAAAGATATTAATTTCTTTCTATGTACAGTACAGTTCCATAACAATGATACAAACACTGTACAAGATACAAACAAATTCTTATTTTTTTATTGCACAATACATATAACAAGCATTCAACATTTAAAAAGAAAATTTATGGAAAAGGCGAGCTTAACCTTAAAAAGACACTAACACTGTAATTGAAATCTGGTCTCGTCATTTTACCTGAAAAGTTCAGATAAATAATTGTATTGTACCCTTGTACCTACTTATTTTCTACCTAAATAGTGTAATTTTATCCTCTGAAGCCAATGTATCGTAATATCGTCGACCTACGTCATTCCCCGCGTATAATTGCAAGTGGGAGGGTCGTGGTGTTATGTACGGGGTTAGTGCTAACATTAATATTGTATGAGGTGGCTATGATGCCATCGATCGATAGTAAACGCCATGGGTACCTACTTGTACTTATAAACTCGTATATTCGCTATGCTGTGTATGGTAGGTTGTTGTTTTGATAAATTTGTACTCTTGTACCTACTTATTTTCTACCTAGTGTCATTTTATCCTATGAAGCCAAACTTTGCCAATGTAATATCGTGGAGCTACGTCATTCCCCCTGTATAATTGCAAGAACACACAACGACCCTCCCCGTTGTGGTGTTATGTACGGGGATAGTGCTAACATTAATATTGTATGAGGTGGCTATGATGCCATCGATCGATAGTAAACGCCATGAGTACTTGTACTTATAAACTCGTTCGCTATGCTGGGTATGGTGGGTTGTTTAGCTTTTAATCTCCAAGCTATGAAGGTTACGAGCTAGCGCATGACCATAACTATAACTGTTTATTCAAATAAATGATAACTTAATCTATCTGCCGCCGCTTATGATACATACAGCAGACCTGAAAACAAGGTTAATGTGATCGGGAGATAACTCTATAAAAATGCTATTTTGTAGTTATAGTCAAGCTCAATCCGCAATGCATTTTACTGGTCCTAAAAAATATAATCTGTTTAGTTTCAGTGCTCACTGCTAATACTAATAAAGAACCTAATTTCGCTATCGCTACAGATATCATATACCTAACTGGCGTTTACCCGTGCCTTACTAATTACGTGATAAAAATTTGTTTTTACCGCTCAATAATAAATCTATACGAGTATTATAAAAGCTAAAGTAATTCTGTCTCTTACATTTCCTTTACATTTCATAAACGGAACTTCATGAAATTTGGCAGGGAGGTAGACGGAAATTAATGACATAAACACGTACATGTCGGACATAGGAAACTTTTAATCCTGGTAAAGCGCGTGCAAAGTCGCAGACACATGCTAGTATTGTGTTTAGTTTTAACATAATATTTTGTATTGGTCAAGGTATCCGTGACCTAAATGCAGCCCTTAGCAGATACGTTACGTTAACCTCAAAACAATCATATTTTAAACCGACATAAAGATCTTATTGTTGTATTCCCGGGCTTCTCCACTGTTGTATGAAGATTGCCTGAGTCACCATAGGAAAATCAAAAATATTGCTATAAACTATAAAAACTAGAAAACTACCATGTTAGCAGAGAATCTAAGTTTATGTTAACATTAAATTCTTATCTCATGCGATGTTGTTCCGAAATTGTAGTCAGAACTCTTTATGGCATAGTAGGCTCTCGGCGAGGTGCTTTTTGATGGTGGTCCGAAAGAAAGGCCTTTTCGCCAAGATTGGTCATATTGACAATCACTCAAATATCAAACTCTCATTTGGAGTTTTGTTGTAGAAGCGTATACATTGCCCTTTAAAAGATACACTAATCTTGTGCAGCCTAGTTTTGGGCAAAGCGAGTTTGTTCTTATTTCTAGTATTTACATTATGTATACGTATGTCGCAATTTTGAGGGAATCGATCGATATTTCTATGAGTGTACAATAAGTTTTCATAAATATATTGACATGGTACTGTCATTATATTTATTTCTTTGAATTTATCACTACATAGTATAAAACAAAGTTGCTTCCCGCTGTCTATGTTTAGATCTTTAAAACTACGAAACGGATTTTGATACGGTTTTTTTATAGATAGAGTTATTCAAGAGGAAGGTGAATTATATGTATCATTTAGTATCAGCATTGCACCCGTGCGAAGCCGGGGCGGGTCGCTAGTACATTATAAAATCGAACACTATTATTTTACAAAAGTATTGCACAAATTTACTATTTTCGTCTTAGGTAACACTAACTTAAGCTTAACGCTTGCACTTCATAATGAATTATCAACAGGTGCTGCCATTGGAAAATAACATGAAGACACCAGACGCCTTCGGCGGCTGTACCGGAGTGCTAAACACGGGGATGGTTATAGTGGCCTGTCTGTACACTGCTATCGGCTTCTTCGGTTACCTGAAGTATGGGGATGCGGTACTGGGCAGCATCACACTCAACTTACCGAACTCATTGTGAGTACCTCCTTATGTTTAGATTTAGGTTCAAGGCACATTGAAAGCGATCCGAAGGGAATTTTCAAATATTTTGATGGTATAAGGTTTTTGCTATAATAGTGCGTAAGCCTCACACTGGGTATAATTTCCAAAAAAAAAAAACAATATAGGTACTATCAAAAATGTTGATAGTATATTGAACCCTATCACCACAAAGTACGGCACACATATATTTTTAGGTAGGTACAAAGTCGCGCGATTTGATGGAATTCTCACTTATTGTTTAGGTAAATTTGTGAGTACCTCTTATAGGTTTAGGTAAATTAAATAGAGATATATCTCTCGTATGGTAAACCATACGTAAGCTTTCGGCGGCTGATCCGAAGTGCTGAAAACGTGGATAGTTATAAGAGCATGCCTCTTCGTTCTCGTTGATTGGGAACTGATTGTGAACAGCATCACAATCAACTTATAGAAGTCATTGTGAGTAAGTACTCCTGTAGGTTTAGGTGAGTAAGTCTTAGTCATCGATAGACATAGCTTATAATGACAAGCGCAAACAGATTCCAATCTAAAACAACAATAGCTCCAGTATATATGGCTTCAGAGCATTATGTCATTTTGCAATTGAAAATGCTGGTGCTCTTTCCATGATACGATTCTTTAGTGCCAAGTCTACATAACGTGGCAGTAGGTAAAGAATTGAAATCAATGAATCCAGCTAAAACTAAATTTCCTTACTTTCAGATTAGCACAAAGTGTCCGTGCTGTAATGGCGGGCGCCATATTCCTGTCGTATGGCCTGCAATTCTACGTGCCAATGGGCATAGTTTGGCCCGTTGTGAAATCCAAGCTCAATTCCGAAGAGGCTTTAAAACATGGCGAAGCCGTCACTCGAGTCGTTCTCATATTCATTACATGTGAGTGCACATCTACACTATTTTGTTTTTTTTTTTTAGTTTTTAAGTAGGTGTTAATCTCTGGAATGGAACGAAGGGACCTTAGAAAAAATTATTTCACTACTTAATACATGGCTACGTTATCCCTCAGCATAAGTCAGGCAAAATTTTATCCAGGCACCGCGTGAGCGAAGCCGCAAGCAGACGCTATTATATTATGATACGGGAACACTATCAAAAATCAACCTTTTGAAAAGTATTACAGTCACTAGACATGACTACCATAGCATGCCTTAAGCTGCCGCAAAGCAGCCTTCCCGTGTCGTCTCACCTATCACAACTTTTATCAGTAATGAAGAAATGTCGCAGATTCGACAAAGGTCAATTCAAGTCAAGTCAAGCAGTATTAACATGAAAGTCAAAATCACTCAAAGGTTTTAACAAGGTCACCTTACGTAGTTTCCCTTCGTTTTTTTTAACAAGATAAAGTCCCTAACAAAACAACTGATAAAATACGTCCTAAAACTCGACCGTCTGGCGGCTAGGTTGGTGAGGTTATCTAGAATAAATAACAGCAAATGAGCACATTCCGAACTGATTTGACCAGCGTTTACGTGAATTTCAATAATATACGGTGATTGTTAAATAAATATGGCGGGAGACGAAACAGAAAAATGTATACCTAACTGGTAAAATTTAAACCAGGACCTATGCAATCTTCATAATAGGTCCGATATTTATGAATCGAGTAAGAAAGTTCCTTGTTATTGACATAAACTGCACCACAGTGCAATATAAGGCACTTAAAAGATAGGTATATCTGCTTACAAACAATTAAACTTTCCACTATGAGAATAGATTTTGATAACAACATTGAACACCCGTTCTAATGCAACAGAATACCTACCCTAATTATTCCTTATCGTCTCTGAGTAATTGTCTGTTATTTTCCAGTTTGCGCTGCGGCCCTGATTCCAAACCTGAGTGGAATTATTTCGCTCGTCGGAGCATTCAGCAGCTCCGCCCTGGCACTTATATTCCCACCGGTAATAGAAATAATGACCTTTTGGCCCGACCAACTTGGAAGATACGACTGGAAGCTTTACAAGGACTTGCTGATCATCATATTTGGCATCACAGGTTTCGTTTTTGGAACGTACACAAGTATTGAAAACCTATTTCTGCATAATCAAATGTAGGTTCACGAATGACCCTGTATGGATGTTTACCTACCAAAGATCTTTGCATTAACCATGACAATAATTGTAAGTAGCAGCGTATGTGGCAGCTTTACAATGCTTTTAAAAAGTTTATTTAGCTTAGACCCTGCATAGTTAAATTTATTCGATCCAAAATATGTGGATTGTTTTTTAAACTTATATAAATGTTGAGCTTAAGTTTAATATATTTATGTGCTAATGGTTAAAAAATAAAAGTGAGTTTAAAGTGATAATTTAAACTGGTGAAACCATTATTTATTCTTAGTCTGATCATGTATTCGAATACAAACGTATTAAAATTGTTGTAGAAATTATCTTAGTTATACGATATTAAGATATAACCAAAAAAAAAAAAATAGAAAAATTACAATGTAATTTTATATTTAAATTATATGCATTTGTTGATCTTGTTTTAGTTAAATTGTGTTTTTACAATGTAAAAGCTTTTTAATGTTTATTTTGTTATTTGATTTTAAAGTTTTTATAAATTAATTTTTATTACATACCTACGCGCAAAATGTACACCCGTGTAAATGTATTGTGATGATGTAATAATGTATCTAAATAATGTTTTTATATTGATATAACTTGTATGCAATATTATGATTTGAAATCAAGGTATCTATGTACATACATCATTAATGTAACGTACCTCATGTGACTGTGTACTGTACACCAAAATACGCCCACTATTAATAACCCAGTCAAAGATATACAGATACGAAAATATATACATACTGATATTTACCCTTTGTCATGTAAATTTAAATACAATATTTTTATAGGCTAGTTTAAAAAGCGTGCATGAAAACGTAACTTTGAATTATTAGACATTCTAATATTAAATTTTAAGTAGGTACCTTAGTAGATTGTTCCTTAAAAATAAAACAAAATGATACTGTTTCTACCTACGAAAAAGTGATGTCTACTTTGTTAGTTTGCCCAACAAAACGAAAAACTTGTTGAGAAAAATCACCAAAGTTAACGATATTTTCCGAGATAAACTTTTTCATTATTGAGTCAGTCGTAGTAAGTAGGGAAATTATTACTTTGCACTTTTAAATTTTACATAATATCTACTAATGTCCGTCATATTAATTTTATAGTAAGTAGGTACCTGTACCTACACATTTTCTTACAAAACTTAGTAAAATATAAATATATTTTAATTGATGTTTTCCCTGTAATATAAACCTATGATTGTGAAAACTGTGCAGCATTTAGTAGCCATGTACCTTACTAGAGGTACCTACCTACATAATGTATTATTATTTATACTCCAGTAAGTACCAGAGAATACCCTATGCTAACCTATATGTATATGTCGATTTTTTTAATGTAAGTACTGTACCTTTGTCCTAATTATTGTGCTAGCTTCAATGTTAATAAATGTAAAACTCCTTTTTATGTGTAATCTAATCACTGATGTAATCGTTATCAAATCTGAAATTTTTACAAAAGAACGAGCATCAAATACCTGCTGTTTTATTTCTGGAGAATTTTTGTTGGTAAATTACCTGGCCATCTTGCCAAAACAACGATCCTCAAAGCTACTCACAACCAGGGGCGGAATGAGCAAATGTCCGCCTGCGACGTAGTTGGTTCCGGGTTCGATTCCCGCCTCGGAACAAAATGTTTAAACGATCTGCAGATATTTGTTTGGAGTGTGCTTACTACTTATAATAAAATTTTACAGTACAGTATCGAAAAACAAGATATAGAAAATCACATATGGTCGGTTGTAATGAAAGAAGAAAGTTGCAAACTGACGAGATAAAAATGCAGAATAGTATTTTTAATTTTGCTACAATGAAAAGTGCATTAAAAACTTCCCTAATATATCTTTACATTTACATAAAGTATCTTTAAACATGATAATGGAAATAGAAATTGTGATCGGTTGTACTTGTAACCAAAATATGATTTTACTGCGAGCTTTTGATTTTAAATTTCGTTCAATCAAGCTACTCACCAAGAGATGGCGCTGCCTATGTACGATTTTGGAAACTCACGCAGTAAACTTGCGCACGGTTGTGATCCGACCCCCGACCGATCAACCGATTTAGTTGTCTATGAATCATCTACAGTTTTTGAACGGATGACAGGATGAAACGCCGTCTATAATTGTCTACGGTGAAATGTCATTCACCGACAACAAATTAAAAAATGTCGGAATCGTGTCAAGACGATAATTGTCATGGAATTATTGAATGTGGGCCTGACGAGTCCCCCACGAAACTTATCGTCAATTACATTCCTGAAGTCATGACCCAGGATATGATGTTTTCACTTTTTTCGACCATGGGTAAACTGGAAAGTTGTAAACTGATATCCAACCGAGGGTACGGGTTCGTCGAGTACTCATGTCCAGAAGATGCAATCAAAGCAAGAAAAGCCTTCAACGGGCTCCTAATGCAGAACAAGACTTTGAAGGTATCGCACGCCCTGCTTAACCCTGAACTGAAACCTCCCACGAAGCCAGAAGCGGACTGGAACCTATACGTATGTAACCTGCCTAATGAACTGACCTTGCAGGATCTACATGGACTGTTCGCACAATTTGGTAAAATAGTTAATTCCCGCATAGCGGCCGGCATAGCATTTGTATTATTTGAGCACCAGTATGAAGCAGAAAGAGCCATCCAAAGTATCAATGGCTCTACACCTCCTGGTTTCATACATCCACTAACTGTTAAGTTTGCCAATAAAAGTAATCCTCATAAATATAAAAATAATAATAACAATTTTGTGAAGGGCCCCCTTGTAAAACCATACCATTGGATAAATCACTTCAATGCAATAGGAGATCACAATTCTCCAAGCACATGGTCCATTTACATTTATAATATTGCGATGGAGGTGGAGGAGTTGACACTTTGGCAGCTGTTTGGTCCTTATGGTGCTATTGTATCTGTAAAGATAATTAAGGACCACCAGACGAATAAGAGCAAAGGCTTTGGATTTGTGACGATGAGGAATTATGATCAGGCTGCAATGGCAATACAAGCACTGAATGGGTATGTCCTGCATGGGCAAGCACTCTCTGTGAGTTTTAAAACTCAAAAGAGATAATGCTGAAATGAAAGACTTATTATATGACTATACAATATCAATACAGTAAGAATAAGCAAAATTCTTTATTACCGATTGGCATTAACAGACACTGCATATTGCAATAGTTTTTATCTTGATTCTGTGTACACTTTAACTATAAGTGAGTGGTCATTTGACTATTGTTGAAAATAAATTATATTACTTTGAGCTATCGACATTGTTAAGTTTGTTTATGAATAATAATTTATTCAGTTTGCTGTCGTTAAATATTTCAAGTTTACTAGAAGTTAAGATTTGTATTGAAAATGAATGTTGTTTGGGAGTTCAACATCATTGTGAGCTGTTTCGCTTTCATCATTTTTATTTATTATTTAAGTATGTAATAATAAACCATATGAAAGGAAGTGCGTTTACAAGATCTTACTAATTGATAAGCCACATTGAGATGTTTATTCAGCTACTAGTTTTAGTTGTACACTTTTTATAACAATGATGTCTATTTAGGTAGTGAAAACGAAATCTAGATATATCATATTTATACATTTAGTATAAAAATTTGCTGAATTAAAGTTCATTTTCACAATTTTATAAATGTGTTTTCTTCCTTAAATTATCACATCATCATGTCAGCCCATACACGTCCACTGCTGGACATAGGCCTCCCCCTTACGACGCCACAAATGGTCCCGAGCCGCCTCCCTCCATCGACTCTGCGACCGCTATGATGTCGTCGGTCCATCGAGTTGATGGTCTCCTGTTGAGATGATGGTGATTATGGTAAAACCCCTCCGGTTTTACCATAATCACCACGCTTGGCAGGTGGATTGGTGATCGCAGTGTTGGTGTTGAAAAATACTCGGAAGGAAGCTGCTGCCCTTCCTCTGGTAGGTTCCCTTAGTCGGCTCTTACGACATTCACGGGTTGAGTTGGAGGGATAATTAAAAAAAATATTGCGCGATTACGCCTCAGCCCCACAGCCACCTTCAAAAAATTATCACATCTCACTATAATTTTTATTTGAGCAATTTAATGAACTTTGAATTCTTATTAGAATCTGTTTGGTAGCCTCTGTATTTTGAATAATAGATAAATAAGTAATCTTACTAGGTACATTTTGAATTAAATGTAATTGGGAGGTCACATTTGGTGATGCCTTAAGTGTTATTTTTTGTGTATCCTCAGTTGGTAGGTAGTTCTAAATAAATAAGTAGTAGTTGTTATTTTCTAATGTGTACTTCTCTACTTGTGTAAGGACAGATAATTAAGTTATTACTTAGTAAAAGTCACAAAACTAATCACCTAGATTAGGTCATAGTGACATCATTACAAGAGATCCTAGTTCTGTTATCAATAAATGCTTATATGAAGGTCACATAGCAATCATACATTGATAAGAAATTGAAGCATGGTGAACTAAAATTCATTATTCACCTAATTCATTCAGTCCTGTACCTCTGATCAGGAAGTTATTTAAATTGATATGTATCTCAAATAATAGGCATACTACTTAAATAGGTACCTACTTATTGCATTTTAATAATGCAGTCTATGTGTATTTTGAAAATGGGTGGCCCCAATTTTAAAGTTCATTGACCACTATCGTAAGCAAGAAAGCAACCACTGGCCGACATTGATCGTTAGATGACGTCACATCCTAAACTCGACAGAATAAGAACTTGTTTGTCTATAATACTCTCTCTCGCTCGTGTTCCTAATTATTTCGGAACTTTAATTTAAATTTATGACTTCTACCACCGTCGTTGGGGTTCGATTCCCACTGCCGCGCCAGATTCATCTTACAATTATTAGTGTTGGGCTCCTTGACAATAAAATAAAAATATCTTACATTGTCAAATGTATGATATATATATATATCCATATATTCACAACACACTCTTATGCATGTGGTGTGAATAGGACATACATTTAAAAGGTACATAAGTACCGACTTGCCTATCTAAATACGGTACTGTGCTAATTTGCAGTTGTTACGCTACCAAACAGGTCAAGGTGGGGCTAACTTATCGCACTGTCTAGTCTAGGCGCTCTATCCAGGCTGTCAATTAGATGGCCTGTTTAGGTGGTCTAACCAACCACCATAAAATCAGGAGTTACCCACCTAGTACTGCATTGCAGTACCTATGTCAGATTTTCAAGCATGGTGTAAATAGACGCAGTCCGCAGTAAATTTTCGAGTTGTACTCTTGGTGACAGTTCAAAATCTTTTGGAGAAAAAGCTGAAAAGAATTACTTTCTGCTTACAGGCGAGTTTAAAAAATATCAGAACTAAATCCGCGAAAGTTTCCCTCTCGTACGCATGCGTGAATCAATAGTCGTTTACTCTAGCTTGTCACGCAATAACCCTATGTGAAAAATAGTTTTAATTTGCAGGATAATAAAGTGAAGTTACCTACTGCCGGTTAGTTTACAGTGGTTGCGTGTGGGGTTACTACGGTCCTGGCTGACGAAACGCCGTCGGCGGCAGGCATCGGCCTCGCCGTGAACAGCAAGGTAATTTTTAGCCTACAAACTTCTTTTTTGGCTAGCTGGAAGTACAATAATAAGTAGCTATTAAGCTTTCGAGACCCCTAGACTAACTAACTATTAGTACCTAGGCTAGGTAACAAGATATAGGTACTACAAAAGACTAGCATCTATTATTGCAGGGACTTCATGGCATAAGTCGGCTTAAATTGTTTGACATCGTAAAATCTTTTCAAGATAATGGGCCACTTCCACAAGAAAGATAATAACTGCAATCTAGAGCTTGTTGGAGTGGGTTTTTCTTGCTGAGATTGTTACGAAAGAAACCCTTACACCACTGATGTAAAAAAAAGGTTTTTTACATCAGTGCCTTACATCGAATAATACAAAATGCTGACGGTTAGGGACCCACGATGATTGAATAAAAAAAGAACACGCTTATGTTTCGTGTATGTACCTATCATAACGCATTCTTTACCATGGGTCTTTTATATTATAGGTAACTGTTATCAACATAATCAGGTGTTAAATGTACCTACCTAAGTTTAGAATATTTGTTGGTAGTAATAAATATTCTACTTTGAGTGGAGTGTGGTGGGTAATCTGATTAGTGTTTTTCGTTTTGAATAAGACGTGTAAGCTAAAGGAAGGAGGTCGGTTCGGGTACGAACTAGATTTGAACTACTTATAAACTACCACAAACCAAGGATGATCATCATCATCATTGGCGTGCGTGATACCTAACTTACCTTATAGGCCCCTTTTCATCTGCAAATATCTGCTACGCAGCCTTTTTTGAAATTGCTTTAAATGCTTGAAATGACTTAACGTTGTTATGTAACTGTATTCGAATACATATCATAGGTATTAATTATGGTATTTCGACATCCAGGTGTATCCAAGTCCGGGGGCGGCCCGCGGGGTATGGGCCCTGCCGCAGCCGCCCCCCTGCTCGATGGCAGCCGAGGAGCCTTTGCCCCCCTGCTCGCCCATATCACCGGACGCGCCCGCAGCGCCCCCTCGCGCCATCACCGGCTACCACCACTCTGATCTGCATCAGCTGATCTTTGAAGCTGTGCGATCGGGGTAAGCGAACACTATACTTAAACCTATATCTGTATAGTAGTTAGGTATTGTATTATATGTGCTTTTATATAGATATATCAACCCACTTTGGTAACTACTTACTGCAGTATCGTTAGGAAATATCAGTGTAAAGTAACCCTGATTAGTTGGAATAACAGTTTACGGTAGATAGCCTCGAGTTGAATTCTAGATCCTAAAGTATTTTTTTTGTCTTTCGACAGTTTTCAAAAAATATCAAAATCCGCAAAAGAAAAATAATGCTGTCGCAAAAGGAGCCCGAGCCACCATAGGGACAAAAATGCAATCAGTTCTTGTACTTAGATAAATATCTTTAGATAAATGAGAACATATTGTGAGAGATATGTAAATAAATGCTTTTTTTTTAATCTACCTACCATCGCTATGCAGCCCTGCCTTATTTGTTTTTTTTTTTCAGTGAGGTCTCTGAAATCGAGCGTCTAGTAGAGAAGCTAGGTGTGGAAGTGCTGAGCGCCCGCGACCAGCATGGTTACACGCCAGCGCACTGGGCAGCGCTGGATGGATCCGTGGCTGTCATGCGGTACTTGCTGGAACGCGGGGCGCCCATCGACCTCTCCTGTCTTGGGACTCAGGTGAATACCACGGCACCACAACATAGAAAAAGTTCGATTACTTTTTAGTTTAGGGAACCTGATAACAGGACTGGCATGGCATACACGCATGAGGACGCAGTGTAGTTATGGATTTGTCGGACTTGATGGCCCTCTAAATCAAACTCTCCCAAGTTTAGCTAACGACCTAGTGAGTTCACAGTTCCCGTGCGATTTAAAAAGACTTTATTTTGTTGATAAAAGTTCAATATTCACCGTGCGTTTGCAGGGTCCTCGTCCGATCCATTGGGCCTGCCGCAAAGGACACGCGTCTGTCGTACAAGTGTTGTTGCAGTCAGGAGTTGCAGTCAACGCTGCAGATTTTAAAGGTACCATAACCATTCGAATACTTTTAAAATGCGACCAAACAAAGAACCCTTAGGTTGTTTGTAGAGTGTTAACGAAATGAACTAAGTAACTAGTACCTACTTATTGACGACCTCAGTGGCGCAATGGGTCTAGATCTGCCTGTGACGCAGTAGGTTACGAGTTCAATTTTCGCTGCGGAACAAATGATCTTAGGTAAGTTGTACTTCCACCATTTTTGTTCCGGGTCTGGGTGAATGGGTGATATACAGTACCTATCCATAACACAAGCTTTGCTTACTTGGGGCCAAATGATATGTGAAAGTGAAAATGTCCAAAGTATTATTTACTAGCTGATGCCCGAGACTTCGCCCGCGTTTTATGGGAATAAAAAATTGCCTATGTTATTTTATTATTCCAGGTCCCAAACTATACCCATACGAGTACCTCAGCCTAATCGGTTCAGTAGTTTTTGCGTGAAAGAGTAACAAATATCCAACCATATCTCCATACATCCATCCTTACAAACTTTGACATTTACGAGTACATTATTAGTAGGATAGGATAGTAGGACTAGATATAGTAGGTAAAAACAGTTATTTCCTTTCCCCAGGACTAACACCTCTAATGACGGCTTGCATGTACGGTAAAACCGCTACAGCTGCCTATCTCCTCGGCATGGGGGCTGCCACCAGGCTCTCAGACATCAATGGGGACACGGCCCTTCACTGGGCCGCTTACAAGGGCCATGCAGACCTGGTCAGACTGCTGATTTATTCAGGAGTTCCTCTCCATTGCACTGATAACTTCGGGTCTACGCCGCTTCACCTGGCTTGCTTATCGGGGAACTTAACTTGTGTTCGGTTGTTGTGTGAAAAGGTAAGACCCCACAGCAAATTCTGTTCGTGCCTCTCTGCAGGCAAGTCCCCGCGGGGGGATGTTTGCCCGCAGAGAGGATGCTCACAGCTCACTAATTAATCTTAATGTACTTATCATAACTTAATCCCCCTCAAACTCTCTGAAAGAACGGCTAGTAATTTTATTTTGTTTCAGGTAAAGGCTGAGTTAGAGCCACGCGACAAAAACGGCAAGACGCCACTTATGCTCGCACAAAGCCACCGCCACGCCGAAGTCGTAAAACTCCTCCAAAAGGAAATGAAACGGAAGTCTCACTGGATGCCTCCTTTATCAGAACTCTGGGCTCTACTCTTCGGGGGCGCGGGAGACTCAAAAGGACCCCTTCTTTTCTTCCTTATTTCTGTGCTCCTGTGGGGCTATCCGATGTACGTCATCAGATGCATTCCGCTCACTTGGAACACGCTCCGTCTCTCCCACTACTGCTTCTTGTATTGGAATGCGATCATGTGGATGAGCTGGGTGATCGCGAATCGCCGGGATCCAGGATATATTCCGCAAAACTCTGAGACGTATTATCGGGCGATAAGGCAGATTCCGTATTACGATAAGTGGAAGAAGAGGAATGCTATTCTGTCGAGGTTGTGCCATACTTGTCGGTGTCTGCGACCGCTAAGGTTAGTAATAGCTTTATTGTAATCGTAAGTCATTATTCCAAACAGGACTAGGTAATTTAATATAATTCGGAAATTTTCGAAAAATGTCCCCATGAAGGTCGACCAGTTCAAGAACGAGTTTGAAATATCTACCTTTCTACGCTGAACGATGGTTCGGCAAGGCCAAACATACCTAAGTACCTACATAGTAAACATAAACGTGGTAACTAAGTACCTACGTAATTAATTTTTGATAAACTCCATATTTTTGGAACAGTCTATCAACAGATTTGCGGGAAAATAATAAAAACGTGTTAGCCTCCGGCAGTGTTAGTCTCAGTTTTTTTTCTCGATAAGCCTTTATCCTAAGGTTTCTGTGTTCTCATAACTATTCACCGCGCGGTTCAAACAACGCAACATAAGAAAGGAATGAAGTAGGTAGGTAATTTATGCTAATTGCCATCTAAAACACGTCTTCCTCGTCGAATAGGTACCTACCTAGCTAGATCTATAGCTTTTGTAACTTTCGCTGACCTTTTTGTAAACAATACATTTGTCTGATAATAAGTAATGTAGGAAAGATTAATTTCATGCAATAGAAATCAGTAGAATTCTCGTAAGTCACGCTATCGAATAACGATGGCATGAGATGGAAACCGAAGAGAAACTTAAATTAGGAACGCTTTTGATTTTTGGAAAAAACAAATAGGTAAATTACTAACGTAATTTATAATTCTAGAGATTGCTTGGATTAAAACTGTTACCTATTCCCTACGCATAAATTATATCAATTTGTTTAAACGCCTGCCATTTATTTCAGAGCAAAGCACTGCCGGATCTGTAAGCGTTGCGTGGCGTATTTCGACCACCATTGCCCGTTCATCTACAACTGCGTGGGCGTCCGCAATCGCATGTGGTTCTTCCTTTTCGTAATGAGTGTTGCCATCAACTGCACCTTGTCTATTTATTTCGCCTGCTACTGCCTGCTGCTCGAAGGTTTTGGACTGCTGTACGTTCTGGGACTGCTAGAAGCCATCACTTTCTGTGCGCTGGGCTGGATTCTCACTTGCACTTCTGTAAGTATTTACTTATCAACACAGAAAACCATAAGACCGGGAAAACCCATAGTCCGTAGTTATTTTTGAAACCGTTGTCGGCCAGCGCAGCGGCCATTGTTTTCATTCGCCTATGTGGTATGTAAAAGAGAATGGTACCTATATGATTAATCATTAGAATAATTATTTGAATCTGATTCTTTGAGTTTACATCGAACTTTTTTGTTATTAAGTACCTACTACTTATATTACCAGGTTACCTACCAGCTCCTTAATGGTCAAGTGCTTATTAGGTACTATAAAATGCTGAGGGGGCCATTTTATGTAGATGCCTAGTTAGTTAAGTTCATGTGGATAATTTTTTGTACGATCTGCAAATATTTGTTCCAAATGTTTTTATGCACCTATTTTAGTACCTATGAATTATAGATACTAAAAATATATATCTTTGTAATATATTGTATATCAGTCATCTAGTACTAGTACCCATAGTAATCTACCTACTAGCAGAGCTAGTGTTGCTCTGCATAGCCTGGGGTTAGATGATGCTGTGTGGAGTGTCCAGCATTAGTTATTTATTTCCTGTTCACAGATCCTACACGCATGCATGAATCTGACTACAAACGAGATGTTCAACTACAAACGCTACCCGTACCTTCGCGACAAGCGCGGGCGCTACCAGAACCCATTCTCACGAGGCCCCTTCATGAACCTCATCGAGTTCTTCGTCTGCCTTCCAGACAAGTGCGATGAACATGATATCTTCCACGAAGAGAGCATTTGATCGAGTTCTACGAGATTGAGAAATAAGGCGAGAGGGAATAACCTGTGATCGTCCTGAGCTTTATTCACCTACGTGGTTTACATTCGGTCGGATATAGTAAGCTAATCAAGTGTGTAAGGCACCTTGAAGGTCGGGAAGGGCTGTGAGAACAAAATACTACAAAAATGTGAATAAGTTTTAGTCACGTAATTCTTAGCCAGTAAAGACCAATGCAAACCAGACAAGGGTCAAAACGAATGCATTCCTATTGGTTGATGACACAGAGAGCCCTAAAGGCTTGCTAATGCAAATAAGTTTTTGTGATTTTGTTATTAGTTATCTCGCCTTTGCTATGCTTGGAACGGCGTTGGCAAATTCATAAATATTAAAAATAAATCTATTCACGCTAAATACTGTTTTTATGACCTAATCCGAGAAACAGAAGTATTAGAGATAACATAGGAACTACAATAATGAGTCCTGTAGGTGACACGAAACTGTCTATACACTAGCCAAAGTAGATGTAGAATGTTTGTAAACAAACCGAAGACATTTAACCTAAAATTCAAATACTTACTGCGTCTTCTACATTACTTGTCGATTTGATATCGTCCTTCAATAAAATTGTTTACAATTACATCTGAAACACAAAGCCACCAAGCGAGTTTTAGTTATTTGTGACGTGGTTTGTGTACAAAAATTCTAAATCGTGTTTCGCTAGTTTATAGATGGGATAGGTAATATAAAACACTTTTTGGATACAATAATTTATTCCAACTGAATGACGAATCTGATTGTTATCATAAATATTACAAAGAATTAAATGCACAAACTACTTACACATATAATCTTCCTAAATCTACATTTGGAAGCTGACAAAACCGAGTTTTTCTATTATAAACTTATTTTTGCTCAATGATACTGCAAATAATGCTAGCTTCACACTACAATACCAAACGACTTCCAGATAAATAGAAGTGACTTATACCGTAATTCATGAAAAGCAGTATTTCTGTCATAGTCTCCCATAAGTTTGGTCTATAGCTTGCATTGCAGAAGAAAAAGCAGCGTAATTCGATAAGATTGAAGAAACAATTTATCGATAACTACATTCATTAAATTAAACGTACTTCGTACCACAGATATTGACAAGGAAATCAAATAAAGACTTATCCTCTTCAGACCTGGGGTACACACATATGTGATTAAATCTCAATTTCTTATTATTAGCGACAAATTTTGGCAGCATTTGGTACTATTTATGTGTTCACTAATGAAAAAAACATGATAACTGATTGACTTTTTTATGTAATTTAAATTTTATTTTTGAGACGTTTCACACCCGAAAATAAGGTGAAAGAGGCGAAATGTACATGGCATAGACCTTAGGTACACATATTTGTACCTATCATAATATCAAAATTTAACATGTTTTATTTTTAAGTTTAAAAAACAACATCTTTGACAATTACTTATTAGAACCCTAATCATCCTGTTTTAGCATAAAAAACCCTTTGATTTAATTTTTATAAGGCTCAGGTCTGAAGAGTTTATAGGTAATCTGTTTTATTATAAAGATATTTCTAAATAAACGTGACCCTTCTCATAGCCATAGTTCTTCTCTTTTCCTTTTCTTCCTATAAGATTATATCCTTCCAAATATCACATACCATAAAGTCAGTCTAATGTTTATTTCAATCAACTAATTTCAAAAACATTTTATGTTAACTGAACTAAGTTCTAGTTAGGGTAAAAAAACGTATAAACTTTGAAAGGGGTTCGAAGATTTTGGCTTAGTCAACGTCCGCCATTTTGTTATCTTTTCAAAATGGCGGCGCACGATAATTCCTACATATATCGCTTGGAGACACTTAAATAGACAAAAAAACAAAGTCACCTATTCCTAAAGTGTCACGTTATAAAGTTATTAGTAAAAACAGATGAATGGTAATTAAACAAATTATATGATAACTCTGAAACGTGACGCTTTAGGACTATAGTGATCATATATTTTTTTGTTTGTATAAATATCCCTATTCGATCTATGAAGGTTTTATCGTGCGCCGCTTTATTGAAAAAAAAACAAAGACGGCGCGGCACTAAGCCAGGCTTCGAACAAAAATCTTCGAAACCATTTATTCATTTATAGTTTCATATTTAAAGACTTTTTAGGTTATAGAATATATAACCTTTTAATGACATAAAGAACAATGTAAGATTTTCTGATTTAAAGAAAATATAACCGAACTTGGCTGATGCTCTATCGCGAATTCTCGATTCTGGATAAATCTTTCTGAAAATCGTTTCCGAGTATTAGGAATTGCAAGAATTCATAATTAGTTGATAGAAAGATTAATCTACAAAAACATTGTACATTCATTACAAACTAAAAATTGTACAGTTAATGATTTATGTTCAAATTAAATATATTTCACTGGCATTAATTAGCCTCTTAACATATTTTGTTGTGCAACTTAAACAATAATAAAATAAATAGTAGCTAGATACTACAAATAAGCAATTACGTACATTATTGTTACTCTGGTAGTATTTAATACCGACTCATTGTTTATAATGTATGTATGTTTTATGTAAAATTATTAATATCACAAGTCGCAGGTCTAAAACTCTGCTTCTATATACTAGGTTTATATATTTCTAACGATTTACTTGAAAGTAGTTTTGACATTGGAGCAAAGCAGGAAGATATGAGTATGGGCATGGATTATGCTACTCATATATATCTCATTATGTTATTATTTTCTTTATCCTCACAGAGTTTGCATACCAAGATTCATAAACAGTCCTCTTCAAAAAGTACTTGCAAGTACTTAAGAAGTTTCGATCGAAACGATATTCTACTTGCGGTAAAACAAAGAGTGATCGAATACTTGACGATATACATAAATCAATATAAAATATATTAAGTATAAATAATTAATAGGACTTTAGTAAAAACATTATTTATAAAAACATTTTGACGAATTTAAGCTTTTTGTAAAACCCATCCACGTAAGATTTAACACTGGCACAGATATACATAAGAATAAATTAGTTAAAGTATTACAGCAGCATCTAAATTTTAAAAAAACATTAATTTAATAATAAATATTTTATAATAAATTTAATAATAAATATTAAGCTAAGAAAAATGGAAGTTACGATAGAAGACTATTTTCCGTTATTGTACTTCTGAAATTATTTATAAATTATGGAATATAAGAGCCGATATTTTTGTAATATAAGAAAGAGCCGATTGGCTTGTAAATTTTAGTGCATTTGATGCAAAATTTTGAATTTTATTAACTAAATTGCACTGCATCTATATTTGTTCAACAAATACCTACCAATAGGTATAGACGACGACAAATTAAAAAGGAAAAATTCGAAACAATGCAAATTACTAAAGCCGATACGTATTATTACCAACTTCATACATTTAGTCATCCTTAGGGTTGATACGAATAGCAGCCGCGACCTCCTCCTTAGCGTGGTCTTTATCGCCCCAGCCCCACAGATTGTGAGAGCCGTCTCCGGTCCTCTGAACCCTGCTCTTGACGATCTCGTCTGACACTGTCTTCATATCGTAAGCCCAGCCGATGTTAGCGAAAAAGTTGATAAACGCCGTGGTGAAGTTGAGCCTGGTGTTGCCAAGCTCAGCCGTTTTGTAGTCCCAGGGGAATGTGTGGTGGTAGTTGTGGAATCCCTCGCCGAGAGCGAACAGCGCTACACTCATGTTTTCTGAAAAATAAATAGGAATTTTTTACTTTTGCATGTCGTAATTAATGAATTCTATTTCTAATTGATATGGATCAGTTGAGCTACCTCTAGATTGTCTGCAACAATACGCAGTTAACTTAACTGTATTAATTGTAAATACTAGTTCTAATTTGTTTCTAATACTAATCGATCCTATCCATCCAAAGGTTTCCTGGAAGACATCCATACCACCGTGCCGAATCAAACTTTTCGCTCTACTTTCATTATAAGTACCGGTAAAGAGTGGAACGAACTTCCTGCTTCTGTTTTCCAGTGAGTACAATCTAAGAGTCTTCAAATCCCGAGTGAATAAGTTCCTTCTGATAAAGCGGGCTCCATCTTAGGCCACATTTTCACTTTCCCAAGTGAGATGGTGGTCAAATGCTTTACAATTATAAAAAAAAAACATTAACAAAAGGTATATTTTACAATGTCGCTCCCTATAAATGTTTTTATACAACTGTCTTTTATAAATTTTTACATGGCAAGTGTCGCCAGTTAAGTTTTGTGCCATATAAACTAATATATTGTCTAAGTCTTATACTCTAAGACAACCCACCTGATGGCTTGATGCTCTTGTCATAAGGCTTGTCTCCCCACTTGTGGGCGGCGGAGTTGACCAGCCACGTGACGTTGAGGATGAAAGCGTAGCGGAACAAGGCTGCCACGAAGAATGCATTGAGCCAGGTTTCGTTCCACAAGTACACCGGGAGAACGGTCGGCATCACGAAGCAAGCGAGGGGCATCAGTATAAGGTAGTATCTGAAACAATTTGGATTGAAATAAATATACAACAATGTTTTGAAAATATAAAAACGACTTCAATTTTCTTAATGTTTACGCTGTTTTTGTTTGCAGGACCAACCCCTTGGTATAATATTATAGGCCATCGTAGGATCATTCTCTATACCTATACAATAGTGAAGGAATCATCAAAATCGGTCCATAGTTTGACGACCGACGACGATGAGGCGCGGCGGGCGAAGGCCCACCTGCGTCGCAGGAGGTTGCGAGTTCGACTTCCGCCTTGGGACAAATGTTTGTACGATCTACAACTATTTGTTCTGGGTATTTTATTTGCAGTAAGGAACCTTAACCGGTGTAGCTACAGGAAAATGGTCTTAGGAGACTTAGATTTTTGGAAATTTTCAATCACATGCAGAGATTTTTTAAAAATTTACCTTAAGCACAGACATGGTAGAGCTAAGAATTCTGTGACCTATAGTTAGCAAGAAAATTGGCATTTTACACAGAAACTTTTCTATGCCCATATCATGTTACTTAATACTAATCAAAAACTTCTATCAGACCAAATTAAGTTGTTGAAGTACTAAAAAAGCCAGAAATCGCAAACAAACTTTTCCCGTACATTTTGTAGGAAATCATCACAACTTCGAAAACCTTGTAAACCTAAAATACTTACAAACAATATCTCTCTTTTAACGCTTAGAACGTTTCCGTTCCATCGTCGCGAGTAAAATATGATACATAAAAAACCAAATAACTATCTAATTAGTTAGGTAAGTATATGTAAATGTTAAACAAATTAATAACAAAGTGTGAAATTTGAATATGTTATTGTATTAGGTATTTTTTTCTTCTTTTGAGTTCAAAATTCGATGTTTCCCAAATCTTTCTTTTCGACCAAATTTGGTCGAAAAGAAAGATTTGGTCATTTTGTACCAGCCAACTTAGATAGGTTGGCTGCTACGATATAGGTACGAAGATTTATTACGAAAAGTTTAATTAAGTAGAAAAATAAAATAACTCCTGGAACCCTTAAAAATGTATGAGAAAAGTATATAAAGAATAGTAAAGTAAGTTTTGAGACGTAGGCCTCCCCCGTACGACGCCACAAATAGCGGTCCTGAGCCGCCTCCATCCATCGACTCCCTGCGACCGCTACGATGTCCTCGGTCCATCGAGTGGATGGTCTCCCATGTAGGGGGGGATTTGCCATAATCACCACGCTTGGCATTGGCGATCGCAGTGTTGGTGTTTAAAAATACTCAGAAGGAAGCTGGTGCCCTTCCTCTGGTAGGTTCCCTTAGTCTCTTACGACATCCACGGGTTGAGTTGGAGGGGTCGATATTCGTACGCCGCGGCCCCACGGCCAAATTACACTTATGTGATACATATCTTCTTCGTCAAGTCTTTCTTCTCTGTTAACGTTGAAAGAAAAAAACTTGGTGTTTGTCGATTCAATTTCATTATTACATTTAATAGTGTTCTCTATTCTCACTTACCTCCCAAAATTACCACGAGGTAGGTAGGCAATGTGCTAATCACTTCTATCACAAACGTATATTGTTCTTGTAATTAACGAAATAAATTATTATTGATTATTACTCTGTTTCTCATTTCCATGATCACGGGCCATATAGTGACCCGGTTCTTTGGGAGGCATGCGTGGAGCCGAAGCCAACAGCACGGAGGCCCTTTATGAGAATTAATCTAAAGGCGAGAGCTACACATAGCGGGTATCATCCTTAGATGCTGTTCAAGTTATTGATTATCATCCTTGGTGGCTGTTCCAGTTATTGATTATCATCCTTGGTTGCTGTTCAAGTTATTGATTATTATTATTGTATCTTAATACTTACTTTTAGTGAATGTGATTTTTGACAAGAAATTCTTCTTTATATTACCTACTTTGTCTTATATATTTAATTCCTAACATTATATTACCCAAATCCCTAATAACTTGAATCTTACACTAGAATATTTCTTATGATAATTAATTTGAACTTGATTATTTGATACAGGTATGTAACTATTTATTTATAGCCTGTAATTAGTATAATTTGGCCTAAGGCCATTCTAACTACATAAATAAATGAATTACAAATAGGTGGTTAACATAATTAACCTATGATGTAAACGTTAGAGTTCGTCAAAATGCACCTTACCTCAGAACAGGCAAAGTCTAGTTATCTACTATAAGTAAGTACTATTTCCATAATTTATTTTAATTTAAAGTATGATGACAAATTTAATTGTACACCATTGCATCATTGAATGTACAAAAGTCCAAAGATCGCTAGTTTTAAATAATCATCCTCTAAAGATAGAACCGGTTTATTAGGTTTTCTTTGTATTTTCAAGGTATTATAAAAAATATCTATGTATTGTAATATTTATATCAGTCATCCAGTACCCATAAAACAAGCTGCTTAGCTTGGGGCTAGATGATGCTGTGTGAATTGTATGTACAGCATTATTCATATTTATTTATAAGTTTATGGGTAGCATTACCTCATGTGCGGCAAAGGTCTGTTTCCGTCGTTATGGTTATGAAACTAACTTCGTTGAAATTGTACGTTTGTACCAGTAGTATTTGGTAAAATCGAGAATTCTTGTTTTTAGAATCTAAGATAATTTACATATGTCAACAAAGGAATTAATGAATATTACACAAAAGCTGACAAAAATAAGGTAACAACAAGGTTAATTTGAAAACTGCATAATTGCCGAAGCGCAGCGAAAGAAAATTTCGTATTCGAGTACGAAATAGACGACAGACGATTGAAATAAAGATGGATTAAAGCCATAAATTGTTGTGAATTTCTGCCATTTGCTCCGACCATAGAAATCTAAATAATTTATTTCATTGGTTTAGTTTAAGTGGGGAGACAGTAAAATATATTATTTATCGATGGCTCCAGCGATACCATAAAATATTTTTCACCAATATTTCTTTGATTTTGTACACCAAAAAATATCTAGGATATTCGAACTGAGAATTCTAGACGTCACCAAACGCTCGAAACATGCCTACAACTGAAACGAAGTTAGTTTTATTTTTGTAGGCATAGGACCATATTCCTACACTTGAAATAACATACTTAAAGTCACAGTTACTTTTTAGTGCAAAAAATGCATGCGAAACCGCGTGTCGTGACTAGTTACTTATAAAGACTTAAGCTTGCGGAATAGCCTTTGCGGCAGAATCGACCCGATCGACGAACGTAGTGTTAACGACCTTCGATGACCTCGATCTCATGATAATGAATACTACAGGTTTTAATAATACATATGTACATATTATTGGTATGTTTGTTTGTTTGGTGCTGCTGGTCTGATTAAAGCATCGTCACTTTCATCAGGTAAGATAGTGGTCAAACGACGGGCTATAGAGAAAGTATATATAAAATAAATGAAACGTGCGAGTTGGACTCGTGCACCGAGGGTTCCGTAATTATAAGAAATTTTTTCTTGCCAAATTTCATGATTCTAGCTAGGGCAACGGGAAGTATCCTATGTTTTCGGTCCATGGTGAGAATCAAATATTATTTTTAAGTGAATAAACTACATATTCAAGGTTTTCGGATTTTTTCCTTTACTTGACTATAAGGCCTTACTTCTTGCAAAATTTCATGATTCTAGGTCAACGGGAAGTACCCTAAATGATGTGTCTGCATGTGTGATTCTCAAAGAAATTTCAAACATATTGGGCATAACCGGCTGAAGCTTCTGATTGCGTTCACTTAAAAGTTTGATTTATAACACGGCTCCAAGAGGTTACGGACCTGAATATTTGATGTTAATTTCATCTCGATAGCTCCCCGCGTTCTTAAGGGTTGACAGACGGACAATAAAGTGATCCTGTAAGGGTTCCTTTTCCCTTTTGAGGTACGGAACCCTAAAAATTAAGAACACTCAGGCAGAAAATATTAATTTAATAAGGTCATCATTATTATAACTAAGCCTTATTCGTGTGTTGCGACGTTTCGGGTATGTGATTTGATTAAGTTTTGTTGGTTTCAAAGGTACTGTTTATGGTATTGCATTGATTGTTATTGCTTGCGAAAGGTACCTACTCAGTTTTCCTAGAACAAAATTTTGTCGAAAAACAGAGATGTGGAAAGAAGATATTACCATCAGTATGGGCTCTTAATACCAATTTTATATAAAATAAATTATTTAAAGCTATATTGTCTTTTGTTTTTTCTTAAAATTATTCATGCTGACGAAATCACAAATCTAGGCCTCCAGTATACGAAATATAAAAGGGGATTGCGCCAGCTTTTAAAAATTTATCTATAGCTACTGTACTAACTTCTTCTGGAACCTCAGGATAGGATCAGCGTACAGGTCGCTAAGGTCGAGCCCCTTGCCCTTATTCTTGAGGTCGGGATGTTTCCTCACGAGTAGCCAACCGATATGGGAGAAGAAGAATCCGCGGGTCGCATTGTGGGGGTCCGCGTCAGTCTCCGAGTACTTGTGGTGCATGCGGTGGTCGCGCGCCCAGTCCAATGCTGAGTCCTAGAAAGAGAAAGTACGTAAGTAAAGTTTTTATTGATTTGAACAAAAGTTATCATAATTACCCTAGTAATCAAATAAATATTTAATTAACACGACATTGGTGTCAATCACAGATTTATAAAATATCAATAAATATGTGGTGTCAATTCAGTTGTAGCAAAAAATACTTAAAACCAACTTCAAGTAACTTGGACTGTTGACGTCCCTTTCTTTGCGATATAAATAAAAAGGACAGGAACTTCTTGTGCAGTCAAATTACTTTGCTTCACTTTTTGCGACAAGCAAATAGACACTATTCACCAAACTCTTTAGACAAGTTCAGGGTTTGAATGGCATAACCCACCCGTAGTAGGTAGAAATAAAAAAAGATACTTTATAATTAAAACATCTGGACGTGTGACAAAGCCGTAGTAGGAGTCGCGAGATGATCTGAATCGCTAGATGATCTGGACTATTTTCGGGTCAATAGGTGAACCTTGGCGAGCATGATTCTTAAAAGGTTTGGAGGAGACGTTTGTCCATACTGGGATAATAAATAGAAGTTAATGAACGAAAACTAAACTTGCCTTCGACGAACGACAAATAGGTTTATCTTTGATTCATGAAAAAACCGCAACAAAATCGGTTTCTAGATTGACGAGATAAAATTATGACAAACAGACATAGGTAGCAAAAATATTAACTCACTAGCTATATACAAACTTATGGAACAAATAACTTCAAATGAAAGGAATGAATCTAGTACATTGTATGTAATAGTATGTCATTGTAACAAAGAATATGCTATTTGTTACATCTATACAAAACAAAGTCGTGTTAGTCACACCCTCGAAATAATGTACCTTATTTTATTGACAAAGAAAATAACAATCAAATAATATAAAGAAATTAAACTAGTATTTACAATTGAAACAATTGAGCTAACTGCAGACTGTTGCAAACAATCTACAGATAGCTCAACTGGTCCATATCAATACCAGTCGGAAGCGTCCCCAAGACGCTGGCTGCATTGCCCCGCTGTATGGCAATGCTAATGCGATAATAATACCTTATTATATTTATTTTCTGTGGTTACACCATTAATAACTCAAGAACGGCTGGACCGATTTTAATGATCTTTGATTTGTTGGATGTCTACCTCCATCCCGAATAGCAGAATAATTATCAAAAAATTCTCGTTACGCGCAAAAATTTAAATTCAACGGGGGCGAACCGGCAATACTAATTGCCCGCGGGTTCGCCCCCGTTGAAACATTGTCTTATTGAAAGCTAGTGCTTTCAATAAGACAATGTTGTGTCTATGTAGGTACTGCGATGTAGATAGGTACTTGTTTTAATGACGAGAGAGTTCACGTGACATAGCCTTTAAAGGTGACTTCTTCGTCTATTCGAGCTATCTGTACATTTATTTATTTTACCAAATTAGCGAAACGAAACATTGTCCTTTGACCTTAGTTTCGGATATCATTGGGGAAAACCCAATATGTTGTTGCGAAGGATATGAAAAAGTCTATGATTGTCCTTTTAAATTGCCTTTTCATTCTCGGGAATCACTGAAGTTTTTTTTTACAAGTAATGTATTGTTCTAGCTGGTTCTGCAGTGTTTGGAAGGCTAAATCAGAAAATGCAAACTACCTACCAAGTTAACATACATAGGTTATATTCATTATTGGAGTTTGCATAATGAAATAATTTATTGTAACTTAAGCACCTATTACAAGTTAGTAACCCAGACTATTTTAATTATTTAAATGTAATTAAAGTTAAAACTAGCAGAAGGCACTTGGATAGACAACGACGTAATGAAGATCGCGGGATATCGCTGGATGCAGGCAGCGCAAAATCGGTCATTGTTGAGATCCTTTGAGACCTACGTCCGTCCGTCTATGTAGACGTCGATCGGCTGATATAATGATCAAAGATAAGGCTTAGATAGAGCATGAAATTAGTCATAGTGAAATTTAAATTGCGGTCGTTTTTGTTACGATAAAAGTTATACGTTCAGCTGCTCACCTTACTTGTTTTTTGTCAATCACCAATGATTACAACGAAACTCCTCGTTGTGCAGATTTTCCTTGTTTTAAATTTGATAGGAATCGATCTTGAAGAGGAAAAGAGTAGTAAGGGTAAAGACTCACGTCTTTTAGGCAAGGCTAGATAGACCTCCACGGGTTTCGTAACATTTAATGCAAAGAATGTACATATGTGGTATCTTACTCGCATTTAGCGCATCTTAAGTTACGATTGCACGTCTTACCAACATCGCTAATGAGATATTATTTCATGAAATCATCAAGGTTACTCCATAAGTGCATGTCTACGTGCATAGATTACAATACAACCATAAAGCAGGTATTCATAGCAATAAATTAACAATGTCCTACGTATGTGTGTACCTACATATTTTATATTGCCTGTACTACCTATATTAAATGGATGGTTTTATTCGTATAGTCGTTTAAGTAGTTAGTTTTGACTAGATCAGTTCATTTCAGTTATCCTTAATGAGAAATTTTTCTTAAATGCCAAACATACGTACATACTTTTCAAAATATCTTTTGTACCTATCTAAGAGGTACAAAATAATTTAAAAACTAAGTACGTAATAATTTAGCTTGGTAATCTTACAGAGTATTTAAAATATTTTAAGTTTAGATCTACGATATCGGCGTCAACGAAGAACTCTCCTTAACTGTAGTATGACCTGTCCACTAGGATTCTCTTCTGTTTGTTCGTGAACAATGCAGTCAACACGAGACTAGTTAGAGTCCGGCAGATTAAATCTGGCTAGTCTATATTTACCTGGAATGCAACAGTGTTGAAGAAGACGAGAATGAGCCTCAGCGGCCACTTCGCTTTGTAGGACTTGTGCGCCCAGAGGCGATGCGCCCCTGCTGTTATGCCGAGCCCAGAGATCACATATAGGATGTAGGCTGCAACAAATATACATAAGGTCAAAAACATAAAAAAAAATCTCAGGAATAAATAAGGTATGCAACATGGTTTACCCCCAAGTTTGAGGTAACGGGATTTACGCCGGTTATTATGTTCATCGTAGCGGTCGCAGGGAGTCGATGGATGGAGGCGGCTCAGGTCCGCTATTTGTGGCGTTGTATCGGGGAGACCGAGGGTGTATGGGCTGATATTATGATGATGATGATTATGTTTATTTTTAAAAAAGGGTCTGAATTTATAGCTTTTCCGTCATCATTGAGGCTGTACTGGTTTATTTTGGATTGGATAAAGTATAGCGTATAAAAAAATATTGACGGTAACAGAGCATCCTATATGCTTTATGGATAGGATCCTAGGGCATCCTATCCATAGAGCATTTACGGAGTCGGCAACACGCATGTGATGTCTTGTCTCTGATGTTACAGATGGTCAAAGGTACCATTAGCCAGTAGCCATTCACCTACTTCTATAATTTGTATTAGCTTCTTAAAATAATCCACACAGACCCCGTATTCAATCCAATGATCCTATCCATCCAAGGTTGTCTGTTAGAGATCGCTCGTGAGCGATAAGACCGCCAATTGTCACATTTCTTTTTTGTATCAAATTGTTTGTAAACTGTTTTGTTATGTGTGCAATAAAGTATTTTCGATCTATCTACACTGAGAATGAATTATATATGAAAGCAAATAAATGAATTATGAATTAGGTGATGGAAATGGAAAGCGGTAACTGCTTCCCATCAGATAGGCCGCACGCTTGTCTGCCACCTTTGTGGTACAAAAAAAACGATGAAGCCCAGAGACTTAAAAAGTCAAACATAACAAAAACAATGAAATCTGCACATTTAAGGTTAGATGTTTCTTATTGGCACTAGATTAATTTTTCCATTATTAATTTTTTAACCCAAGATTAAACCAACTTAGATTCAATTGTATTTTGGGAGCATTTGGGAATATTTTGTTTTGTACACCAAGTCTCTTAAATTCCTAATTGCCTCAAAAATTTTATGGAAGTTACATTTTTCATAAGTTGATAGAAAATGGTTTAAGATTTGCAGCAAATTACTTTCCCACTATATTTATTCCTTGAACACAGAAAAATTAAAAACTACCAAAATAATTAAATTTCATGCCAACGCAATACCATCAACCATAAGGTTTTTCCATGGAAGCTTAAGTTGGTCAATCAAAATTAATAACCCATCTTAAAAGCTAAATGACAATCTTTAATGCTAAGTGGCCAATAATTCTAGGTAATATAGGTTCATATTTGTATGAATTGCACAAATCATTTGACTGTTTATGGTAAGGCAAAAAATCACAATAGCATAATGATGTCTGGAAAATTTATGTGAAACAATTTTGATTACAGCAAAACTTGTAGGAATAGTCTTTATATATAAATGATAAAATGTTTTAAAAAGTAGGTACTAGGTATCTATTACAATGTTTTAGAAGTACCTACCTAGGCAGTCAATATATTTTGTGCATTAATGCAATTAATCAAAAGTTTTTAATAGAAATTAGCAACACATTAACTTTAATAATTTCCATAAAGTAGGCAGCAGCAATAATTTCCATTTATTTATTGATATCCAGTGTAGCTCTCACTTTCATTAATGACTTCTAATAAGAATTTCACAAGAATTTCATCTATTTGACCACAAGTTCAACCAGGTATCATAATTATGCAAAGCAGTTCCGATCTCACTAAAACCTGGTTCAGGTTAAAAATTACTCACTTACACCATGAAATAATTCACTTACCAAATACATCAGTCTGCCATTTAGCAGAAAATAGGAAGAGGTATCCGCCATACAGCGCCGCTAGGTGAAGATATGCGAACAGAATGATGTTCCTCCACACGTACTGTCTAGGTCGCTTGTCTGCCTGTTGTATGGGAGCTGTTGGAAGAGCCATATCAGGAGTGGCTGCATCACTCTCGAATAGCACCCCGTTCACGTCCGAAGCATTCGGAGCCATTTTGCGCTTCTGCACTCTATAAACAACAGATTAGATTAGACTTTATCGCAGATTATACAAGATTTTTGTTTACATAGCGCGTGACGAGCGTTTGCATACCCCTGCAGGAAATCTGTTGTTTCACCGATGAAATCCATACTCTTGGTAGCAAAACTTAGCCTATGAGGGTAGCGATGAGTACCTCCAGGAAGTTTCTATGCTAACAGCAGAACAATTTTGAGACCGAGTCCGAGAAAGTAAACAAAACAATCCTCTTGCGGATTTTCCGTTAAAAATTATGGTTGGTTTGGTAATATGATAATCTTATTTTCTTTCCTCACAGAACATTTGAAACATCAGGTCGATAAAGCAAATATTGTTTTAGAAACTAAAAATTCGTTTGAATGAAACCATTTCACTCCATAATTTTGGAATGGAGTAGCGAATAGCGAGCGATATTTGCGTTTGCGAATTTTATTGCCTTGACCTTGACAGGTAGCATAATTGAACTTGACATTGACATTTGTATGACACATTCTTGAGATTTTGGTACAATGTCAGGTCTGAAGCAAGGAATTTATATACTAATTTACGTTAGTATAAAAATTCCTTGGTCTGAAGTTGCGCGTTGCTTGGATTGGATGGAGGGATGGCCAAGGGATGGCATCTTAAAAAAAAGTTGCATGGGCGAAAGAACGAATCTATTTAAAAACAAAAGTTTAAAATTTGCCAAAGCCTACGAGATTCCTTTTTCAGCCCTAGACGCAGAAAAGAATGCGTCCTACTTCTATTGCGTCGATAATATCGCGTCAGTTTGTAACTTTGTGCAGTCTTAGTGAAGGGCGTAGCTACCGCCGCGCCGCGCCGTATCAGCCGTATCAATGATACGCGGCCTCCGGGCTACAGGGGCCCCGAATACTTCATAATGTGTAAACAAAAATGCCTAACTGTTATCGAAAATCTCACTTACAGACTGTAGGTACTTCTCGGTAAAAAAACATGATTGTCTTTTCTTATACGAATTCATTCATATACATGATCGTATTATGATCGATCATGATTAATTATGATCATACGAGTTTTGGCCATATCTGCGCAGTAGATCTGTATCTACTTAGCATTAAACACTTACAGGGCCTGTGCCCTGTAAGTGTTTAATGCTGGCAATTTGTAATGTCACATTTGATTTACTTTAGTAACTACTGTTGAGCCGCCCATTTTATATAAAAAAAATCACATCACTTACATCGAAATAATTTCATTTATTTATTCCATTAAAAACAAAATACATTGTGTGTGGAGAACTTACTTACCAAAATAATATATAATTCAGATTAGCCAATAATTGTCATGGCAAAAAATCTTTGGCCGCATCCTATCGCGAAATTGACGCGACTGCCCATAGGTACATTTTCAAATTCCAGATTCAAATAATAATAGGCGTTGCCACTTCATGAGCGTGTCAAAATTACCATACGTAGGAAGCAGTGTCAGCAGACTACAAAATATTCGCCATTTACGTACATTTATAAATTCTAGCTATGGCCCGGGAGTCGAGCCCTGCTATTTAAACATACATATTATCATTGTTCCAAATTCGCAAAAACAGTTACGGAAACAAAAAAACAATATTGTGGCTCGCTCTTTCGCAGTCGACATTTTTGCTGTCTGTATGTATTCAATACACTGTAAAAGATCGAACGAAAGCACAAAATGTTCTCGGTTTGCTCTGTTCGCTGATGACAAACGCTCGTTTTGCCTATAGTTCCGAACTTTGTCCACTTATGATTACAATCACAATTTTTTTTTATCAAAATATAATTTTTCGCGGCTCGCTCCGCGTACCAATATCGTATTACCTGTGTTCATGCTTCATTTGTGGTTAGTTTGCCATTTTCGCAACCCGCCGATAACGTTTTGGCGTTTTGGTAGGATCTTAAATCCCTCTTTAGAAATGAATTCCTGGCTACGGCGGCCCTCTGAATTATTGACGAGAATTTCCGAGCAATGAATAAATTCTGGTTCTGCCATGTAGGCATTTTGACTCCGAATAAAATAAAAAGAAAATTAATTAATGGGCGGCGAAAATATGTATGAGTGATACACTCAAGAATACTTTTAAATTGATCAGCTGAGCAACCCTGCCGAGTTCAAAAAATGTTCCCAGGGTGCAGTTATAGACCCTCGCAACAGGCACATTACAGTTACAAGAAAAGGGGCCCATTGGCCGGTGCGATACGGCGACGGGCCCCGCTAGCGCTAGCTACGCTACTGGTCATAATGTTGTAAATGTGTAAGAAATGTACTAAGAACAGATTTATATCGCATTAGCACATGCGATATTAACAACCGATAAAAATGCACATATGGGGAGAGGCTTTCCGTAATTTTCAAAGCTCTATATTTCTTGTGTGTACCTAAATAAATAAATAATTCATATTGATTGGATAAAAATACGCGACACAAAAATCGGCTACCTAACCGATACCTAACATAACACTGTTTTAACTACATTGACCAAAAAATTTAACCAAAAATTTTATACCTACTCCCGTTCAATCTGTGCCACCACGGAGCTCAATGTAATGCCTAAACCTTTTTGTTTCGTAAGTCCTTTCTTTGACCTCGATTCTGAGTGAGCGACAAGCAGCGGTGCCAAATTCTAGCGCGTGTTAGATAGAATAGGTAGGTATGTAACTACCTTCATAATATCAGTAATTTTAGTTTTGTTAAGTAGGTAGTAATAGGTACCTCAACAAACAATAATTATTACATTAATTTTATGTTTTATGAAATTTTAAATTAGAATTACAGGTTTGTTATACTAGGCTCACATTATGTCGCGTCGCGTACGAAGATAATTTAATAAGAGTACCTAAATCACTACCCCCTTGAAGCTCAGCTGCACCGAAAATTATGCGCTTCTCTATGTAACTACCATACCCTAACTGGTTGAAACTCATCTCATACATAATAAATACCCTTTAAAAACTAATGATTATGTACCACACACAGCAATAAAACCTTAAAAATGATAGGTAGGTAGTACCGGTAGTATATAATTGTAAAAATAGGTACTTACCGAAATTTATTTTGTTTAGGAATCCGTAACAAAAATTGATCACTCCTAAATAACAAGCACTTTAAAATTAAAACACGTGTAAAAGACTAATTAAATTGAGCACTTATTCACGCGAAGTTAATATTTGAATTGTGAGAGATCGCAATGATGCATGGTTTTATACAAAGCAAAGCTTATTTTTTATCTTAATATCCGATGATTTATTAATAACCCGGCCGGCGTTATCGACAATTTCACGTGTCGGACTGTGGACTTGACGTGTAGGGGTAGGAAGTTCTACTTTGTTGTGATGTGGACTGACGCGGCTTCTGCGGCGCGGTTTTCTATGGGAATGGAGCCGCGTGCGTGGTGCCCGTGGTGGTAGGTAGTTAGGCGCTACGAGAACTCGCGTCTACAAGTCGTCGCGGGGATTGGATGCCAATGTGGCGCGATTGTGAGACCACGTCACGTGACGTCACTGACTTCCAACTCACGATTGGATAGCTAAACCCAGATGCAATATTTCTATTCCGTATCGTCATACCAACATAATGAGCGATCACGAAATGATAGCGTGGATGTCCGGCAGTCTGCCGGTCAAGGTTAAGGTTGGTTACGGGTTGGCGCGAGATTCATTTTTTTTATTATTTCTTCTCCTTTATAGAATAAAACTAGCGGAATAGTACTTTGGCGCAAATCGTAAATCATTTTCTATTAAGTTATGAAGAAGCTTTGGAGAATTTGGGAAAAAAGGGAATTTATACTAAAAATCTAAAAAATTCCATAAGCTCCCAAAAATACAATTTAATCAAGTTTGTTTTATGGTGGATTCATAGAAAATAGTTTACAATTTAAGTCAAATAATTTTTTCGTTACCAAATTTTAGTCTTTTTAAAAAATCACAAAAAATTTATTCTCGTACCAGCCCGTGACGTGCACCCATAACCCATAACATAACACAGGCTTTAGGTACCTACCTACTTACTAAGTATCAATAACATTATCTATTTATCATCCTTACTAATATTACCTAAAACGCGAAAGTTTGTATGTATGGATGTTTGATAAGTACTCTTTCCCGCAAAAACTACTTTTTGGTAATATTAGTAAGGAATGAATTTTAATGAAACTTTACATTAATATAGCTTACCAGCTGCTGCCCGCGTTTAATCGATAAAAAATAGCCTAATGTTATTTATTCCAGGTCCCAAACTATACCCAGAACCAGCCCAATCAGTTCAGTACTAGTTATTGCGTGAAAGAGGAACTAACATCCATACATCCATATATTCAGCCGCGGGCGCGTCAGTCAGCTAGTGAAGTTAGGTATACATTTTCTACCTAGGGGTTTATATATCACCATAAATTCGTGTTTGGTGTAATGTACCTACTTAATTATAGAATCATCTGAATAAACAAACTATTTTTTTATTTATTTATTTTATAAACCCTTGCCTGAGGAAAGGTAGGTATGCAGGGTATTTTGATTCCAAAAGGTATAACGATCTCGCAACATAGGTAACTTTTTCAGTGCACGCACATTGAGTTTTTCGACTCCTCCGTAGAATAAAGTCGGATCTGCGAAATCACCAGATTGGACTTTATTCTACGAGAAGTCGTTTTGATTGTTGTAGCTAGAGACTGGGCAGTAAATGGTTAAGCTTTAAAGTTTGAAGCTCAGTTACGGCATGAGCCGTTCGTTTTTCTTGGAAAAACTTCGTTAGGAGTTGTATTTATTGTACTTACCTTATTTCCTTTGAATTAATTTTTATGCAGGGTCAAAGTCCATTGTGTGTTCAAATGAAGTTCCACCCGCGTTAAATTCAAATTTCACATTTCTAGGGGGATTCCCATAAATGTCCCATGGGAATTTGATGTTTTTACCAGGACAAGAAGTAGCCTATGTAACTCTGCATTTGCCTTTCAACGAACTCTATGCCAAAAATCAAGTCGATTAGTTGCTTAGTTAGGCCCTGACGGAAGGAGAAACAAACAAACAAAAACACTTTCGCATTTATAATAACTATTAGACCTACATAAATGGAATACATTTTCTATACTCAGACACGGTTATATTCTAAAGTCCAAATGCTCAGATTCAAGTGTGACGATCACGCAATATAGAATAGAATACCTACCAGTAGGCAGTGGGTAGGTAAAGTCCGGCATCAATACTAGCAATAGCATAAATATACATAGCTTCAGATAAGTACCTACCTATCCTACCTAATTGAGCACGTTTTGATCTCGTGTGGATCTGTCGTAGGTTAGCAGCCAGCACTCAAAGATTTATACTTATGTTTGTGAGCACCACGTCATTTTATAGACACAGTCACCTAGGTAACCTATTACCATAGACTAACAAAACACAACACAAGAAGTAATTAGTCTATGCTATTACCTAATTTATCCACTACAACTAACCAGGTGTTTGGTTCAAATGCGCTCCAGGCCAGTTCGAAGTAAAGTTTTGGTACATAAGCAAACTGCCCATATTCACTCTAGTGCCGCATCTTTTTATTACCTAACCGATTTCAAAAGGAGGAAGTTCTCATATTTGTCTTTATGTTGTTTTTTTTGTATGTATGTTACGCGATATCTCCGCCAATTATGGACCGATTATGAAAATTATTTCACTAATGTATAGAAAATGATCAGTTTATAAATTATAATATTTTCCCCTTTAAATAAACTCCTTTATAACCTCACTAGCTGTTCCCCGCTGTTTCACTCGCGTTAAATTCGGATTTCACATTTCTAAGGGGATAAAAAGGTATTGATCAATTAATCCAGGAATTTGATGTTTTACCAGGACAAAAAGTAGCCTATGTTCAAAATCAAGTAACGACGGACAAACAATCCCACTTTCGAATTTATAATATAATATACTAGCTGTTCCCCACGGTTTCACCCGCGTTAAATTCATAAGCCGTATAAACCGCCAATCTCCCAAGAGAATTTGATGTTTTACCAGGACCATCGAACCAGGACAAAAAGCCTATGTTACTCTCCATCCTTTCAACTAACTCTACACCAAATATCAAGTTGTTTGATTACTTAGTTAGAGCGTGAACGAAGGACGACAAACACACTTTCGCATTTATAATATTAGTAAGAATGATGAACTTCCTCACGGGAACAAAACATAGCACATATCTATTGAAAATACAATACAAAAATTAGTCATTAAATAATCCACCCTGACCATTCCCGGCGCAAAGGTGCCCATGTTTGCAGCATTACCTCGCTGGATAGCGATGGCAATCCTTTGCACCAAGAACGATCCTACCTCGCTGTATAGCGATGGCAAACCTTTGCACCAAGAACGATCCGGAGTGGGGTCTCCTGTCACTTCGATAACCCACCACTGACCATTCACGGGGTGCAAAGGTGCCCATAATTGAAATTAAAATTTCATTTATTCAGACATAAAAAAATCCATTTTGTTAGTAACGCATATAATTAAAATTGAGAATGGTTAGTAGAATTACAAAACAAATAATCAATTAATAAATAACAATAATAATCCAATTAAGATGTCATGATGATGTATTAAATAAAAAATGTCAACTGTTATTGGGGTACTAGTGGGGCGAGTGGCCGTTGTTGATTTACAACCCAGTGACTCATGATGCCAGAATTGAAACTAAAACTATCAGTTACAATTGCAAGTAAGCTGTGGGTGCTGGCCCAGGTGCGACGCATCAGGGATGCAATCCTTTTACGAACAATTGAGTTCATGGCATTGTAATGCTTGCAGCATTACCTACCTCGCTGGATAGCGATGGCAATCCTTTGCACCAAGAACGATCAGGAGCGGGAGTCTCCTGTCACTTTGCCTAATCACTACATAGTATAAAACAAAGTCGCTTCCCGCTGTCTGTTCCTGTGTACTCGTATGCTTAGATCTTTAAAACTACGCAACGAATTTTGATGCGATTTTTTTAATTAGATACTGATTCAATAGGAAGGGTTAATATAATTTAGTATCAGCCTTGCACCATGCGAAGCCGGGGCGGTTCGCTACTGATGAATATAATAATATTTAATTGATAAGATATATAAGTACCTAAAGGCTGTGTTAACCTTGACTGGCAGACTGCCGGACATCCACGCTATCATTTCGTGCGTATACCAACTATGGCAGTACTATAGTGCCTCCTAGACGGTCTAAGTATTACCACAGACTAATTACCTCTGTAGTACCTACTAATTAAGGAGATGATTCAAGTTTCAAAAACTTTATTATAATAAACGTGAATAATAATATTTAATCGTCCTCCCGCTCTATCAGCTCCAAAGGCCATTGTTCGGTGGCTTTCGGGAGTAACGACGATGGACAGAGAAGCAACTCTTGCACTGAGGTGATGGCGTAACTCCCGAGGCAGTTCAGGACCCACTCGAAGTTTACTGGCACTATGCTGAGCTCCATTGCGAGATCTGACAACAAATTAAATTATTTTACTATTAAAAAGATAGTTTGTCGAATTCATTAAGGATGTAAGCGGGATAAAAATATATAAATAATGCTGGACAATCCACACAGCATCATCTAGCCCCAAACTAAGTAGAACTTCCCACAATTGGGCAAGGCACTTTGTTTTTACACGACTTCGAAAATAGGAGGTTGATAGGCTGTATTTTTTTATGTACGTACTGTATGTAGTACATATGTTCGTCTGATCTTCGTCGATTTCTCCGTCAATTATGGACCGATTTCAAATTACTTTCACTACCTATAGATAGAGAATGATCCCGAGGTGGTCTCATAATTTTTTTATTCCCGAGGGATTAGTGTTTGTTCCCCAAAACTACTCGCGCACAGCGGGTTCTAAAATTATAGACCTTGTTTCGTGCCAAATTACATGAATCAAGGTCAACGGGATGTAGTTACAGGTGGTTTAGGTCGCTTGCAAAATAAAAAATAAATCAAAATTGTGAATAATTTACAAATTCAAGGTTTTTGGAGTTTTGCCTTTATTTGTGGTAAGAGGATAAGGCCTTGCTTCGTGCAAAATTTCATGATTCTAGGTAAAAGGGAAGTACCCTCTAGGTTTTGTGTGAATGTATTAATGGTAATATAAGAATCACTTGGAAATTTAAAAAAAATTGGGCATAAACGACTGTTACTTTTGATTGCGTTGACTTAGATATCACGGTTCCAAGAGGTTACGGACCTGAGTCATCATCATCATCAGCCCATACACGTCCACTGCTGAACATAGGCCTCGCCCGTACGACGCCACAAATAGCGGTCCTGAGCCGCCTCCATCGATCGACTCCCTGCGACCGCTACGATGTCGTCGAGTGGATGGTTGTATGTCGCACGCTAGCGCCACCACTTATTTTTACATAAAATTACGTTATACACAAAAAAAATCAAATATCCAATGTACAGTTTGTAATACTTATCCTAAGCTTATTTTTAATCCCTCTGAAATAGTTTAGTTTCGTATAATTTAGAAAGAGAATCGAAAACAGAGTTCGGTGGCCACCAAGAGCTTCTTCGCTATTCGCTATTCTGCATAAAGGAAATAAAAAAAAACTATTTTATGACCATTAAGAAAAGCTTCCGATAGGTATCATAAACTGTACATTGAATATTTGAAAATTCCTTTGATTAACGCAATTATAAGAAAGATGCAGCGGCGCTAGTTTGAGGCACACAACCTTCTTAAAACGACATTAACATAGTGTTATTAATCTTATTAATAGTAGCTTATGCAACTAAACTTAAATATTGCGAAACCCAAAACAACTAAATTCTGATAATGCACTTGAAGCACGTGTAAAAAGTCACGTTACGGATTATGTGCTTGATAGGACCGGACCGCCTGATAATAGTGCCTACCACAACATTAAACTAAAGAGTGCAAAGTTCGTTTGTAGATAATTTGGTAGGTATAAAAGATATGTAAAAATAAAGTTATCAATTAAGTAAGTTCCTAAGATAAAATAAAAGTCAACCAAAGTGCCAGGAGTAAAAATATTAAGGTGTATTAAGTGATGCGACACTAGCGCCTCTCTTAATTTTTCCCCACTACCGAAGTTATGATTTTGGCACCCTATATACATATGTACGTATGTAGCCTATTTCTTTGTTCCCACGTACCGCTGAAACTACTACTTCGATTTCAACAAGTGAGGTATCGATTGATTCGTCTCAATACCCCGGTGGTTATAGGCAGGTGTATATATATGGTATCCGACAAAATTGAGGGTCTTACGAGATAGTGATGTCTAAGTCACACCTGGAACACATCGATAGCGCGGTAAAAATTTTCAAGAGGTTCTAGTTCCTTATGTTATCGTTATGAAAAGTAATTATCAAAAGTTCTCAACGTCAATTGATAATACCCAGTATAAACTATTTTTCGATACCTGCAGCAGACAATGCGTGCAAGAGCATTTAGCAGAAAATGGTTTATTGCTTTGTTTGGTGGACAACAAAACCAATAAACCATTTTCTGCTAATACTAAATGAAACAAAACTATTACAGAGGTGTCGAAAAATAATTTATACTGGGTATTATCAATTGGCGGCGGTGAGAACTTATGGTAATTCTTTTCCATAACGATAATAGAAGAAAAAATAAAGAGTGGCGCTAGAGTCACATTACTATGCGCCTTAATTTTGGGTACAAACTTCATTAACTTCACTAAGGTACATAGATGTATAATCCTACTAATATTATAAACTAGCTGCTGCCCGCGCGTCTTCGCCCGCGTTTTATCGGGGTAAATTAGTTTTTTGTTCTGTTTTCACGCAAAAACTACTGAACTGATTGGGCTGAAATTTTGTATGGGTACAGTTTGCGACCTGGAATAACATATAGGCTATTTTTCCCAATAAAACGCGGGCAAAGGCGCGGGCAGCAGCTAGTATAATATACCTACTATTCGCTTTAGCGTATTATATAAAACCTACACAAAATTGTTTTTGTATTGATAGCCTTTGGTAGAGTAATCGCAAAACTTAATGAGCTCTGTGAACATAGGCACGGAAGCAATACTGCGCAAGTACAATCAAATAGAAAAGTGATATTTACCAACTAGCGACCCACCCGGACTTCGGCTAGGAATCCTTTTTATGGTGCTAATAGACACACCTGTTGCAGCTGCAGTCCACTGAAGTACCATTTTGAGGTTGAATTCATCGGCTTCTTTTCTCATAAAACTTATGACATCGAACACCATTTTCCATGTTTGACGACGCAGTACGTTATTCCGCCCGCGAGGCATATTTAACTTTTAAGAGAAACAGCTAATATCAGGGAATACTCCACAAAATCGCAAGAATAAACTATCAAGTCAACGAAACGAACACCGAACAACCGTCAAAGATTTTGCTGCGTCATTGTACTCAAAAACATTACGTATTGCCAACTAGATTATAAATAAATTTGCTACATAGTAATTATTTCATTTTCAAACTTGGGTTATTTGCTTAGATAAAAAGTTTAATTTCTTCTAAAATTTAAGGTTTAACTAATCTGTCATTGAGTATAAGATGTTTTTGCATATTCTTTAAATATGAATTGAAAAATATAGTAATGCATAACAAAATGTTCTAGACACAATAAAAATACGCCAAAACTCTTGCTGGCAACCCTGGTTTGACAGTCAGGTCCCCTCTCACCCCGCTTTTCCCCTCAACGCCTAATTTTTGGTTCAGTGCGCAGCCGTTGAAGCCAACTTCACAGAGCTCATAAAGATTTGCGCGTACTCTACATGACATGGCTGACCTATCCCAGACATCAGACATTCATATGAACTTGCATCGCTAAATTCTTATCCAGGGTAGGCAGGTGTAAAAATAGTATATACTAGCTGCTGCCCGCACCTTCGCCCGCGTTTTATCGGGATAATAAATAGCCTATATGTTATTCCAGGTCCCAAACTATACCCATACCAAATTTCATCGGTTCAGTAGTTTTTGCGTGAAAGAGTAACAAATATCTATACATCCATCCATACAAACTTTCACATTTATAATATTAGTAGGATGTACATATATATATATATGTATACTAGACCGTCTGATATTATTATTATATTAAAGAATTTAATAATATCCCAAAAATATACGACTCCGGCGGGACTTGAACCCGCGACCCTCCTCTGAATACGAGGATGCGCTAACCAACTGCGCCACGGAGGCAAGTACCCGACCTGTCGAAAATCTTTGGGACTTATTATATTATTATAACTTTTTCTTCGTACCAGAATGGCGTGTCTCAATTTTATTATGACAAATCTATCATCATCATTGAAATCATTTCTGCTTATTTACTTGTGCCCAGTGTTCGGTTAGGTAAATGCCTCATAAATAAATAACATGCAATTCGTTTTAATCCACGCTGTGAGTCGCATTTAGCGGTTCCCACGTGTGGTACCTACTCCTTATGTTATTATTCAAGTATTTGTATTGTACAGTCAACGCAAAAAACTAATAAACATTGTATTTTTTTTTTGACAAACTACGTACCTATAGTTTTTCAGGCTGCATTTCATCGACTAAAATGAATTTAATTAAATTTATTTGCTAAATATTATAGAAATTTATTAAACTGTATTGTGACTAATTGTTAATATTTTCCTATTAATGCCTGCAATATTATTATTTTTAAATGATTTGTACTTGAAATGTCTCCTGCTGTATTTCAAATATTTTATTTTGTTTAATTAGTACTTAATTCATTAATTTAATTGTAAGTACTACCCACCGTTATAGCTATTAAATTGTAACACACAAAGGAAGTGCATTACTTGCCAAAATACAAGTTTTTCACTAACTTAGTTCGGCAATTAGGGCACAATCATTGTAATGTACATAATTTGAAATAAATACATTTTTAATTTAACCGATTTCGATTAATGGAGCAGGTTCTATGATCGGCTGTATGATATTTTTTATGCGTGTTCGTCGATTACTCCATTTGGTTGATTCTTTTTCTATTTATAAAATAATTATCCCATGATTGTCCCATAAAAACGTTATTCCCGAGGGATTAGTATTTATCCCGAAAAATTAGAAAAAAACCAGTGTAAAATTTGGAAATTTGAAGTCAATTTTGGTTTTTCAATAATCAAATTATTTCGTTGGCTGTACCTTGGTGCAATAAATAAATAAAAATTTTATTACTCGACACATAAATTAAATTACCTATCATTTTCTCATTAGCAGCATCCATACAAAAATCAATTGTAATCATTGATGCGATGACAGATTGTAATAGAAGAATTTATGATGATTTACAATATTTTTTAACGTACAATATGTTTTAAGTAATTTCCATGTATGGAAATTAAATTAAATTTGTATAATTATTGAAATTTTGATTATACTTATGAAGAAATTTCTGAGATTTATTGTCCATTTTCGAGAACCCCAATTAAGGTAAAGGCTTCCTCCAAAGCGGAGCCTCCTTGTGCAATACTCACAAATAAATCTGTCCTCCTGAGTATTCTCCGGCTCAGCCAGCAAGATCGCCGGTCCAGGGCTCTTGTCCGTGATCCTGACACCCTTCGCATCGTCCACCACCCGTCCGCCGGACGATTCCAGCATTTCCTACAACATTGGATAAGGTTAATGAATCCTAACTAATATTATAAATGCGAAAGTGTGTTTGTCCTTCCTTCACGCCCTATTGGCGTGATGGATTTTTGGCATAGAATTAGTTGAACGGATGGAGACTAATGGAGAGTAACATAGGCTACTTTTTGTAATTATTTGTCTTGTCAACTACTTTATGTGAAATTTGAATTTAACGCGGGTGAAACTGCGCGGCACAGCTAGTACATTATAAATGCGAAAGTTTGTTTGTTTGTCCTTCACTCTCCAACTAAGCAACCAATCGACTTGATTTTTGGCATAGAGTTCGTTGAAAGGAGAGTTGGAGAGTAACATAGGCTACTTCTTGTCCTGGTAAAACATCAAATTCCCATAGGAGATATAGGGAATAAGACCTTTTTATCCCCCTAGAAATGTGAAATTCAAATTTAACGCGGGTGAAACAGCTGGGAACAAACTAGTAAGCTAGTAAGTATATAATTGGTAGTTTTTCCCAAGTAGACGTAACGCTGATGTACTTCCAACGCGGACAAGGTTCGTAGCTAAACTAAAGAAAAAGAATGAAAAGAAAATATATTTATTTGGCCATACCAACATAACACACACAACACGACACATTACAGCCAGTGTGTTATACTGAAAATCATAGTTAAATATATAAATAATGCTAGACAATCCACACAGCATCATCTAACCCTAAACCAGAGCTTGTGTTATGGGTATTAGATAACTGATTTTATACATAGAAAACATCCAGAACACTCGGGGAATAACAGCTGCAGGTTGTACAAATATTTGTGCCGAGGCGAGAATCGAACCCGCAACCTCCTGCAGGCGGACTTACGCCCGCTGTGTTACAGGGGTCGTGCAAATTTTCGTAATACGCTGGAATACAAAATTACGGTTTCTCTATAAAGTTCCGCGATCGTTTCAATCCATTCCACTGTGCTGATCAAGGTTTTTTTCGGGAGCTCATATGTTTAACGCAATTTGTACGTTTGTGCGCTTACCTTAACCACAGATTAGGTAATGTTACTTCGCTGCTTCAATGGTAGTTACCATTGAAGCTATAGTCCGATTCAAAAAGCTGCATATTTTTTGTATACAAAGGGGTTTCAGACCCAAGGAATATTAGTGAAAAATATTTATCGACATTGGTATCATTAAAGCAAAGAACAAAAGCTCCAAACAATTTTTTATTTTGAAAGCTTTCATTTATCATTAAATTGATCGCTCTTTTTCGTATTCAAATTTAAACATTTTTTGCTATACATGCGAGATTATACTTTGTAGAAGTTTGTGTTTTCGTTTTTAGGGATTAATTTGCGGTAACCTTCTTGTTTTCTGTTATTGTTATCAGTTTTTGTTAAGTTTTCATTTATAAATATTGTCTTTGATGACATAAAATATCTTAGATTCTAAATCGGAGTATAAATAATGTACATCGTGTTTAAGCTAAGCAACGACTACACTACACAGACAAACGTAGTTTCTTCTAGAACGAATCTGCAACCCAAACTATCGCGAGTGAACATTCAGTTTAGGTATAATTTGCCATGACGCAAATGATGTTTTTCACTATACCTTTAGACAAAAACTTAAACGACGCGGCGACATATTATAATAATAACTAATAGGAATATAGGTAATTTGTCACCTGACTATCAGTTCATAATTCTATGGTGACCTTAGTTATTTGCGTCAGCTATCTATAAAACCCAATTAGTCATCCTAAATGTGATAATTAAATATTAATGTAAAAAACCACGTATTCTTTTACTCAGAAAATAGATTTCTAATACGTAGGTTAGGTTTATGACGTAGGTTTGTGGTGGAAACATAAGACGTGTTTTATGTTAATATTCTATTTCAGAGAAGATTTTCTCTCTGGGAAAAACTGGGACACAAATAAATATATTTTTGAAGAATTCCACAGGTTTGCAGATCTTTGTTGTCCCGCAGTAGGAACCAAGGCCACAACTTCGTAGGTATCGGAGACTAGACAGTCATTAGCATAATATGTATGTAGGTACGCCAGAGAAGTCATCAGAAGAATAAGAATATATTAGACTAACTGTTTCACGCGACTTTGCCCGCGTTGAATCTATACAAATAAATTAAAAGCATGTGTTTGTTGTCCTAAACCAGCATTTTCTTTTCTTTTAAAAAACTTGTCTGTCTTGTCGGTATATCAGTCTGTTTGTTTAAGGTAATTTCCGGAACGGCTGAAGCGATTTTGACGGAAGATAGATAAAAATATAGCAACTGGCTACTTTTATTTGAGAAAAAACATTATATGTTCGCGAAAAAAAATCGTGCACTCTACGCGGGCGAATCCGCGTGGGCAATACTAGCAGTATTATAATAAAACGTCCATCAGCGATTTCTTTTAAATTATATCTAGGCGGGTAAAACTCCAGGGCACAGCTCACAGGACAGCCTTATGAATCTGGCTATCCTAAAATATTTATTCGCAGTGGAATACGCCCATTATCACGCTTAAACTCGTACATACAAACCAAATATATCCTTAAGCTTTAAACATTGGTTTAAATAATTGAATAGACACTGACCATGTTAAAATTAATTCGTTTTAAGGTTTTTATATTATTCTGCGTTTTATAAATATACCTAAAGGGGGACCCGGGGAGGAAGCGATGATGGCCAATTTTTGTATATATCAAAAATTGGCCATCATCGCTTCCTTCCCTTTAAGTTCGATCGAAGGAACCAATATACATTTATAATTTTATGTATTAATGTTGTATACACCCTTGCCTCTCCTAAATTGTGAATTTTCTATCCATCCAAAGGTTGCCTGGAAAAAATCGCTTCTAAGCGATAAGATATGTTATGAGATAATTGTACTTGTTCATATTAATGTCTATGTTTTCTATTTAAGTTTGTGGTGTACAATAAAGAGATTTGTATTGTATTGTTTGTAATATATCGTTTTTTTTCTTCTTTCTTTATTTAGATTATGAAATACTGTGCGATTGTTACCTTTAGCAAATCCACATCTAAAACGTTAAACGGCTCCATACAGTAAAATGTAATGCCTTGAAACAGCTTTCTGGCCGCGACGCGCGATCTCCTAGGACCGGGATCGCCTGAGCTGTCGAGTGCTTCGTATTTCTCCTGTAAACAGATATCATTGTTAGCTAGATAGAAAGACAATAGGCATGACGACTGATTTTGAGAAACTAAACCGTGATATTTCTAGACATCTACTGAATGCAAAATATATCATATTTCTACAAAAAAATGGACTTTAAAGGAAAAATACAGCTTTTAAATATGCATTTTCAATTTCGCTCAAAAACGCTAGGTACAATACTCGTGGCGGCTGTCTATGTAGTCATAGATGCACAAACATCTGATGATACAGAATGATCATAATATTTTCAAGAGAAGCTTCACCAGCTATTCTGTGCCTTTACATTACATATTGTGACGGCATGACGTCACATTTATGTATTCTCTGATACATGATACTAGCTTGTATTCTCTGATTGTTGTTCGAAGTGTCATGGAGGATTGCTGTATTTTGTAGTTTTTAACCGACTTCAAAAGAAGGAGGTTATCAATTCGTCTGTATGTTTTTTTGTATGTATGTTACGGGATATCTCCGCCAATTATGGACCGACTTTGAAAATTCTTTCACTATTGTATAGAAAACGATCCCGAAGGGGTAAAAATATTTTATCCCCAGGGGATTAGTATTTGTCCCGCAAAACTTAAAATAAGTGTAAAAGTAAGGGAATTTGAAGTCGGTTTATCGTTTTTTAAAACAAGCCATATTATATTTTATCAAAATAATAATTAATCTTGATCAAAATATAAAATATAATACGTGTTTTTTAATCTATGGCTCAGGTATAATTCGGTATATACATAATTTTTGTGATTTTTTAATTACTGTCGTCATCCCTATTATTTTGAACTAGTTTCTGTCCCTGGTATAGCATGCCTGGTTTTCATGGAAACATTCAAAGGTTATTTCTATCCCTCCGATTTACGGGATGAAATTTTTTTAATAATTCAGGTCTACAACTACATCTATGCAAATTTCCAGCCCGATACGTTCAGAAGTTTTGTAAAATACAATCAATATAGCTGGACATTTAAAACAGCAGCAGAGTCGGGAAGCAGAATCAATGTTAGCATGAACTTTAAAATTTTGAGGAGTGGGTTTTGGAGCCCATTTCAACCGATGTTGTGTTCAAACGTTTTTTGCCGATTTCCCGAAAACAACTTATCGGGGTTCTAGTTAATAGACGGGAGAACGTATATTATGTGTGATGTCAGTGATGCGATACAAACAAAAAAATTCCAAGAGTGCATATCAGGCGGACCTTCGCCCTAAACGGATAGATGAGTCGTTAATATATTGCGTAGATAAAGCAATGATCGATGTGTCTACAAATGTGAAGTGTTAAAGATGCCTTTATATATTTACCTCTCCGACAATAGTGTTAGTTGCGAGACAGCTCTCGACCCATTCACTTGTAACTATCCATTTGGAGGCAGCTAAAGCACACATGTACTTCACAGACCTGGAACAACACAAACATTAAGCTTTTTGCTATTATAGTGCGTAAGCCCACACTGGGGATAATTTCTAAGAAATTTAATAAGAAGGAGAGGGCGGGTTCAAGTCCCGTCGAAGTCGAAACATTTTTGGGATCTTATTAAATTTCTTAGGAACACAAACATTCTTGAAATTTCAGACACATGTAGATGACATTTGATGAATAAGAAAGAAGAAAGAAAGAAAATAATTTATTAGACACACGGATAAACAAAGAAATAAAAGACTACTTAGAACCTACCAGATAACACATAGACAATACACAGATGAACAATAAGTAGGTAGGTACTAACACTAGTAAGCATTGGGTTGGTACTAAGTAGCCCACTCAGCAAGTAGTAGTGTGAAGGTCGAACAGGTCCTGACTCAGCTTGGTGCTCTAACACAAAACCTAGGGAATTCGTGAAAGAGCGCTGGTTTTCAGTCAGAACCATGTAGAGTAGACAGTCAGAACCATGTAGAGTAGACTACACATTACTCGTACATACCGCACAAGACAAAGTCCAATGCACTTTCATATTATTTTAGCAGCTATATTTTACCATCCTTGGTAATGTAAACACATGCATTGATATTATTTATTGAATTAAGTGATATCCCAAAAGTTTACGATTTCGGCGGGAATTGTACCGGGACCTTCCCCTAAATTGGGATATCATTCAATTTCTTTGAGATTAACCCGAGTGCTAGGGCTTACGCACTATAATAACAAAAACCTTATTATTTATTTAGATTTTCACTATGGTATACAATGCCCCTTTACAGCAGCACTATTAATTAATATTTTTTTACTTGATATTTGATACTCTTCTTCTTCCTGCCCTTATCCCACGCTAGGTGGGTCTGCAAAACATTTTTCTTCCACTCTCCTCTATCAGCCGTCACCCCTGTTCTTACATCTTTCTTAACCATGTCCTCATTCACACAATCCATACATCTTTCCTTCGGTCTTCCTCTCCCCTTATTTCCGTCCACATCTAAAAACACTCTTCTCGTCATATGACATTCTTCCCTCCGCATAACATGCCCCACGGTAAAAATTGGGAGTAACAGGTTAGCGTGTAGCCTGTTACTCCTAATTTTTACCGTTAGTGCCGCCACTTTCAAACTTCCTCTAATGTACTCGTTCCTTATCTTATCCTTCCTTGTCACTTGACACATCCATCTCAACATTCGCATTTCCGCTGCATGCACAGTTCATCCTTCCCTTTCGTTGCTCAACATTCAGATTCATACAGTAAGACAGGTCTAATCACGGTCTTGTATATGTATTTTCCAAATATTATAAATGAGACTTTAACAATACTCATTTATAAATAATAATAAATAAATAAAACTGGACAATCCACACCGAGCTGAGCAGAGCTTGTGTTATGGGTACTAGATGACTGATATATTTAATAGAATAGGTACATTATACATACATAGATATTTTTTTATTGTCCCAAGGCGGGCATCGAAACCGCAACATACTGCGTCGCAAGCGGACCTTCGCCCGCCGCGCCACATTGGTCGGCAAATCACATACACTGATATTATTTATTTAGATTTCAACTATGACAGACAAAGCCGTTTTTATAGCACCACTATTAATTAATTCCTTTTCTTTAACTTTATTTTAACAATAACCACTTACAGCAGATTTATTTACTAATTTAATACCTATATTTAGCATATTCCTAAGTCCCTTGTTTTCTTTTCCCATCTTGTCTGTTTTATGGCTTTGAATCATAATTTAAGCAACTTTTATCGTGACCTCTATTGTAAATTGGCGTATCAAGGTGTGTCTTAACCTCCTACGGCGAATATAAAAGAATGAGTTTTTATGAAATGAGATTAAATGTTATTAACTTTTACGGACATACCTCTGAGATTTATTCTCCTCGTCAACGCCCACTACCAAATGCGTCAAGTCCTTTGTATACCGGTCCACGTAAGTCCATTTGTACTGAGCACAAAGTGCTTTCAATTTAGCAACTTCATTGGAGGACAAGCATGATCCCGCCAAGCAGAACTTTTTACCTCTTCCATGCTTATTCAAAGGTTTTACAGCTTGCGATACTGGCGTTTTCTCGAACGCTTTTATCATAAATTCCTCCTGTTGAGTAGTTTTAGCGACATCGCTAGTAGGGCAGAGCGTAGTTTCTGGGTCTAGATCGTGCATATTTTCCGTCTCGAAGTTGAGAGACTTTCGTGCTACGGGTGTGGAATTATGTTGGATGTGATTGACAAATTTGGTTATATTGAGGGGTGTTTCTAGGGTACAAATCTTCCTGGCTGTGTCGAAGACTGTAACGTTGTTGCGCATTTCTGTGGTGTCTGCTAAATTGACAACCATGTTAGCTGACTCTGTACATATTTCGTCTCGGGCCCTTGACGCACTGACGTTCATTCTTTGTGATAAGTGTTGGTTTGTGATGCTTTTCGGCTTTGGTTTTCCAAATGATGTATCTCTGTAACATATTATAAATGTATCAATCACACATTTTCCATTTATTTATCGTTCACGTGAACGGAACTTAGTAAAAACGCAACGTATATTTATTTAATTTATTGGTTTGGTAGGTACACAGTAATAGAAAAGAAAACCAATCTTAACATTAACCTACCACTAAAAGTACATAACATAAACAGAAAAATATTAATACCTGCGGTACACAGACTAAATTACAAGTACTTACTTTTGAGGAGTGTCCTCAACAACGCTCTCAGAATCATCATTATTGATTTCAATGACCTGGCTTTCTATGGCGACACTTGCTGTTCTCCGGTTTGTACCCAGGACAGGTGTTAAGAAATCCTCCATGTTTGCCTGAGGATCAAAGTCAGCCACCTGAAACGTATTATCATAACTTAATAAATAAATGATGATGGATAATTCATAACACATCATCATCTAGCCCCACACTATGCATAGCTTCCGTTAGCTAGCTACAACTAATTATACTTAAGAGCCGTCAAGGATGCCATGTATGAAAAGACCCATATTACCGTCTTTGAGATGGGTTATTCCCTGAGGGCCCCGATCCCGCAGGGACCCGTCCCAGAGAGCCCCGATTTCTAATTACCTCGACTTTTTCGATTAAAAGTCAATCTTGCTTAAAGTACTATCAGGTTGAACCATTTATTAAATTCTCTTAAGCGCATGTAGTTTAAGTGATGAAACATATCACATTAAATTAACAAATAACTTATCTTTACTAGTTTATCCTGTGTAGTTTTATAATAAATCACTGGAGAAAATCACTTAAAAAAATACGGGGTTTTAGCTCTTACAGGAAATACAATGACTTCAAGTGAATTAAACTACTTCAATATTATATCTTTCCATTGAACAATCGTAATTTTTTTAGAGTTCAATACAATAATTAATAAATCCCAAAAAATACATTTTGTGAAGTAATTGGAAACGAGTAAAAATTTTTCCACAAGAAATTCAACCTTATTGATCAAATATCGCTTTGTATACAACTCAAAATCGTTCCAATAACAATAACGTTAGACGGAGGCTGGACGCCTCCTCGGACGGACGCGAGGTCATGTTACTTTTTGGCGTGATGACAACTGGGCCCGTCATACGAATTGCGATTTTCGACAACTTTTTTTCCCGCTCCTATGGACTTTATATCCTTGGAACAGAGTAACTTTTGACATGCACGAGCGAAAACTGTATTTGTTTTACAAATATTCGTGAACGTAGAGTTACACATAAAACTTTATTGAACAGAACTTACCTATCTATAGTCGAGCTTAGAGTTCGCTGCAAATAATGTCAACAAATCCGAACAAAAAATTACATGAGTAGTATCCTGTATACTACGCATGTAATTTTTTGTTCGGATGTAGATGTAGATTTTATAAAAAGATTGAAGTGTGATCATTTATTTCCCAGTTTTACTTTGAAGTGTAATTTTGAAGTGTCCAAGAGTCCTGTAGTATGTTTTCTTAAACCCAGCTGAATGAGGTGAAAAATTGTTACACCAACTAAGAGGTGGGTGTGAGATCCCCGAAAGTTTGATGTCTAAGTTTTATACTTTTTTCATATAGATGGCATTATTATGATTTAATCAAAGAGATAAGTAAATAAATATTCAATCCAACGATCCTATCCATCCAAGGTTGTCTGGTAGTGATCGCTCGTGAGCGATAAGACCGCCAATTGTCACATTTCTTTGTTGTATCAAATTGTTTTGTTAAGTGTGCAATAACCACAGACATCGTAGAGCTACGCCTAAAGCAGACCGAACATATTTACATAGAAAAGAATCAAATAATGTTTTGGTCACTTTCTCTCTAACTAAAAATGAATAAGCCTATGTCACCTCTTTTTACTGTAACAACGCTAACTTACCATAGACAAAAATTGAAGATGAGGCAAATTTCCATGATTTGTTGCTAAGCAACAAACGGCAAATGTCTTCAAATGTCAGCCAATTGTCATGTTATGAAAGTATTGTGCGTGTTGTTACTTCTTTATTTTATAGAAATCTCGTGAAATATGTTCGAAAAAGACTGAAATAAATGGCGAAGTGTAGTGCACCTTTATGCGGCAAGGCATCTATTGGAAAACACCCGAAATTACTTTTCATCGGTAAGTTTTGTTGTGCCTTACAATATCTCAAATTGTTTTTGGATTACTGTGTGGATATTTGGCGATAATTCGGCATTATTTATACAGTGACTAACTGTTCTATGTCCAGGATCTCGTAAAACATGTACTAAGGTCGCTTATAAATAGTCCTGTTATAACATTTATCACTTTTTTAAACTTTATTGCTTTGTTTTGACTTTTCATATACTTATATGATTTTCAAGGGCCGCATCAAGGTCCAGCTGTTTTAAAAGTGTGTGTGACGAAGTTTTATTTGCAGTTTTATGGTTTAGTATCCATTCTTGAGAAACCCTTTGATAGGTATCAAATAGACTGTATAATATATTTATTTAACAATATTAACATTTTTCAGGTTTCCACAGCATGAAAACCAAACGAATACTTGGTTGGTAAACATGAACTAAATAAATTGGAAAAAGAAGAACAGATTAAACGAAATACACTTTATTAGTGTGATTATGTATATATACTAGCTTAATAATCGAATTATTTATTTTTGTGATTTTAAGACCAGTGACGAACACGATTTTGATCATTCGTATTTATTGATTTAGGCTATTGTTAAATTTTATGTAGATTTAAGAATAAAACTTAACGCTAAGCAAAGCAATTCAACGGAAAGAAATCATTAAAACAAGTATTTTGTTTAAAAATAAAGAACATACAACCTGTGTTTATTTATTTGTAAATGTGGCAGTATATCGGAATAGATTATAATGCCACAGTTGTAATGCCCCCGCCCCCTTATCCCTGAGTTCGGTCCATAGATTGTCCATGTGTACGTGATATTTGTATGTAGGTGTAATTGGCACAAATATTTTAGAAATGTGGATTCTGCTTCCCTATTAGAATTCTGTGGCAATAACGCAGTTTCTATCTATCTATCTATAAGTAAATAAAAAACTATTATTAACATTAGAATGCTATGTAGTTTTTATACTTAATAATAGACACTTGTTTTTGCAACAATCAGTTTTTACTGAAATTTCTTACGTAAGTATCCCAAGTTATCCTACAGAGTACTGTAACCACAGGTTTTACAAACTTCTCACGGGCAATAGTCTCTTGCAAAACAATATAACTAGACTCAGATACCAAAACCTGAATATTTATTGTATACAAAGGGTTTACAACAGCTTACAAAGTCTAGGTACCTAACTTTGTTGAAACAGCGTTTGTAAACCCTTTGAATACAAAAAATATCAAGGCCATATAAATAAATAATAGCTTAAGCTTTGAATAAAGAGATACAAAAATACAAAACCCAAGGAATATACATAGGTCGAAAATATTTAACGAGATTGGTATCATCGAAGCAAAGCACAGAAGCTCGAAACAAGTTTTGGTTTTTTAAGCTTTCATTCATTAGTATAATACTTATTCGATCTCTCCTTCATTTTCGAATTCAAATTAAATTATTGTTTTGTTATGGATGTCAGAATAACTGTTGTTGAAGTTTATGCTTTAGTTTTTAGTGATAACTTTGCAATTACCTTGTTGTTTTCTGTTATTGTTATCAGTTTTTGTTAAGTTCGCATTCATAATTGTCTTGTATTGACATAAAATATCTTGGATTGTAAATCGGAGTATAGCTATAAATTAAACTCGCAAACAAATTATCTTTTGCAAGAGAAAATATGTATATGTACAATTCAATTCAACACGATAACAGTCACTAATTAACGAGGAACAAGGTTAACTTAGTAGTAATTAATTTCAAACCAAAACTTCTTTAGCTAATCATCATTAGTATAGTTTCTTCTATTATCAATATAAAACAATAAAAAAATTAAACCCATAATTTATACCTCTAAACGGTTTGACGTTATGAGCCCACGTACCCCAGCCACCTTTACACGCGTGTATATCTCGCTTGCCCTGGATTAGCACTAAACATCACCCCCTGCACCTTTACCTTTAGCTTCTAGGATGGACGCCAAGATTCGCTAGACAACAGTTATATTACATTTCATGCGTTTACTACAAAAAACCTTCTTGGGTATTACACACACGACCATACTCATGGCGGGTTAAAATGTCATTTTATTATTAACCGACTTGAAAAGAAGGAGGTTATCAATCGTCTGTATGTTTTTTTATGTATGTATGTACCTATGTTACGCGATATCTCCGCCAATTATGGACAGATTTTGAAAATTCTTTCACTGTTGTATAGAAAACGACCCCGGAGTCCCATACAATTTATCCCCAGAGGATTAGTATTTATCCCGCAAAACTTAAAATAAGTGTAAAAGTAAGGGAATTTGAAGTCGGTTTATCGTTTTTTACAACACGCCATATTATTTAATTTTGTTGTGTGCATACAGGTTTCAAGACAGATCATATTTTATTTTTATTCTATTATTGTTTCTCATTTGTTTTGTGTACCTAGTAAACTAAATATAAAAATACAGATCCTTGACTTAGAAGTTTGATTTATATCACGGCTCCAAGAGTTTACGGACTTGATTGTTTGAAGTCAATTCAACTCGATACCTCCCCATGCGTTCCCGCTAAAATGGGCTTGACAGACAGATAAACAGACTTACAACAAGTGATCCTAACAGGGGTTCGCTTTTTATTTTGAAGTAGGGAACCCTAAAAAGACTGAGAAAATCCGTGTGTGACTGACGGTCGGACAGGAACAGGTCAATTTTAGTTTTGTGACAATGAATCTGAATATTTCTGACAAAATGTAAAATTTTGTTTTATTTACCCTTTTTTATATTTTTTAAGGCGTATAAAATTAATCAAAGTGATATTTGTAAGAAGACTAAAATGCTGCTGAATATCAGATAAAGAAGATAGCCGTTACTAAAAGTAGGAAATTTGCGTAGGTCTATGGAAAATTTCAGCGCCCTCTGACGTGTAGATTTGTAAAAAGTGGCATGCCATCTGAGTTTCAAAGCGCGATAGTGCTAGCTCTTAATTAATAAATTACTTTGATAGATATTTTTTATAATACATGCATAGAAAACAGTCAGACCAACTGGAACTAAAATCTGCAGATCGTATAAACGTTTGTCCCGAGGCGGGAATCGGCCTCGCAACCTCCTGCGTCGCAGGCGGCTCTTCGCCCACTGCGCCACAGAGGTGGTCCAATTGTATATCAAAAAAATTTTTATATAAGGTATGACGTATTTTTATACCTGATGGTTTTTCGGCGCTGAGTCTTCAGTATCCTTTTCTACACAAACAGAGAAAATGTTCTCACTATCCTTGGGATATTTATAATTTGTTGTACTTATTTTAGTAATTTTATATTGCTCAGACTCGTTTTTCTTTTGAGTGTCAGTGTTTTGAGTACTTCGCGCTTTATTCTCAGTGTATGTATGTGATATGTTATCTTTATCGGTGATTTTTTGACTTACAGCATTCTGACTTTTAATTTCTTCCATATCAGCATCAATCTTTGCAAAAACTTGCCCCATTATAGAATCATAATTCATTGGTTCACTATCTGGTTGGATATTACGTTTAGTATGCTTCGACATGTCGGCAGTTTTCATAATATTGTCATTATGTTTATGCTTCTTGCTTGTTGGTAGATCATTATTTTCATCACCTCTATATCTTTTTTCGGTTTTCTGTGTTTTGTTTCTATTGTGTGCAGTTGATATCAGAATTTCAGAAGGAGTAGTATTCCTGGAATATTTTAATAGCTGGACATTTGATTGTTTAACAGTATCACTTTCGAATATGTCTGCATCATTAAGATACTCTAAGACTTCTTGATCCATAAGATCGGGAGTGTTTATATTTTGAGAAACAAGAGCTTTTCCAGTGTTCGTCGTATTTTTTGTATGTTTTTCCGGTTGAGGTGTTGTAGCTCTTTGAGATGCTTTTGGATTTGACTGGGGTTTAGGTGGTGCTTTTTTTGTCTTTTCAGAGATAGATGGGGGACTTTTAGCTTTTTGCTGCTCTTCAATTTCAGCACATTCCATGATATTAGATAATTCTTTTTCAACACTTTCAGTTATTTCAAACTGTGCTGTTCCAGTATCTGCTGATGCTGTGTTTTTCTTGGCTGATGCAGATTTTAGAGAGGACCCTATATTTATTGTTTTATTTTCTTGTGAGGTTTGCCTATGTTCTATGTTTACGTCATTATTGCTGTCTATGTTTATCGAAACATTTCTTGTCTCCATTTTTTTAGGAAATGCTGATCCTTCATCGTGGGGACACTGAGACGTCTGAACTTCCCTGTCAGTATTTACTTTCAATTGTACATCATTTTTCTTTTTGATAATAATGTTTGTTATAGTATTTCCAACTTTAATTGTAATCTCTATATCTTCATGTGTGTTAGAATTTGATTCTATATTGTGGTTTGTGATTTTTGGATGTTTGGTATCATCTACTTGTTCTGATTTAGTTGAATCTGTTGTGCATAAGGCACTTTTCTTATAAAATGGCAATTTCATTTGATTTTCATTATTAGGTCCATTGGTTTTCTTGTCTTGATTGAGAATAGATGGATGTGGATCATTATCAAGCAGTGATTGGCTCAAGTTGTTTGATGTGTGATGATCAACACGTATGTGATTAGTATTTAAATTGGATTTCTCTAAAGTAATCTTAGCTGTTGAACTTTGCTCATTATTTCTATCATTGGGAGTCATCATTTTGGTCATCTCAACCTCTGGCAGATCATCAAGTGTTAATTTTGGAGTATTTTCATCTATATCATAAACCTGAGGTGTATTTACATTTTGAAATACATTATAGGCCTTGGCTGTGCTTTGAGTCTTTTTGCACATTTCAATAGAAACATTTAATTTGCTTTTGTTTAGTTTATTTAGTTTACTAAACTCTTTTTTCATTTTCTTCACATTATTCCAATTCTGCTTGGTATTTGTAATTTTTTTATCTATTTCCCCACTTGAATCTTTTACATTTTCTTTTTCCACTAAGCTGTTATTATTTGTGTTAAAGTTGGCATCATTACTGTTCAAGTCTCTTTTTCTTGAGCTTCGCCTAGGATTCCTAACCGTATATTCATTGTCATCTACATAAAATGGTTCTATGTCCATAGGGCCAATAATGTTCTCTTTATTCTTTTCCAACACCTCTGTATCTGGCAGAGGCTCAATTGCATCCCAACCATCTTGAGGTATTGATACTCTGACAACCTTTTCAGGGCTTTTTGTCTTTTTGGTGGGTGTGTGCACCTGAATGTTGCTGGATGGCACTTTAATTGGATTAGGATTTTGTAGAATTTCTTGAGAAGATCTCTCAGAACTTTGAGCTGGTGCAGAAAAGTGATTTTGGGAGCTAGTTAGCCATTCCATTATATTTCTACTGGGGTCATTTTCAGATTCACCTTCCCCAGAGTCCAGTAGACACTCTCCCACTAAAAATTTTAAGGTCAAATAAAAGAAAAAGCAAACTGTTAAAAAAATCCTATAGACATAGTATAAATTAGCTTACACTTGGTATTAAATAGCTTTTCATAAGATGTACTCAAGGATTGGACATGTTCGCTCAACTGTTGCATTGGCATGTTTGGTTTGGTTGTCTTCTTGTCTACTGCTGCCTTACAAACTGGACATGATTTTCGTCCCCTCCAGCAATTGTGGCATAGGGTGTGGCCACAAGTTGCACTTTTAGGTGCTAAGTAACATTTACAGCTGAAAATATACATTATTTGGTCACAGACAAGCAACTCAATAAAAATTGCTTTTATTCATAATTTCATAGCCATATATATAATAACCCTTAAATCTATGTCTTTCTATTTTAAAAATGAATGTATTTTTTTTTACAATAGATTGGCTCATGTGTTTGTATACATAGTGTTGAGTTTAGAAGGTAGTGTTGGTGTTTAGTTGGTATAGGCACATAATGTATGTTATTGTTTTTTATGCTGTTTCTGGACTCAAGGTTTTGTTTGTTGTTACATCCATTTTAATCAGCACACAGATTACAGAAATACTTATACAGTTGTACAAAACTTACCATTCAACACAGGTGACATTGTCGATTTGGAGATATAATAATTTGGATAATTTAATCAAGTCAACACCGTCAAGATTCATTACGCAGCAGGTTCATTATCTGAAGAACAGTGTATATACAAGATACAAATCAGAAAAAAACAAGTATCTATGTAACCCCTTCTATGCCATACAATGTTGCATTTATTACCTACGAATGATTGCTCGAATAGAATAAAATGCAGATGATTAGAATAAAGAAGAGTGAAATGTGCAATGCAACTTTTCCGCAAAGAATATAAAGTGTTTTGTTCGTAAATCTTCTGTTTTGTTTTCCGACTCCCGCCTTCTTTCTTTCTTTTTCCAAAGGGAATACAATACTGCAGTGTTGCCGGCAGTCAAACGCAAAAAGGTCCGATCCGAACACAAATATGGTCCGAAATATGACAAAAAGGTCCGTTTTTGGATTTTGTACAAAAATATTCACCTAGCACGGCGTAGCGGGGATATTAAGACTTCCTTATGCATTTTACTGAATGCTTCTTTATATATAAGAACTTAATAAATTTCGCTTATTTTTATTATTTTTTAATACATTTTACTACATTGATATCGATAGGATAACCTGAAAATCGAAAGACAATGTATATTTAAAGGACTGAGATAAAAAAAACGCTAATATTGTAACTTAGGTATTAGAAATATCATTGAATTGTACCTCCCAGCGGAATTGCCATTTTTTTCATATTCCCTCGCTCAAATACACAGTAAACGCAAAAACAACTATTGAACTCCACTTACACATAAAAAACAAAATTAATTCAATTTATAATGTTTATAAATTTTTGCTTGATATATCAATCATCATAATCATAATTATATTCATCCATCATTGATAAGATAACTATAAAATAAAGGGCAAATATTTTGTACGTAAGTACTGTACGTTGTACTTAAGTACTGTACGTTGTACGTAAGTACTGTACATTGTACGTAAGTACTGGACGTTGTACTAGTTAAGGTGGGTCCTGCTTAGATAAATAGAATGGTAAACTCGGACACTTATGCTAAGTACCTACCTAGATATTTCTTGTAACAAACTTGCGAGAGACATTATATTATATTATCAAAATCCTTAATTTCAACAATTAAGGATTTTTAAATAGGCGTTTTGGTCTGAAAATATCCGCAAAAGATCCTCAGAGGCAGAAAAAAGTCCGAAACAGACCAAAATGGTTCGCACCGGCAACGCTGCAATACTGACGAGTCTTTTTCTTTAAGACTGACCAAAGAGAAGAGAATACAATACTTACGAGGACTACATGAAGTGACATTAACATTATGCTGAGTCGCTGACAGTAACACTGTATCCCAGTATGTCAGCTGCCGGCCACGGACGTTCATGCATGTTCATGTTCATGTCCATTGAATTTATATACTAACGTTAGTATATAAATTCCTTGTTCATATCCTACTTTATAGTAGGTAAGAGGTAGCAAAACTCATTTCCGGTCTTATATCTACATATGTGTCAACATAGTTGTCATGACAATAATCTTTGTCTATCCCACGGAGCCAAGCTATGTATATATATATATATATATATAGTAAAAGAGATAGCTGATGTAAAATACTCAGTCCATCTTGGTTGGGCTCGCAGGCGTCGCCGACAGCTCGACTGAGATAGACTGAGTATTCTGTATAACGTCTAGCCAAGATCTTGCGCCGGTTTGGGGCGGAAGTTTCCGCTCTACGTATGTTTTTGTGGCGCAGCTAGTATCATGTCTGTGGTTCTTGTCTACTAATATGGCCCTACCCTACACCTGTACCCAATCTTGCTAACTACCAGCCTGATGCCTACATAGTGTTGCACCAGTCATTTAGTTGTTGGAAGTGCTGTATGACCTACATGGAGAACACCTTCCAATACGTATCACTCAGTCTGGGGATCAAAGCGGACATGAAAGCACCTCGCCTTCGCCAAAAGTTAGACTGGGAGGCTTACCAAAAGTTTCGGAAGATCTCAGAATCGGAGAATTGACAAGACTCGATCAAGTGGAAGCTGCCGCCGAATATGTAGCAACACGACTCAAAGACGCGAAAGAAGCAGCAACTTCCACTAAGAGTAGCACTAGTTCTTCACGTAGAGATGAATTACCGATGCACCTCCGAGAAATGCTACAGAAAACACGGAAGCTTCGACTCCACTAGGCACGCGCACGCGATCCCAGGGTCAAAAGTCGCCTAAATGCTCTCGTTCGCAGAGGAAGTCTCGCTAGCTATTGAAGCATGGAGAGGCACCTCATGGGATAGAGTCATTGACAATGCGTTAGAGAATGACACTAACCTCAGTTAACCTCTGCACCACCCTCCGCATGCCCGGTAATTGACAGAACGGGCAAACGTTGTTACGCGGCTTCAAACAGGGCAGAGATATTATCAGAACATCTGTGTCTAGTTAAACCTAATATAGGCTTTAAGGCACTTCTAACAAAAATGTATTGTTGATTTTTTACCTGATTATATAATTCTATTCTATTCTATCTAGAAACTTGTTCACATTACACCCAGTACCTGCAACCGTCTCCGCATCAGTCTCAACCCACCACGAGCATGTCTTGCAGCGGATACGTACAGGCTACTTCCCCGAGTCGTGGAAGTTGGATAAGGTGATAGTTCTCCCAAAGCCTCGCAAGGATCGCCGCCGCGCCGCCGCCCGCCGCCGCGTGGCCGTCTAGCTGCTAGCCACATGCCTATTAACTTGCTCCCCCAAATTGTAAAATTATTTGAGTGTTTGTTGCTTGCTCCCACAGAATTGGTTGCTCCGCAGTCTTCGGTCGTTTCCTTCCCCACGTTAAACCATACACCATTTACCACAAAACATGGTAAGACCTGCGCAGCTTTTAGTATCATGTCTGTGGGTAAGACTAACTTGCAAGGAATTTAGTATATAAATTCCTTGCTAACTTGGTCATGAACTAAAGTTTTACTATATTAAACAATAGGGCTCTTTCATTTAATAAAAAGGGGTTTTCTTTTCTCATTGATACGAACTCTGGCTTGTTGCTGTCTTGTCAATGGAAATGTCATTCATGATGTCATTGAATCATTGAATGTATTGTGTTGTGTCAAGTAAACTGTCAAGTCAAATTAAGTTGAGGAGGAGCCGATCCGAGATAGAAAAAAATTTTCTTAGTTTATTTCTACAAAATCTGAGTAGAAACCCGTCTAAAGTAAGATTTAATTTGTGTATCCGGGTATAAAATCTTAAATTTCAACTGGGCCTCTATCCGAACCCGTATTTTGCATCTGGAACCTAATAATACAATATTACATAATCTGTACTTGTTTTGGTACTTCTCCTGGGGTTAGCACTCTCTAAAGTTTTTAAGTATAGCTATTTGAGCTTTACCCAATTTTATCTACTTCATGTCTTTAATTTGGCTGGGTGTGTAAAGCAAAATATAAATAAATTACACAAAATTTTATAGGTTATCTCTACCCAAGAAAGGGTCATCCAGTGTCATTGGTTCTACAATTTCATTGGAAAAAGTAGATTGTTATTTTATTAGCTATCCTTAGTTTATGTTGTTCAAAGTCTATTTATGGAATAATTTTATTCTTTCAGAATGTCTTTTGCATTCCGACGTGTGCTCCGTTCAGCAGCTGTAAGGCTTCAGACTCGTTCCTATGCAGATGCCCCCAAAGATGGTGAAATGGCACTGACATTTGCTGCTGGTAACAAGGTAGAATAATTATCATTTCTATTAGAGATTAAATAAAATAGATATAGATCTAATTCATGTTTTAATTTTACTTCATACTGTAGTATGCTAATTCTGCTTAGTTTGGGGCTTGATGATGCGATGTGTGAAATATTTGTACAGAAGTAGAGAGTTTGTTGTCAATTGTTTTATTTTATTTAGAGAACAAACAGTTCTACTCACTTTATAAATATTCTTCACTTTATTATTTATATAAAATTCATGTTGATGAGGTAAAAGTCACAAATTTTACTCACTTGTAAGTAGTAACACATAATGGTTAACATGGTGTTTTCACAGGTATACTACAACAAGCAGGCTGTAAAGCAGATAGATGTCCCCTCATTCAGTGGAGCATTTGGTATCCTGCCCAAGCATGTACCCACATTAGGTGAGACAACATATTAGACTTACAATATATACATCACTCATGCATGTGTGAACTAAAATAAACCTCAAAGCAGATAACAAAATGCTCTAACTACAATTAAATGTAGTACATGGCAGATAAAAAAGGTAATCATTTATTTTCTCGCAAGTAAGACCTTGCTTCCTTTGGTTGAATCATAATTTAAGCACATTTTTTGTGACCTGTATTGTAAATTGAAGTGCTTCTACAGCAAATGAATAGTGGATTTAAGGTTCCTTTTCACACATATTTATTGTAAGACAATTCGATCTTGAATCAAACAATTAAATATTTTTACTATTGGTAAATGTTTCAGCTGTTCTCCGCCCAGGTGTGGTGACAGTTTATGAAAATGATGGCAAGGCAACGAAAATCTTTGTTTCCTCTGGCACAGTGACCGTTAATGATGATTCCAGTGTTCAGGTATTTATTTATTGCTAACTAAATACAGCTGCAGTGAAACAATGCAGGCTCATATTAATAATGTGCTGTATTATTGGTGATTACATTTGGCATGTGATATTATTGGTGTAAGCTTATAATAATATACACAGAAATAAAGTAAGAAATGTTCAAATATTACTATTTGCCTATGTCATCCCCATAACCTAAGGATAAAAAAATCTAAGTCTATGGTCATTCCACTACAAAGCCAAGGCCTCCCTTTACCTCTTACACAATTATATGCTAAGAAAGACCATTATTTCATGCTAATTACTATAATTTAGTAAAGCAAACTAGCAAAACGAAAATTCGCTCATACACTTTGTAACTGTATAAAATGTAGTCTCCTTAGTCACTCAGAATATTTTTTCAGCACAGGAAAATATAAGTATCAATTAGTGAAAGAATATTAAAGATCAGACCAGTACCATTCAGGAGGTAAAATTTGTTTTTAGGGGACAAACAAATTTTACCTCCTTATAATTTTAATCAAAAAATATTAGAGTATCTTTTAGACTTTTTCATTTCAAAAATACGTTAATAAATATAAAATTATTAAGTGACATTTCTATTTTTTTATGATCTATCTAGCAAATTTAAAATAAATACTAGGATTAGATACCCTAATATTATATTTATACAACAGTTAGTTTAATCCTAGAATGCACAATCTTACACAAACACAAAAAAAACTTTAAGAAGCTAGTGTGGACGCTTATTAAAATTATGTAGATATTTATTTTACTATTCGCATTACACTTTTTCAAGACTGGAGTGGACTGGTATAATGAGTGATTGGTTCATATTTCAGGTGTTGGCGGAAGAGGCACACCCCCTGGAAAGTTTGGACCGCAGCTCGGCACAAGATGCCCTCAGCAAGGCACAGGCTGAGCTCAGTTCAGCTGCCAATGAGCAGGTTGGTTGAATTAACGAGACTATTGCGAGAGAACGCGGACTAAAAATCGACCTGAATAAGGAAATCTATCAGAGGAAAAGCAGTGGCTTTCTTCTACGTATTTGTAACACCTCCAATGCACTTGCCAAGCATGGTGATTATGGCAAAACCCCCTGGTTTGGGGAATTTCAGCAGTGGATGTTATGTGCTGACAATTCAATGCTGTGACAACCTCATTATGAATGTAAGTGGATCAACTACAAACCTAGGTTGTGTTGGAAGAACACCAATGTTTCATCCCTTAACCAGGGACTTCATGAGGGCTGGCTTCAGGAGACCTCTGTGGCGGTCTGCCTGCGACGCAGAAGGTTGCGGGTTCGATTCCCGCATTGGGACAAATATTTGTAAGATCTGCAGATATTTGTTCCGGGTATATAATGTATTATGTACTCGTATTTCTTTCATTTAGTACCTTAGGCCACGGACTTTCAGTTGCCCCTCGTATAACGAATGCTAAACGCAAACTTCAACTTACCGTTTTCTTATTTCTTATGAATAAAGAAGAAAGTAGACGGCTGGCTATAGATGGCGAGAGTTTAGTCTGTTTAAGTGAGTGGAGTGAATAAGAAAGCCGATACAGGGTGCTACCACCCTGCATCGGTTTTCTTATTCCTCCTTGTTCAGGCATAAGCTTGAACAAGACAAACCAAAAATAGTTTTTGTATAGCCACGTACTTTTCTTGTATTATTGTCATGACGAATGTGAATACCAAGACAAACCTCTAGATTTTATGGTACAAAATTTTATTGAATGTATATTATGTTTGTAATAAATAAATTTAAAAAAGTGGCGAATCCTCTATCGCAATAGTTCGTAATAGGCGATAGTTCCGACTTCCGACACAAACATAACTGTTATGAATTGGGGTCCTGGATGCTGGCCACTAACAGTTTTGGATCTGGATGATTTCCTTTTATTGATGGAATACTAATTTACCATTACTGGAATAATGTGCTTATTATGAAGCCCTTTACATCGTATTTCTCTCTCAACCCAACTAATAACATTATTGCTGGGAGTAGTTTGTTTTCTTCTATTTCACTGATTAGAGGTAAAGTAAAACTAGAACCACACTATTATGGTGTGGTGTTTTGTGGCGCGTCAGAAGCATAGCGATTTCATACCAAAAGTATAGTTAGAAACACATTACTGCTGCCTGTTGTGTCGGTGTGATAATAATGTTTCTTTGTTGTATTAATTATATCATCTGTTACCGTTTGATCTAGAAGAGCGAGATCCTCTAACACAAGTTTTTTATACTAAAATGAGAGTCTCAACTATGGATACCTTATTATAAACTCATATTACAGTATACATGTATTTTTTGTGTCTATAAGCATATGAAACCGATATGCTTAAGCGTCACATCACCACCATAATAGGGTTTTAGCTTGAGGGTAACACCGAGCCCAGCACTCTCTCCATGTCACGCGTCTATATACAAATCTTTTAACGCATTTTTTGGTATGTTACAGGCTAAAGCCTCCGCGGCCATCGCTGTCGAGGTGGCCGAAGAGATCGTCAAGGCTGCCTCATAATCTGCCTCCAAGTGAAACATAGTGCTATACAAGTAAATTAAAAAAATATGTAAAATAAACACCTCTGTAGAGTTCTTATATTTTATTGTATTCATGGGTTGGGTTATCTGGTGTACCGACCTATGTATGTATCTCAAGTATAAAGGGACGCTATTTGAGATGGAGGTGGATGGCTAAATCAGAAACTATGAGTTAGAGAAAGGAGTCATGGGCAACTTATGACCAAATAAAAACTTTTAATTTTTTAACGTAAATTCTTTAAGTTTACAAAATGCATTAGGAATAAGTAATGTTTTATCGAGTATATGAGGATATTATACCCCATTATTATATATAAAAAAGGCAAACACCAGTTGTTCTAACTTATTATTTAAAATTTTCACATTTGATGCTTAGTAAGTACGTAATAAATACGTACTAACTTATTGTTAGTAGTAAGGCCTATTCAAACTAAAATTGAAAAAAATTGCTATTTCCTTTCATTTCCAATATTACTTTGAAAATATTGATCCTTAACAGCAACCGAAGCAAACATAATAGGGAGTCATATTTTTTGAAAAATCAATCTTTTAGATTTCCTGCAAAAGTAAAAGATCTAAATATAGTTTTCTCATAAATCGAGGTCATGACTACTTTCTCGACTTTTCTCTAACTCTCATGGTTTCGGATTTTGACATCCACTCCAACCTCAAAAAGTCACCCTGTAATCTATTTCATAATTATTAGAGCATCCATGATTGGGTTGAAACTGAATAGATTTATAGTAAGTACACATTTGTCTAGTCCTTAGATTCATAAAGGGGTTAAATAAAACATCGATGGTACGGTTGACTTTTTGAGTAGTTTATTTAACACAAATCAAACACTTTGGTACAGTTAGTTGCGGTTAGCTATATTTGTGTTTAACCATTAAACTTACTTCCAAATAGCGGCAAACCAAACGCACATCTACATTAAGCAAAACATTACAATTTAAACTTAATTTAAATTTATTGCAGCCAATAATTTTCAATGAGAATAATTTTCTTAATATCCTTTATCTTATTTGAAATATTTAATTTGTCCTCATAATTTTTACCTAATTTTTCAAATTTTCTAATTGGAAGGTCAAGAGAAGATTTAGTTATTTGGAAGTCGTCGAAAACCTAACTACAAGCCTACTCTGCGAAGCTTACACGACAATGCACAACATATAAAGAAAACATCTAGAAAACGACGCACTCCGCGTCTTAACCCTAATCTTTTGCATAATATAGAACGATAAAAATTACGATTATTAAAATGCACCTTATTACTATAAGATAATATTGAAAAATACAAAATCCGTGTCAGTACAGTTTCGGATGTTTCTTAGTGAGTGACATGATCTAAAAAGAATATTTGGCCTTTGTTTGTTTACGTGAGGTTTTCTGTATCTCTTCTAGGGCCAAACGAAACCCATTTTGGGCTTTTTTCTTTATTTTTCTTTTGTGAGTGGGGACGAAACCATGACATAATGACATGACCTTTTTCGTCGCCACGAGATTGAAGATTATGCCCCCGAAGCTCTGGTGCTGTTTGTTTATGCAAACGGTAACTTGGCTATGGCTTCTTTATTATAAAATGTGATTGTAATCTTATCATAACGCCAACATCAACTTTTAATCTTAATTTTATTAAAAGTTATAATGAGTAACTCGTGTAACTAGCTAGCTACGGATTACATAGTTTTTTTTAAGAATTGAGTAGGTAGTATTTACTAGTATAAAGAAGATTATTCTTAAATCTTACGCTAAGTAGTTTACGCTTAAATGCAAATCAAACAATAAAATTATGGTTTTAAAAAATTGATGGCATTAACGAAAATAATAAGCATCGAGAAAACCAGTAACATTAAGAGGAAGCATCGTTCCAACCTTGCGGCTGTTCTAAAATTCTAGAATATTGGGATTATAAAACTACGAGTACACCGTTATGAATAACGTTAGTTATTTCATTCATATAAAAATTAAAAAGGGGTAAAATATCACAATATTACATGTTGAGCTTAATTTAAATCGTAAAATACACTTCACCCCGAAACCAGCTGCGCCACAAACCTTATTTAAATTAAGCTGAACAAATAAAAGAAACTTAAAAAACAAATAGCAGTAAATGCCAGAGTCGGGTTCACAGCTAAATATCATTTTCAGGGAAGAGGTTAAGAACGCGTCACATAAACTCTTTATTTAATCAAATATAATATTAATCATTTCGAATTAACTACCCACAACCATAATTTCTGTTTCACATAGCAACACTACGGTGCGACGCGCGGTAGGTACCTACATGGACGAGGAAGGTAGATGCTAATTTGTACAGAACCCAACTCTGCAAAACACCACACAAATAAAAGCAATTAGTAACTTCCATGGCACGTATGTGCGTTCAAAATTAAAACTAAAATGACATAATCCAGCCAACTAAGTTGGGATAATTTTAACTTAAATAGCAACACAATCCCGCGACACATGATCGGTAAAATGTTTTGGCACAAGTATCACCATCTTGCTGATAGCTTTTCGCTATAAATTAGTAAATAGAAGTAGCCAATGAAAGAAGCGTGAAAACTAGAAAGGAATTTAAAGCGCGAGGTTCGCATCAGCAAGATGGTAATGGGTCCAGTAACTTAATGTAAAGAGGGAGCGTTATTGTGTGTCGCTGTGCAGGCGTCCCGCCTTACAGATTACACTGCCACAGTATCGTAGGCTGTGAGTCCGCTCCGTCCATGGACTGCTTGCTGGGGGATTGGGGTGGTTGCTTCTGGTCTGAAATCGTTGCAGAACATACTTTCAAACACGTGAAAAACCTTTAACAAAACGCACCATCGGAATGATGACAAGAACAAAGCTTGTTTGTACAATGGGTTTGTAACAACTTGTAGTTTAAGTGCTTTTAAAAATATAATTTTAGCTATGTGCCAGGCTATAATAGCAGGCAGGATTCTATTCTATAATGATTGACTATTAAGGGAATAGCTTTGTTTTGTCATTAGGTCGGCTAGGTTCATGAGCTAAACAGTTATTACGTGACACAAATGAAAAGGGTAAACATTGTTAGGTCACGGCGGCGACGGCGGAGCAATCGGCATAAAGTAAAATAATTAGCCGTACACAAATTTTGCCTTACCATAGGTAGTTCCGAACAATCACAGGTAATTCAGTGCATAGAGGTAATAAATGTTAGCCACAAAAGGTTAATGAGAACATAAACAGGCAAAGGGTACATACAGTAGGTAAATTGTTTCGACATACTTGGACTTACTGTTTCCTGTAGATCACGGATGCAGAACATAACACATGCTTAATAACGAGCATAGACTATAATACGAGATGCTTTTAATTAGGTACGTTATGTCTAGTCTATGACACGACCACAATTAATTCGTACGCACACGCAAGGATTCGGTTTTATATAATGTTAGTTAACGTTTAAGTTTATCGAGTAAGTACTAGGTATCTATTATTTCCATAACTTTTATTGTGAGTACTCTATACTTACCTCTACTAAGTACTGATACGGGTTATTAGGACTTCAAACTGTACTGGTTGACTGTTGTGAGCCAGTTCTGTGCTTTTATACGAGTACAGTTTGTGTTATGAGTACCTAACACTGAAGTTCACAAAGACTAAGTAGTATATTATTATCAGACGATAAGAAATTTAAAGAGTGTGCTATTTTATTGAGTGACAATGTTGGTGTGGGGCAACAATATGTGGTTACAAACCACAAATTGCATGGGTATGGGTGTGTATAGGTGCATGGGTGTGGATGTGCATGACCGAAGAGACTGACCTGTCAATGAGTTTCCTCATTTCCTCGCTGTGCATACCGTCCTTGGCAGTGTGGGCCCTTACTGCAACAACACACAAGTCACGACGCGCTCTACTCTAGCACGAGACGCCGCCCTCTACCAACCAACTACACTTTTTCGTATAATATTAATTTTATTTTCAAAGTACCCTCAAGGTAACAAAAAGAGCTATGCGCTTTAAACTTCGTAATCGGCAAAACAGGGCCGCAGTTCTGTCGTGACAAAAAGGACAGTAGGTTTATCGTTATGTACTCATTTAGGAGTAACACGAATATTTGGCCCCGATTACGTACGTGTGATACAATTTTCATGCCAAGTTAATATTATACGAAAATGTGTAATTTCCATAAACACATACATACTAAAATCTACAGAACCATTAGAAAATAATTGTTAACACGATCACGTCTAAGCACATAAAAAGATTTGAATCGTGTTGAAAGAAAAATAATCCTAGGAAATATGTCTTGGCAAAATTAATTGTAGTTATTATGTAATCTAGGTTTTAGGTACGTCATGCATATCTGAAAAGAAGTGTTAAAATATATCAAGGGCTGTTAAGCTCAAATAGTATTAATTTTGCCAAGTTTAAAAAAAGATAATTTTGAAACGAAATAGAGTGTAAGCCAATTACAAGAAAAATTATCTAATTTTGAAGCCTTTATGTTCCAATTTGTTATTTACTCATGTTGCATGCTGTCAGTCACAAAAATTAAATACATATAATAGGAATCAAAAATATCTGATTCAAATTTTACCGTCTTCTGTTCGGTGGGTACCCAAGTGTGCGTTAACCAATTTCAAAAATTATTAAACTTTCAAATAATCTTACGTTATTAGATGATATGAGAGGGTGAACATATTGTATGGTCGGACAATGGATCTGCAAAACGTAATGGCTAGTTATTAGAGAAGATGCAAAGCCTTTTATAACGGGCTTGAAGTAAGAACTATGACAGATGTTATAGAATTCATGAAGTATTGGGAAGATTAGGAAGATACTTGATACGACGATGGTAGGTATATAAAATGGAAGGATACAGTTATGAACATAGAAATCATCTCTGGGTAGCAAATATAGTTATCGAATATCTGAAATACAAAATTGCTAAAACCTAAGCATATATTAATAATAAGTTCTTAATAACTCTTTAAGAATTGCCAAGCTCTCAAAGCCGAGCGCTAGATCCACTGCTGGTCATTTCCTTCATGCCACTAGCCTCACTTCTCTCTGTGCTATAAACATGAAGCCATGGTTTTACGTAGCGTTATAACGGGCTAGAATTCAAGCAACTTCTTAGAAACGTTGCTTTTCGGAATTGTTCTTCATTGGTTTTGTTTTGTTTTATTTTTTTGACGCCAGAAAAAGGTAAGAGACTGCACAATGGCGAAAATTATCTCCACAATTATCGACGCGGAATCATGATATAAACCGGTCGGAAAAGCTTCATAAAGTCATTATGATATTAGCGTTTAAATAACGTCCAAACTCGACACCATGAGAGCTCTTGTTCGCGACTCATTTTTTTTATGGTACGGCTAGAACGCCGCTTTCACGTCGAATCAAATATAGTATGTGAACAAAGGCTCTTAATCTGGCAAGAACTCAGGATGGAGATGCATCTAGAAGTTCTGTATTGGAAGACAAGGATCGCTTTTTCGATGAGGCACATATGGACGTAGGTAGGTAATTTTTTTGAGACTTGAAGCTGATTCCGCATCCATAAATGGAGTGAGACTAAAGCAACGTTTCTAAACAACAGGTTCTATGTGACCGACTGGAAACATTGGACTTTAGTTCGACATATGTATACCTGCTTCTTATTACGCTCAGCTTACTTCGGGGCAAGATGATGCTGTGTGGATTGTCCACCAAAATTTATTTATTTTTTGTGCCGTAATCGACTTTGTTCGTCTGCTGGTTCCTGAAGTCTGGTACATACCGGGGTAGATGCGCGGCTGGTCGCACTCGGCCTCGGAGATTTCGTTGGAGTCCTTGGAGTCGTTGAAAGAGGATGAGCAGTTGTTGTCGGCGTTAGCGTTGCGCGGGGGCGGTGGGGGTGGCTCGGGGGATCCGCACTTGCGGCCGCCTCCTGCGATCACTGTACACGGAATTAGACAAGAGTTTGCTTTTGTTTCCTGTTTCAAAGATTCTCATTTAAGGGCAAAAAGGTCTCGTTTACCGGCCAATTTACCAAGACAGGAAAAAAAAAACAATTGATATGCAAAGGTAACACTTTCAAATACTCTGTCCACATAAAATGTACCAGAAAGGCAGCGGTGTGAGACGAATGGCGATAGATTATGATCTGTCAAGAGTTTATTTATTTATTTGAACATTTTGAACTTCCTTCGGTGATACCTATAAAAATTAGAATATGAAGCGGAAAGATAGACCTCGGTCACCTAGGTTTTAGAGCCTTTGGACATGGAACAAACAATACTTTATAAAATCCAGGAGTTGACAAGGCTGTAAGTACGCTTAAGAACGGAACGGATAGCCCTTAGCCCCATACAAACGTACTTTCCGCTTCATTTGGAAACTATGACCCCGATCTTATTGAAATTTTCCTTAGTAATCGGATGAAAAATAGCTGTTTATTTTTTTTTAAAACATAATGATATTTAAATGAGAGCGAAACTAATTTTGACCACCAAATTGAGTCATTCTCAAGCGATTTTTTATGCACGATAGAAACCTTTATTCGAAAATCTGACAAGCTGCAAACATCCTAAATATATTCAACATTATAAATAACCAAAAATATTTTATTCAAAATGAATCGGAAAGTACGAAATATATAAAAAAATTGAGAAATTCCTTCTAGTTTCTGCAATCGACAAGAATCTTGTAAAATAAAAAGCACACATTAGGTAGGTACTCCGCCACTTCCCGCCAAAAAGCTTCGTATTTGATGGTTAGACGCGCTTTCTCACCCATAGCGCGCCCCATTTCATTCGAAGTGAAACAGCAACAAATCCGCATGGGCCGGCCGCTGAGATTTGGGAGATGTTCGTAGCCTCCTTAAGGCTCGTAAGTTTAGCAACTAAGAAGAAGAAATTGTACATACCAATGCTAGGGCGAGATCCATAGTGGTCAGAGTAGGGAGTTCCGTAGGCGCCGGTGTATTGTTCGTCCTCGGGAGCGCAGCAAGCCGGCTCGTCGTACTCGGGACCGCATGCGTACATCGGGCGAGAGTAGCGGGCACGCTAAAATAACAATTTCAAGAAATGTACGTAAAATAACTTTTAGGAAAAATTCAGATAGTACCTTAGAAAAACAATAATATGCAAGTTTTTTTTTCGCATAAATTGAGGTGGACTCCTTCTACGAACTCTCACGGTTTCGGACCATCCACTCCCACTCAAAAAGCCACCCCGTAGGTATATTCTTACAGGTATAAACTAATTTTGATGATTGACTTTGATAAATATTAGATGCTGATGGAAATAATTGAGCAGTAGTTGTTGCTGTGGTTGCTAGGGTACTTTGATTGACGTTATTATTAGTTAATTCACCTTCACACGTTTTATGCCACGAAAGTGTCCTATAATTATTTTACTTTGTCATTTAGAGAATATTTTCATTGGTAAGTAAATTAATATAATAATCCATCATTGGAAACCAATTTTGGCTATATTTAATAAGTAACCAAAACATTTACATATACGTAATATGTAAGCTGTATGTTTCTTAACAAAAAAAAAAATCATCTGCAACTAATCTATTATAAATAATCAAAATCTAGAAAGGAGTCACACAAAGCTGTTTTTAACTGATTCAGATGATATTCTGGCTATTGTTTAGATAATAATCCCGAGATCGTCCCATACAAATTTCATTCCCGCAGTATTAGATAGATAGAAAGATAGAAAATTCTTTATTGCACACTTATTGATAAGAAACAGAAATACAAAAAAAGACAATTTTAAAACTAAGTTACAAGTGGCGGTCTTATCGCTCGAGAGCGATCTCTACCAGACAACCGTGACGTATTAGTATTTGTCCCGCAAAAACAGTGTAAATTTTGGGGAATTTAAAGTATGTTTTTAGTTTTTTCATACCAATCAAGTAATATCTTGAATCTATCTTCGTTTAACAACAATTCTCAACATCTTGACATTGTGGAGCTATTCTTATGAGATAGTTAATACATATGTACATACGTATTGATCCTCTTCAGCGCAGGTAGCAGGGTCATCATATTCGGGGGCGGTGGAGTAGATAGCGCTCTGTCCTCCCTGGGAGTTCTTGCGGGCGTAGCGGCTGTTGGCGCGGGGCTGTAATAACATAGAATACTTGATAACGCAGATTTAAACAACTGAGGAAGGACTGACTAAGACTCGTGAGAACAGTTTATTTCTGTCTAGCAGTCCATTTCATTCCGTGCAGTCGATTATTTCATATTCTTGCAAATAAATGATAGATTGATTGGATTATCTCTAAGGGTGGGTGGAGCTGTATGTAAAAGAAAATACGCTCAGGATTTGAAAGAGCATAGGTCAGGTCTTAAGTTATAATGTCCGAACCTCGGTGCTTACCTAACGGTTTGAGGCGCAATAGGAGGTACCGACAGATCAGACAGCTATTCATTGTGGCGACTCTACAATGTAAGCATTCATAGAATGAGGTAAGTATGCGAGTTCTTGGTGGGGTCCAGTCCATCTATTGTTCACAGGGTGCCAATGCGGCAACACCAGCGCCTTGATGGTGTCCATCTTCTCTGAACCGTCACTGTTGGAACATGAAGCCAGATCTCGTGCTACTTACGGCGCCGTTCCGTACCGTGTGAGGGCGCTCCGTCAGATGTGGTACGAAGAGTGGCCATTTCATATTCATGTCGGGATGGTGGTGAGGGAACACCAGCGCCTAGGTGGGTCTACCTAGAGCCGGTGTGACATACTCACTCGGTGTGACGTCACATCTCTACTCACCATGCTCTGTGAGCCGGCGCGCGAGTGAGCGGGGTGGTGCGGGTGCGGGTGCGCCAGGGTGCCGGCGTGCGCGGGGTGGTGGTGCGGGAACGCCAGCGCCTTGGTGGGGTCCATCTCTTCGCGGAAACCGAGCAGGTGGAATGTTGCGTAGGGGCAGATCTCGTCTTCCATGCCTGTTGTTTATTTATAAGATTAACCGAAGAAAAAAGGATAAGGTTCACAAGTCGATGCGTACCTTTGTAAAAGCAAGGAAAAATTAATAGCATGTATCGAGATAGCGTCACATGATCATCACATTTTGTTTTACATCAACCTCGTTCCACTCTGCTTTGGTGGAAATCGCCCAAGTTAAGGGAAAATACCCAGAACACCCGAGACAAATATTTGCAGATCGTACAAACATTTCTACCAAGGCGGGAATCGAACCCGCAACCTTCTGCGTCGCAGGCGGACCTTCACCCGCGATAGAGACAACTGTGTCTTGAGATATAATATATATATATATATATATGTTAGACACAGTTGTTATTCTGTAATTGCCACGAAAACATCCTTTGTGCCATTCATTTTAAATGACGCGAACTTGCCTTGATTTCCATATTTCGGTTACACGTCTCACGATGCGAAAATAATATAAGAAAGGTCAAAAAAAACGCACATAAATAAGTAAACACAGGGTTAGAAAAAAAAAGCTTGCAAATAAAAAATAAAATAAACATGTAGTAGGTACAAAACGTATAAAAAGTGTGCGTACTTATGGTAACGAATTACATATCAATTTTTACTTACGTTTTAGCAGGCATGGTTAGTAACACTCCATTTTGTAGTAATTTAACGATGACATTATCGATAGATAAGTGTGAGGTAATTAAGTGCTTATATACATAAATTAATTGCTTACGACAAGGTGGTTCAAAATATCATGCTTTACGATGCTTTTCACAACCGCAACTCTCTTAATTATAAATCCAATTTAAAACTTGGTAAATTTATGACCAAATCGAGAGAGCTACGTTTATGTATTTTCATGCTTTAAAACAATGACGGTGTAGGTCGAAAGCCTGACCGGTTTTACTTTGACGGGGCGTAATGTCCATTTCGCAGCGAGCATGAAACGTCAAAAATCTGTCCCGTTGCTCGGATTCAATAACTTTATTTCTTTAGGCTTACAAAATAGGCATTAGCTAAGTCAAATTTTATACTATAAACAGCTAAAAATCTAGTTATTCTTATCAAATAAGAAATAAGGTGTTATTGATTTTCTCTTCACTTCAATTTGCGATCGCCTTTCAAATAAATTTCAAATATCAAAGTGCTTTATTTCCTTTAAACCTTGCACGCTTGGACACGTCACAAAATTTAAATTAGATAATTAAAACTAGAAAATAAAGTGATAATTTAAATTTTTTGTTCACTTTCAATCTTTCCCCATACTGGCTGCACGAACGGTCGCTGTGTGACACGCTGCAGCTGCTTTACGTTACACCTGTCACTAACCGGCTCAAGAGCAAGAATCGATTGAGATTTAATCGACAATGAAAGTACGTATAATATGGATTTTGATTTTAGATTCATGTTACGATTACTCAGACGGATTACATACGTCTAGTCTAATGAATGATTATTAGACGCCTGGATCCGTCTAAGTCTAATTAGTCTTTGAAGACTCTATTCACGGATTGAATGAGTCACTCTCACTCATTTACATGGGCATGTGCCTATGTAAATATAAATAATAATATACCTATAGGAAGTGTTATCAATGCAATTTCTATTTTGTCCGTAACTGAAACACATGCAACGACAAAAATCGCTGAACAGGATCAACCTTCCAAAAACGATTTACATAAGTGAATAATTTGCCTTATATGCACATGCTTACCCAAGCACACACGCATAGGTAATTGTGGTCATAGGTAATGACCACAATTTCGCCTGAGTCATATCGCATATTGTCAGGGGGCCTACTCGGAAAAGGAAAATAGAAGTTTCTTTTTCGTTTTCGCGCAAAATTAATTCTTATGTCGATGCATAAGATTAGCGTTTCCACGAAAAATAATCAGAAACTTCGATTTCGTTTTTACGAGTACGGGCCCAGGTGACCTGACGATATATCTTAAAGGTTTTTCTATACCTAATGATGTTCAGATATGTTTGTTGTTGACTGAAACCCAATCTACTGCGGGTGCAAGCGTCAAGCGGTAAGCATCTAACCTGTAGAGATGGTCTCTCCGGAGCCCCCTCGGCGGATCATGGGCCTGCGCACGCGTTCATAGTGGTGCCTCCTGGGGTCCCACGTCGAGTGCGCGCCCACTGGATTGGGTAGGGATACTACTGATAAGCATGCGCTACGCAGGTAGCCTACTGGGTCAGACATCATCTCTTGGATTTGCGTTTACTTTTGGTATTTTCAATTTTCCCTTCGTATATATTGTTCTCTTCAGTTAGTGAATAATGTGTTTGAATTAAAAAAACTTTTTTCCTCATTTTTGGGTTTGTATATGCCATATTCACGTAGGTAAGTATACGGCTGAGGAACATGAGCTTCGAGCACGGGAGTGTTTAAAAGAGATTTATTATTAGGTATTTTTATTTATTTATTTATTATAAATAAATAAAACATAATAATAGTTATTTATTTCAGCACCAATAGCCATTAACATATTAAAATTGTCAATTCATTTAAAATTGAATAGTGAGTATTTATAGACACATGTGGTTAGGAAATCGAATGTCAACGCTTTTCTACAGATAGAGATGATATCTGACACCAAAATACAAATAAAAGACTCGACGTCTGCACCATTCGTTCAGATCTTCGATCAATAACTGGATTTAATTTTCTGTTGTAATTCAGATCTTGTTAATGTGAATTTATTAAGTGCAGACATCAAGTAGATAAACTATCATAAATGAGGGAACAAATAAAAATACATACAATGATTGAAACAGGACAACAAAGTATTAAAGTTGCCTCCACCTTTCACAATACATCTAAAGAACATCTAGATAAAATTAGAAGAAATAGAGAAATCGTGCAAAACAGGATAAACGTAGAAGACAAAAAGCATTGGAAATAGTATCTTACTATCGTCCCTTAACCGAATTTCAAGGCTCCTTTACCAAAGCTCCTTATCAACCTTCATGCCCTTTTGTACCTATAGAAAAAACTCTGCCTCCAGGTCTATAAAGACAAACATGTGTACATAGATGTGATAAAAGCTACTCTGTTGAGAATTTGGTAGAGCTTAATATATAATTTTCTTTAGTTATATTCAGTTGGGCTCGTTCATACCCATCTAGAAACAATTTGTATAATAAAATAGTGAGTTATAAAAAAAGTATAAAGGTAGAAAAATTTCGATTTTAAATAAAAAAGTTGTGCGTGTCTTCTATTCCTCAAGCAAAAAGTTGTGTACGTGAAGATTTCCTACCATAAAGAAAATAATGTGCGCGTGAAGATTTGTTGCTCATAAAGAAAACAGAAGTAAAGAATAGTACTTGAAGATTTCCTATTCCTGAAGTAAAAAGTTGTGCGCGTGGAGATCAAGACTTTCCTATGCACCTTCTAAAGTCTTTCCGACCTTATCTGTCTTATCCTCTAGTACTTACTGATAACAGCCTGTCGCTTCACTCTATCACAGGTATTGTAGTTAGATCCGGGTACAGGGGGGAGCTTGCGGTTGGGGGGCGCGATGTAACCGAGCTCGTCGCGTAGGCCTCCGCGCTTGTCCAGTGTGCCACCGCCGCCGCCCATAGCTGCTTGAGACGCGTTATAGACAGCGTCGTCTGTGGGAGGTTTGGTGAGGAAGTGTATTTAGTTCAATACTTTACCTAATCTACTCTACCAAAAGGGCTAGTCACCTTTAGGTAAAAGGTATGCGAGAGGGAGGATGTGAAAAAGAAAGCTTTTTGTAAGCTTACAGTATTTTTTATCCGTTTCCTCTTCGAAAAATACAGCATAAGCATACTCTAATGTGAGGACTATAATGTGATAGACGTGAAATATCGTTGTCCTATCCATTTCAGATATTAGAAGAGGACAGCTTAATTACTAGTCAGTTTTCAATAATGATTATATCGTTCTAATGTTCTGAATGAATATGATGAGGTAAAATCCGTTCCTAAATTAATTGAGAATGTATTATGATATTTCTACAAGGGTAACGATTCCACAATGGTTTCAGCAAAAAATATCAAACTATGAAATGTTGAAGAGGTAGATAGGGAACGGATGTCATACACTCCATGCTATGATCGACAAAAATTGGTATAAAAATAAATAAAAAGCGGTGGGCCACCATACATACAATAACCGTCCTTCTGACCTCGCAGGCGATGCGGGGTGTTCCTGCGTGCGAGGGTGAGACAGATAACCACCACTCCGACGATGAAAACTACAATCGTCGCCAAAATAGGGACCAACACTTCAGGTTCCAGCCAGGCTTTGACCCAGGCTGGGAGTTCCTTCGAGCTCGCGTTGCCTGGTAGGGGGGCGATCGTGCCTATGAAATAAAATGTAGTAAGTTGTTGTTACCTTTGTGAGGATCGCGGGCACCCTTCACCACGCAAACGACTACGATAGCTATGATTATGACGAGTATCGCCGCGACGACCGGCACGATCAGATTGAGATGCGAGAGGATGATCTTGAGCGTCTGCTCAGGGGTCAGGGACCCGCCTCCAACCTCTCGGGCCGGCGCGATCGTACCTGAAATGCAAAGCCATTGTTAGATAAGAGAATATTATACAGTAAGGCGATGCATTTCAGGTACGATGGTGATAACTTTATATTCCCAAACTAGATGGCGCTGTTAAATTACACAGGATTTTAGTAAAGCTTTCCAATAGTCAATTGTTTCATAATGTCAATAATCCAAAGCGTGGATAGATTCTATTTATCATTTTACTAAGGAGTTGCATACGACTTATTTTCACGCCATTTATCTCGGTAGGTATGTTTGATGATGAATGAGATTACCCTACTACATGAATAAGTTGATAATTACCTCCAGTCATGGTCAGAGTAGCGAATTCGTATTCGGCAACGTTGAAACCGGCATTGTTGTGCGCAGATATTCTCAAAACATACCACGTCGCCGGTTCAAGATCTAAAATAGAAATGATTCTTTAGTATGAAGACTTAAGGTTTGATATTCCGTAAATTAAGAATCAACTGTACCTAGTACAACGAAGTTTCCTCCTGGTTTCACTGCGTTTGAGATTTGGTTCCATTCGGCAGCTCCCCTAGAAAAAAAGATAAATTAGATATAGGCGCAATTTGTAGGGCAGCTAAAGCTCGCAAGGGGTTTGGAAACTGGTTTGAATGAGCAGTTAACGTAACTTATATTTAAAAAATATTAATATGGAATAACATATAGGCTATTTTTTATTCCGATAAAGCGCGGACAGAAACGCTAGTGTCACATAATTTAGCGCCATCTATTGAGAAGAGCCCCTAATGATAAAAGCCGCATATCAAGGGAGACCTATATAATATATGTCCAGCAGTGAGCGGCTATTGATGTGTAATCAGTATTGAGGAGAATTGTATTTTTTCTGTTCTAAACCTACAAGCTCTACAAAATAAGCTCTTCTATTCTTCGTTTACTTACTTCTTCTTGTTCTCGACTACGAAGTGGCTCATGGGGCAGCCTCCGTCTAGCCACTGCTTGAGATGTAGCGTCACGGAAGAGGACCCTACTTCAATGAAGTCAGCTGCGCGCGGTACGGGGGGCTTGGAGCCGCGAGTGCGGGCCGTTACGACGTCGGAGGCCTCTCCTGTGCCGATTCTGAAAATAAACGTATTTAACTTGCGACGATATAAAAATATGCCGTGGTGGTCGCGTAAATATTGAGCCCGTGGATGTCGTAAGTGGTGGCTAAGAAAACCTAACAGAGGAAGGGCAGTGGCGAAGTGGCTTCCGTCTGTGTATTTGTCACCTCCACTGCAATCATCAATCCACCTGCCAAAAGTGGTGATTATGGTTAACACCGTGGGGGGGGGGGCACTTTCCGTAGTGGACGTGTGAGTGCCGCTAATGAAGATGTTTTAAGTAAAACATATCCTTTAGTGAGAGAGCCTTCTCAAAATAAATAAAAATCATAGAATGCTGGTTGATAATAGTAGATTGTTACACAAGGGTAGTAAGGGAGCTATTACAGAACAAGATCCAATTTAGCGCCAGTGCGAGCGCTCGCAAAGGGCGCTAATGGATCGAGTGCACCCGAGAACATAGTTCGAGGGTGTAATAGCTACTTGCAACCGAGGTAAGCATTCTACTTTACATCATAATGGCGAGGCAAATAAAACATTTATATACTTAGGTATGACAAAATGTAATTTTTATTAGAAAAATTAATTATTTATTAAAAGATTTTGTACAACATCTTCTGCTTCGAGATGACAGAAATCAGGCGTGCGGACCAGTTCTTCATCTGATGAAGTACTTGACATACTGAACTACCACTTTAAACTTGTTTATTACAGTTTTAACTTTAGTTTATTACAGTAGCACAAATCAAATGAAATGAAATGCCACAATTTCCACAGTTTTTTTTTCAGTAAAAATTTTCTTATAATTTTATAAGAAAAGAGATTGTTTCAGCAAGGAGTTTTGCATACCTTGAACTGTAAAGTCTTTACAATTCTAACAAAGTGTGACGTAATGAGATTTGAAAATGGAATTCCTATAAAAATTTACTGTGTTGCGATTACCATCTTACACAGCCTCTTTGCTTAATTTGTAAAACCTTCTTGCCGAGCATTATGATGTAAAGTTAATTAAATAATGCTGGACCATCCACACATCATCATCTAGCCCCAAGGTAAGCAGAGCTTGTGTTATGGGTAGGTATTTGATGATTGAAATACATAATACAATACACACATAGATCGATATTTTTAGGGTTCCGTACCTAAAAAGGAACCCTTATAGGATCACTTTGTTGTCCATCTATCTGTCTGTTCGTCTGTCAACCCTCTTCTCTCAGAAACGCGTAGACCTATCGAGTTGAAATTAGCATCAAATACTTTAGGACTTCAGGTCCGTAACCTCTTGGAGCCGTGATATAAATCAAACTTCTAAGTCAACGCAATCAAAAGTACAGCCATTAAGCCCAATTTTTTTTATTTGCTAGGTAGTCATATGCACCCAAAACCTGTAGGGTACTTCCCGTTGATCTAAAATCATGAAATTTGGCAAGAACCAAGGTTTTATAATTACGGAACTCTCGGTGCGCGAGTCCAACTCGCACTTGACGTTTTTATTGTTTTTTTTTATTAAACATAGAATATACTCATAGCACCCGGAACAAATATTTGTAGATCGTACAAATATTTTTGCCAAGGCGGGAGTCGCAGGTGGACCTTGGCCCGCCGCGCCAAATCGGTTTTATTGTTGCTTTAATACCCAGCACACAAAGCTTACTGTCCAACAATTAGTCTTAAAAAATATAACGTTTTAGTAACTTACCCGTTATAAGCCGTAACGTAAAGTTGATATCTTGATCCGCAGAACATGTTTTCAAGTGTGTAAGTGTCTGTGGTGCTTGGAATCTGCAACAATAAACAATTATTCATCAATACTACAAAACATAAAGTAAAAAAACAGGCTAAGAAGCATAATACTTACAGCGTGTGGTATTCCGACTCCCAAATACTCGAACGCATCTCAGATTTAAGCACGTGTCAGGTGAACTTTTGACAAATTTTCATTGAAATCTTTCAAAAAAAATTCGACTTGAGTCTTCCTAAAATCTGAGTTACGTTTGAGTATTCGGTTTTTAAGGATCAAACGCAATGCTGCCCGTTTTCAAACTGCGTTGAATGGATGGATATTATGATCCTGGGAACCCCTAGGATAGGATATACATACATATACGCCGTTTTACAAGATATTTTACGTCAACAAAGAAATTATGAATGAAAACTTAATAAAAACTAAAGAATAACACAAACCACCAGGTAACAGAGAAGATGCAGCGTTCCGTTATCTGTTTGTAATGATATGCTACCTGCACTGTCTCCCAGTCTCCAAACTCCTGCTTGTAATGAATGGTGTAGCCAGCCGCGATTTGCTGTTCCACGTCCGGGGATGGCTTGATGCGCAGAGTCAGGGATGAGACGGATGATGACGCGACGTTCAGTAGAGGAGGGAAGGGGGGCGCTGAAACACAATTAAGGTTATAGATAGGTATTCCTTAAGAACGTTTTCAAGCTTAGACACATCGTGGTTAAATCAGGTTTTTATCAAACTAGCCAAGTGCGAGTCGACTCGCACATGGAAGGTTCCGTACTATAGTACATAACTATTTCGCAAAAGGAACCCTAAGAACTATTTTTTGCAGCAACAAGCTAGCATGACGCGGTCACCCATGCAAGTACTGACCATGCCCGACGTTGCTTATTAACTTCGGTAATAAGTACTCAACGTGATAAAGACTTTGGCCCTTAATTATGAATCAATTTTAGTTTTTTATTTGCTGTTACAGCGGCAAAAGTAATATAACACTCTGTCAATATTTCAACTGTCTAGCTTCAAGAGATACAGCCTTGACAAAAGTAAAGAAAAAATTGCCAAAAATCTCAAGTTTTTTTGGATGGGAGCCCCCTTTCATTTGAATATTTATTTTATTTTCTTATTTGTTGTTTTAGCGCCAGCGCTTTCGGCTTATAAGGCAATATACGGTATACCGAGTAGTTTCCCCCGCGTCTCGACTCGGGTCATTAGTACAGTCGTCTCGGTAGTAGGCATAGTAGATTTAGGAATGCACGAATTTAATAAAGCAAATAAAGCCCAGCCGTATATACAAAATTTTTACTTCATAAGATTATTTACCAAACTTACTGTGTAACTAAGAGTATTATTCCTCAGGTAGATTGTTTACAACAGTCTGCAGTTAGCTCAATTGTTTCAATTGTAAATACTAGTTCTAATTTGTTTCTATTAATTGATTGTAATTTTCTTTGATAATAAAATTGTCACATAATCCGCAGGTAGAAGTTACCTACTATGACCTTTATAAAAAATGTATTTACAATGTGCGTGTCCGACTCTTTACTTGGCTGAATTATAATTACTATCATTTAAAAAAAACAACAAAAACTTGCTCTCAGGCCTCTCATGATACATGTATGTATACGTCAAGTTAAGCACGTCGCCCTACTATATTTTAGTTATTCTGTGACATGTCAGTGTGAGTAAAAGTTGATTAAATTTATAACCAGATGTCGCTAGTAAAAGTGTACGAGGGCTAGATCGCGCTGACGAGAACGCACGACTTATCCCCATATTCTTATAGATTCTATATACGTATTACAAAACCAATCAGAAACATCTAGTTTAGGTTTTCTCGATTGGGGGATTTAACGCCAATGAAGAAAAAGTTTTTGAAGAGTAGTTCCTTTTAGAGCTGGTTAATTTTCCTGGTTTCGTAACTAACTGTGCCCGCGGAATTACGTGCGTGGAATTGACTTTTTGACAATTGAAGAGTTAATTTTTATAATTTACACAGGGATGTCCTCTGAATAAGGGCACCTTGACTTAACAAATATATTTTTCACTTCCCTTGCTCAAAAAGTGTATCATAATAGTGTAGCTTAGCGGGCCTAAAACTAGAGTTTAATACCTCGGGCTAAAATGTATTTTTTCTTTTTAATTTTTGTCTAAAATCATCAGCCCGTACAAAGCATTCGTTGTCTTACATAAAAACTCGACTTCTTGGTGCTCCGTCAATCTTTTTTTTTTTAAATAGAACCGTCTTGGTGATTTTTTATGAAGGTTGATTCTTCCCTTCACGGTAGAATGCGAACTGTTTCGTTGCGGGTTAAATAGAGATTTAAAAAAAAGATGGTATTGGCGCTAAATCTCTAGAATTTTCTTCATTCCAAATCACAAACTTTTACGTTTAACTTCCTGACTTTTACTTCCAAATTGTGAACGTGAAAAATGTCATCAAGTGATAGTGAAGATGCTAATATGCAAATGGAAGAAAAGGGCAAAGAAATAATTATGAATCTGTTGCCGACAAAATCACGTGGAATATATTTAAAGAGTTACGAAACTTTTATGAAATGGAGAGATGACAAACGTGTGGATTCTTTTACAGAAGGGGTTTTTCTCACTTATTTTGATGAATTGTCGAAAAAATTCAAATCGTCGACTCTTTGGAGCACATATTCAATGTTAAGAATAACCTTACAAACGAAACACGACGTCGATATTAAAAAATATGTAAATTTTACGGCTTTACTGAAGAAATTGTCCACTGGATACAAGGCAAAAAAATCTAAAGTCTTGACGACACAAGAAATCGAAACAATTTTAAATAACGCTCCAAATAAACAATACTTGGCAACAAAGGTAACCTACTTATGTACTCTACTCAAACGAAATAAATAGATACCTAAATTATGTACCTAGGTTATTACGATTATTAACACACTTATTTTTTTGTTCAACAGGTTGCTTTAATTTATGGAATCAGCGGTGCATGCAGAGGAATAGAGCTTGCCAATATAACGCTAGAAGACGTAGAAACGGATCCTGGACCTACAAGCTGTGAGTCTGCCGAACACGAAAACAAACAAAGACTGTAAATTTGTCATCAGTGGAGAATACCTTAATATAGTTAAAGCCTATCAGGAGTTACGTCCCACTAATGTTTCAACGAGAAGATTTTTTCTAAATTATCAAAATGGTAAATGCACAAGGCAAGTCATAGGCAAAAATAAATTTGGTAACATGCCTAAAGATATTGCCACTTATCTAAATTTACCAAATCCGGAACTCTACACGGGCCATTGTTTCCGCAGAATATCCGCGACTCTGTTGGCGGACTCTGGTGCGAATATAACGACATTAAAACGGCACGGTGGATGGAGGTCCGATCAAGTGGCTGAAGGTTATATAGAGGACTCTATACAAAACAAGTATCACGTCACGCAGCGGATTACGGAAGGAATCAATATTCTACCAAACATTACAGAACCCCAAACATCTACATCGCGGGATTGGATGAATATGTCAACTCAGCTGAAGCCGCACTCAGATCTTAATAATGCAGGAAACTCAAGCATGAGTCGAGTCTCTCCAACTTTTACTCCACAAGAATCAACTGAAAATATTATCACATCCCAATCACAGAGAACCGAAATAAAATTGCCCGGGAAAAACATATCACTAAACATTTAAAATTGCTCTAACAGCACATTTAATTTTTAATAAAATTTCTGAAAATTGTCTAATTTTGAATTGTTTTATTTTCTCGCAATCGAAGTGAAAAGTAGAGTGTTTTACTCGGGCCAAAACCACCCATAACTCGGTCTTGTCATCCTCCCTCGCTACGCTCGGGAGTATAACAACCGCGTATATAATGGGATGGTTTAGTCCCTTGTAAAACAATCTACTATTTCACCACTCTAGCTCAAAAATTGTGACTTTGCTGCCCAAGAACAGTGAGCAAAATCGGTTTTTGCTCAAAAGTGGATAAAAGATACTATTCCATTTTGTTGAAAAAAGTTTGACTTCAGAATGATATACTCAATTTCGATGGGGTTATAGATATTGATACTCTGTGATCGGCGTTGAAGAAAAGAAAAAAACTATGCGGTCTGCACCAGGGGAGGTCAACTTTCTCACCGGAGACACTGACAGCGCCATCTACGTTGACAACTTAACTTGTGAAGACTATTTTCTAGGCAAACAGCGCCATCTATAAATAATTTACCAAACAACAGGCCCGTGGATTTATAAGGGAGTCTCACCTTTGTGAGCTAAACTTATTTTAGCTTATCGAAGGGAAGGAGGCAAGACAACGTTCAACCTTCATAGAAAAGAATAATTTCGTTCGGTTTGAAAGAGGTTTATAGCATCTCTGCGGTTCTTGACCCTCACCCACCATGGTTCTTGACCGAAATGAGTTTCTGACATTCAACCTCTTTTGTAAATATCAAAATATTTTCTCGCTGGTCGAGGTGAAAAGTTTAAAGTTGTATGTTTAACTCGAGAGCAAATGTTTTTTGTTTCGTGCCTTTTAAATCCATCGCTACCTCAGCAGTCTAATTTAGAGCCACTCGCTACGCTCGTGACTCTAGACTACTTCGCTAGCTCGCGATTTAATATCAGCACGTTCAAGAAAAAAATATTTTGTTCACTTGTTGAACAAATAACTATTCTCTTTAGTCGAGGTGAAAAGTGGTATTTTAATTGGAGAGCGAATGTTTTTTAGTTTAGTTAGTGCTCGTGATTGTTTTTTGACTAATTTTGTTCTACGTTACGTCGTCGTCGTCAAAGATGTATCTCTTGAACAGTGGCGTTTAAAAATTTTAACTGTCAAACGCTTAGGTTACAGCATTAGGTAAAAAATTTAAAGAGTGTGCATTACTTTTGCTACCATAAGTACAAAAAAAAAATATATTAAAAAAATTAAATAATTAAGGGGGTCAACGTCTATACCAAGTTGAACAACGATCAAAGAGGTTAATTTTGCGCAACATTAGGCGCGGTCGGAACTAGGAATGTGATCCATCATAAAAATATATTCTTCAGGTTTCTCTCGTTTCTTTTGCGAAAGTATTATCGAATATGCTATCTGTTGCCGTTATAATATAGTACCGTATAGTTACCTAGTACAGAGAGCGTGTGTGTGACAGTGTCAGTTCCGAACTGGTTGTCGACGTGGCAGGAGTACTCGCCGGCATCCTCGCGAGCCACGCCCGCGATTTGCAGAGAACCTTCTGGCAACTGACGGACGCGCTCCGAAGCTTCTAAGGGGTGGCCTTTCACCTAATGATGGAAATAGAATATTCATTATGTTCTAACAACAATTTCACACTTGTGCATAATGTATCTATGTGTACCAGCGTAATTGAATGTACAATGTTTGTTAACAGAAAATTCACGGTATTGCCGCGTCTTTTTATACGCAATTTACATAACTTGTCGATTTGAGATCCTTCTTTGAATAAATACTTTCTGCCCGTGGCTTCGCACGCGTTGTTTCTATGGAAACGTTAAGAGGGGATTTTTATCCCACGGAAACTGATTTATGGAATAAACAGAAATTCATCCATACCACATCCATACATCCAAACTTTCGTATTTATAATTTAGTGTGATTTCTTATAATTATATCTGAAATTCGACCAACCAAGTGAGGTTAAGTTTTTTTTTGCCGTTTATTTACAAACATTTCAGATCTAGTTTGGCTAGACTAGACAGACCGAAAGACACAAAGGCTACATGACTGGGAATAGGTAGAAGGAAACAACATAATTAAGGTCACTGTAGCGCTGCCAGCTAACATCACATTAGTCAACTCTACATTATATCGAACCAACTTTAAGATTTGAAATGACACCTTTGAAGTTACCTACATAACGCGTTGCTTCATTCAAATTGTATTGCTCCTGAGATGAGATGAACATTGTGATTGTGTGTATTTATTTACCTTCCATAATATATTGGGGGGTGGTACTCCAACAGCGAGACAGGGCAGTTTCACATCTTCCTTGTAAGTTGCGGTGAATGATTCGTCAAAGGAGGCAATCTTGGCGGGCACTAAACAAAAAAAACAGGTTAGTAACTAAGAATATAAATGATCAGAGGATATTATTTTATTATTGAGAATATTTTCACTGACCCCCAAATAATTAAAGCAAACCTCAAATATATCACAAGAATGAATGATTCATTCAATTCGCGTAGTTGTGATTGGTAATGATTGGGATTGAAAATGACCGCCACTTAGGGCCAGACTGCACGAGCGGAGAAGAGATGTGTTTTAAACAACCAATAGAAGGTCGCTATTCATACGTTGCAGCCAGCACCCAGTTCCGCAGATCTTCGCTGGAGATACCCCTGCTAAAAAATGTCTCTTTTCGACCATTCTCGAAGGCTCGCTTCGGACATCTCCGAACATCTTCGCTTTGGTGGATTCTGGCCTAATAGAAGATAATCATCAGAGAAGCTATTTTCAATCACAATTTTTTCTACGCGATTATTAGGTACTTGAGTAAAAATGAAGCAAAACGTAATGGGACCCAAATACTGTACCAAAAACTGATTGCCAAGCTAGAGCAAAATAAACCTTAAATCAACAAGAACACGAACCCTTATCGCTGGGACTGCAGAACGCGGTGGCTGATGGCTATATTTCACCGTCAATATTGGATTCAGCTCAGTCGCGAATAGCTGGTTTGAGTCGCAATGGAGGCCAGATTACCTAAAACTTATTACTAAGTAAGAACAAAATAAACCTTAAATCAACACACAACAGACCTTTATCGCTGGGACTGCAGGATGCGGTGGCTGAGGGCTGTCCTTCCCCGATAATGGTGGAGGCGGTCACCCAGAAGTCGTAGCGGCCAGCTTTCAGTTCAGTTGCGGAGTAGCTGGTTTGAGTCGCTGGTACCTGGTGAGGAATATTTAGGTTCAGTATTGAAGGAACTCTGTAAAATAACTGAATTGGTTTTCTGTTCTTCAGAAAATGAACAAATAACGCAAAAATGTCGCTGTATTTTTTTTTTAAATAGGGTCAATTCGCTGCATAATGATACCAGTCCATTTTGTATGATCCATCCCGACTGAATCAAACTGTGGAATGAATCGAAACACAAGGAGCTTATGATAACACTACGTTACCTTACCTTCGAAATACGCTGATAAGCTGACACGCGAATAAGCTGACGTATTTCAAAAGCATTATTCTATTATTATTATCGTTCAGCATTATTTATTATCGTACCTGGTTCCAATCCATCAGATTGGAACCAGGTACGATAATAAATAATTCTGAATAAATCACACAGCATTATCTAGCCTCACAAAAGTAAACAGAAATTTGTTATATAGATAGCACCTATACCCGGACAAATATTTGCAGACCGTACCGAAATTACCACGGCGGGAATTGGACCTTTTTATCTCACTCAGGCGGACCTTGGCATATCTCCTACATCGTAAGCACAGTTACGTCGAGCATGCCTCCCCCAGACGAAGGGAGTATTTTCATAATCAACAGACCTGGCAGGTGGATTTATTGCTTTTATTCTCAGTAAAAGTTTTGAATAATACACTAAAGGAAGCTACTGGCCTTACCTTGGACTCCACGAGCTGTATTGGAGGGGGCGGTTCTGGTATGTGGCTTATAATCAGTTGTACACTACCTTGTTAGGGTGGGGCTCGGCGTTCTGCGCTTGCGTATACACGTTGTAGTGTGTGACGACACCGTTGGGCTGCGCTGGCGGCCGCCATGATACCAAGATGGAGTCCTGTCCCATTACTAGGGCTTTCACTGCACGAGGCGCTTCGGGCACTATAAGAAACATTAATTTATAGCTGCTGTATTTTGTATAAGTTTTTAAGCTTTCTTTCTACATTTCCTTCTTAATTACATAACTTACATCATACTAATGTTAATGCGTAATTTTTTATCGATGATTGTTACGTCGTTATGCTTACATTACTGAACGGATCGGGATGAAATTTCGCACGCCTAAAGTTTTGGACCTGGAATAAGATTCTAATTTACTTTTTATCCAAAAACACGTGAGAAGCCGCGGTTACTTATAAATTCTATGAGATTAAGCTTCCTTCTGTTTTAATAATTCAGTAGTCCTGACAAAACGCCCTCTATCGAAAAACTTAACAATATTTTCTTACCATCCTGTTCAGTCTGACAATGTATCGGTGTGGATCGGACACCGTCGCCACCGTTGGTGGTAGCCAGCACTTCCATAGAGTAGTTTGTGAATTTCTTCAGTCCGTGAAGGATGGTTTCGCTGCTAGCCGTGATTTTCGTGTCTTTGGTTTTCTCGTCTGCAATAATGTTCAAGAATTGATATTACGCCACGAATTCAATGTTGTGGGGCAAAGTCAATATCGATATTCCAGTTTCCGTATGCTTAGACTAGTTAAGTAATAAAACAAGCGAAGTATGAATTCGACAAAACGTGAATACCCGAGGTATTCACGTGTAGTTAATTATCTTAAAAATATATGTAGATAAAATAATATGCTTGTTTCTACTCAAGTTTAAAATATGGTCTGTTATCATGAGGACTTACCATACCAAGTCTCACTCGGTCCATAGACAACCTTGTAAGCCTTGATCAGTCCATTAGCCGCGGCAAGAGGAGGGGAGACCCAGGATACACGGATGGTTTGGGCAGTCAGAGTGGTGCAGAGAACATCCTGAGGTGGGGCAGATGGGGCGCCTTCCGCAGTGTAAGCCTTGATCTCAGTGGTCACTGGGCCAGATCCCATCTTGTTGAACGCTTGTACGACCATTGAGTATTGTGTGTACGTCCTGCATGAGATAGGCGGTTAAGTAAATTAGAAGGCATAAAGATCTTTTTTGTAATATCGGTGCAAGCCTAGGGGGATTTTGGTATACAATAAGATGAATAACTTACTTAAGGTTGAGAATATCCAAATGGTGTTCCTTGCCAGATTCCTTGGAGATGTCGACAGTTTCGAAAACGAACGACTTGTTGCTTGATGCCAGTTTGTAGCCGACGTAGTATCTGAAATATCATTATTCACTCAATTAATTGCTTCATTTGTTTGTGAACGATTCGCCTCAGAAACAAAATCAAAATAAACAACCTTCTTGTATTGTGTTATTAGAAATTACAACAGGTCTTGTAGGTATTTGGTTCTACCCGCATTACTTCATTTCCTTCTATTTTCTGTCTATATACAGGTATAGTGAAAATAATGTGATAAGGTACCTACTAATTTATTTTTTCTCATTAAGTGAACTAACTATATTACATATGTATGTTCTTTGAGAAAATAATTAATCTTTAAGCTGAAATCTCACCCTTGGAGTTCGCCGTTCCAGTCCTGAGGTGGGGGAGGTTTCCAGGTGACCCTGAGAGTGTGCTTATCCACAGCATCGACCTTCACATCTTGGGGCGGGCCTGTGGGCGCTTCCTCAGCAGTGATGATGGTAACCGTTTCCGATGGTTCAGAGGTTCCGAGTTCGTTTTCAGCGACAATGCGGATGTGATAGGCAGTAGCGGGGCGAAGGCTGAATACTCCGGCTTCTGTTGTGTCTCCGGGGACTAATACTCTGTGGATGAATATTGATATTAAACTAAGAAAGGTGTTATGATTATGTAGGAAGTTATTTATTGTACTCAGAGCTGAACAGTACTAAAGAAACAAGCAAGATCTCACCTCAAGAAGTCACCAATCTATGTTCCGAACATTACTTTAGTATCATCTATCACTATAAACTAGAACATTACTACTTTTTGGTCTCTACAGCACAGGGTATCCTAGTGTAGAGATCAAAGTGAGATCACAATATCAGTCTTAATATATTTCGCTATGATAAGAATACCTAATTTGAAGTTAATGTGATTTTTATATTATGTATGTATGCATGTATTTGTGATGAATAAATTACTTTGCTTAATAGGTACGAATAAAGTCGCTCAAATATTTGATTATAATGACAAATATTGAGTACCTAGCAGTTCATTTTCTTCATAAAGAAAATTTTCAGTCGCTGTTCTTACATTGTGTCACATCGGGAAACTTTATGTTGAAACTCTTATTTGCCAAGAGATCCTTGTCAGACACCAACTTCTCTCAAACATTTTGGTTCATTATTAGCCTAACTAACTAGAACTAAGCCTCCTCCCAAATTGGTTAAATTGCTGGACCAAAAGTGTACCTGTCAATATCCTTATCCCAGTTGCCCTTTGCGCGTTTGTACTCAATGAGGAACTTTTTGATGGGAGAGTTTCCGTCGTAAGGTGCGGCCCAAGACAACTGCACGGTCCTTCCAGATTTGTCCAGGACTTTCAGGCCGTAAGGCGCTTCGGGTACCTCTGCAAAATGGTAATATAATAATCAAATCATTAATTTGATAGACATTTTGATGGAATGAATAGTTCGATCCTTCGAACCAGCCACCGAGCACAGACAGAGACACCTGACTATTCTTCTCGTTTTCGACTAAAATGTATTTTATCTACTACCTATCAAAAGAGTTCGTGACAGGACTTTTTCGTACCTAATTTCAGAAACCAGAAAGAAGTGTTTACCTTGAATGATCATGTTGATGCTGGTATCATCGGAGCCAAAAGCGTTGGTCGCGACGCAAGTGAAGAGTGCACTGTCGGATCGCTCAGTACGTCTGATGCTGAGGTCGGAAACAACTCCTCCAGGCAAGATCTCTTCGCGGATCGTGTAGCGCGGGTCTGATTTGGGTTCAAGACGCTTGTTATTCATGTTCCAGATTATTCCGATTGGCTAGAAATGAGAGGGGATTTGTCAACACAAAAACATCCATAGAACTAAATGTTATGGATTTTGAGTCTTAACTGTGGAAGATGATAGAAATGTTGACTAACTTTTTCTCCTTTGGCTTGGCATTGCAGTACGGCAGATTCGCTGCGTCTAGCTGTTTGGTTCCTCATCTTAATTTCGAACTGAGGTGGCGCTAAAAAACAATGGTTGGTTACGTCATTTCTTAAGCAGTTTTTTATAATATTTGAAATTTGAACTAAGCGGTTCGTCTGAGTTTGATCTATATGAGATAGTGTTTAAAATTGTATTTACCTTGCACGCTGATAAGAATAACGGCAGAGAGTCCAGATCCGATGCCATTCACGGCTTCGCATAAATAATAACCCTCATTTGTCTTTTGAATATTGCTAACAGTCAGAGATCCATCCTCTACTTTCACATTAGGGTTGTTAGGCTTCAGGTCTTTGTAATCGCCAGGCGTATCTCCTACAAACAAGTAATATAAAATTAAGGCACAGTTGGAACTAATGAAAGTTAATAAAGATGTGTAATTCTAACTTTGATGATTGATCTACATATGATAGGTCAACTTACTGGTTTCTAAGACAACTCTAGTCAAGCCACATGCTATTCTGTTCCTACCGGAAAATCAAATCACTCTTTGTGAGATTTCAAGAGAGTCGATACAATTTTTGAGGGATAGTGTGATTGTTTCTAAATCGTTTTTTTGGATTTGTATCTGACTGAGTAAATAGCATACTGGCTATTTACTTACACCAAGCTGATGATAAAAAAAAAACTTACCTTCAGCCCTCTTCCATGTGACTTGGGGCTTGGGGAAGCCATCGGCTTTGCATTCGACCTTAGCATCAGAACCTTGGGCAAAAGCCTTATCGGTCGGTTCAAGAATCCAACGGGGAGGCACTGAAATCGCACCGATTTGTTATTGCAACTGTAATGGGTCTTGTCTTGTATCATGAGTAGGAAAGCATTTAAAAATATCTTTATTGAATTCAAATAAGTATCATTAAATTGTATCACAAAATTTTGTAGATATAGAAAATCATAGTCACATCATTTTTAACAGCACTATTTGATTGCACTGTTATTTGTTAGAAAGTAAAGTGCTTTTTGAAAGATGGTTTATACTTAATAAATATTTGGGATTGTTTCAAAGGACCTAACTAAATAGTCTTGGATGATCTCAGTGATTAGTAGTTTGGTGCAGATTTATTTACTATCAGGCATGTGTTTATGAAATTATGACAACGAACCTTATCAGTTTGAGATAATCCAATCTATATTAAATATTGTTTTTAATCCAAAACTCCTCTAACGACTTTGAGCATTAAAAAATAATCTCATGTACATTTTTCAAACAATGCAATAAGTGAAAGATATTTTGAGTTATCTTGTGGCCAACTTGTCGCTGTAGAAGCTTTTAATATAATAACAGATAGCTATTTGTTAAAACCAAAGCAAATCTATCTACAAACAAAAATATAAATGGGAAAGAAATCATAAAATATAACCAATACCGAAAAGCCTCTTAAAATTAATATACTTTGTATTTGACAAAATAATTAGTTTATTTTTCAATTGCCACTATTTATTATTATTCGTATCTACGTATTTTTTAGTTTTTTGTGGCCTTGAATAACAAATTATTTCACCACGTGTTAGAATAAGCCAAGCATTATGCGCGAACCAAATGGCCAAAATGCAAAATAATTAATGAAAATTATAATACAGAAAGGAACCCAAGGAAAGGATAGGTGGTTCAGAAAATGCAAGGGAAGGAAGAAAAGGATCGTCGATGATAGCCGCAGCCGGTTCCTATTCACGATATCTACTAACATAATCCTAACCATTGATATATGGACTATTACAGGTTCCTATGTAATAACTATTGAGAAACAAGGGCCATGTCATAAGCATCCTTGAAACTCCTATGTAACGTAGTATTCAACTGAATATTCAAATAAGCATCTAAGCAAAGCTCTCTGTGCTAAGAATGAAAGGTATACTGATGCTGGTGGTATACCATGGACTTCTAACGACGCGGTACAGTTGGACATGCCCGCGGCATTGCGTGCGATGCACGCGTATGTGCCAGAGTGCGACCCTCCCGCTGGGTCAATCAGAAGCCAAGAAGCTCTCTGCGCTATTTTAGTCGCCGTTACACCGGTCTTCTGCTTCAAGGGCTGCCCTTCAAAGTACCACTGAATATCGAGGGGCATATCGCCCTCCGAGACTAAGCAAGTGACTTGAGTCGCCTGCCCCGCGTACAGCGGACTTTCGAATGAAAATGGAACGATACGAGGCAGTACTGGAAACAACCATAGAAAATCGGGTTAGAGAATCATTTGACAGGCAATGTTAGCAAGTTGTGAAGTTTAAGAAAATATCGGTGTTGGTGACGGATCGGTTCTCAGAAGGTGCGGTTTTGTGATGTTAGTTCCCGGTACATCGCAGCGCAATATAATATAAGATAAACGTGCCATTGACGACGAGCGTGGCGGCGTACTCTACTCGGCCGGCCGCGTTCTGTACGATGCACGTGTAGTTGCCCTGGTGGTTCGCGCTCACGGAGTTGATGGTGAGCACCGAAGCACGGGGGCCTAGCGGCAATGTCGTGATGTCTCTTTGCAGGCTCGAATCTAGCGTTTCACTGCTGAATGTCCACGATATTTCAAGCGGCAAATCGCCCTTCGTAGCGACGCAGTTTACAACCGCGGTGTCCCCAGGATTGTTCGGAACATCACCGAAATTGAACGGCATTATCAACGGTGGAACTAGGACAAAATATTTAAGAAAATGAAGCTAGTATGCAATGAAATAAGTTAATGGAAAGAGTTCTAAAGCAAAATAACATTCTTAAGTGGTGTTATGATCGCACCCTTTACGACTAATTCTGTGGAGTGATAAGCTACACCCGCCGCGTTACTCGCAGTACAGTTGTACAGGCCCGCATGTGTCGCGTCCACGGACTCTATCGTGAGCACACTACTCCTGCGGTCGACATTACTGACGCGGACACCGGGGACTGAGTTGGCAGACATGTTATTGAAAGTCCATGTTATACGGACTGGTTGGTCACCGTGAGTGATGATGCATTGAAGTGCAAAATAATCCCCGAGAAAAGCCGGTTCTGGACCGGCAACGAAAGGTGAAATCTTGGGTGGAACTGAAACAAATATTATCTAAATGACAAAATAATAGAAGTCTAACGCCTACGTCATTACCGACTAACCGTATACGATAAGATCTGAAGAATGGACATTGCGACCGGCACGGTTTTCACCGACGCATGTGTACGTTCCAGCATGTTTTGCGTCCACTGATTCTATTATAAGGGTGCTACTTCTTTTAGAATTGGTCATCGTATAATCGTTATTCCTTTTGGATATGAGTTGTCCGTTAACCGTCCAGGTTATAGTGAGAGGGAGATCGCCGAGGTTTACCGTGCATGCCGCTTGTAAATACTCTCCAACGTTCGCAGGCTTTTCGCCGAATGTGAATGGCAGAATATTTGGGGGAACTGAAATTTTAACATCAAAAACCACAGAAATAAACAAAGGGAACTGAAAATGAAAGAAGGGTAATGATAAGATTCTGAGTATCTACTACTGAATGAAAAAAGTTTCAACAAAACTTAGCACCGTTTATAATTAACATTGAGGTATGGGAATCGCTCCCCGCTGTGTTTTCGACGGCACAAGTGTAATTTCCGGCATGTCCGTGTGATACCGAGGGGATACTCAATATAGCGCTTCTTTCTCCAATATTAAACACGGTCACTCCTGACCGTGGTTTTATAGGTTCGCCATCAAAAAGCCATCGCAATTGTAAGGGATGATCACCCTGAACGACCGAACATGGAGCGGTTACGACTTGCCCGGAATTCATAGCGACTTCCCCGAAGGAGAAGGGTTGGACCGCAGGAGGAACTAAACAGAAAGCATATTATATGTTTTAGAGGATGTTATGTATCAATAGGTACCGATCACTTCAAGGAGTGCAGTGTGACTGGTAGAGCCGGCCCTATTCTTTGCTGTACACGTGTAGTTTCCACTATTCGTTCCCATCGCATTAGGGATATCAAGAACCGAGACGCGATTGCCTAATGAGGTCGTCTTCAGGCCCATTCCGCGAGTCACGGGTTTGCCTTGGAAACTCCATGAGATGTCCAATGGAATATCACCCTTTGAGACGTGGCAGTCCAGATGTACGGAACCGCCCGCAAATACAGCTTCATCCAATTCGAAAGGTTTGATGTGGGGAACGACTGAGCAAAGAAAATATTTAAAATGTTAGTGAGATCTTTGTACATGCTACGAAATCTAACAGTATTATACCCTTGACGTTAAGTGTTGTGGAGTATCTATCCTCTCCGGCCCTATTTTTCGCAATACAAGTGTAGTTCCCGCTATGTGCACCAGTTAGGGACGCGATAGACAGAAACGATGTCCTCTCCGCCATCTTCATAGTTTTAATATCAGAGTTTTTGGGTAGATCTTCGCCCTCAAAAATCCACGTGATTGACATTGGCCGATCTCCTTTGCTCGCATGGCATGTCATTTGCACAGACTCTCCGTAATATATTGACTCTTCGATCTCGAACGGCATTATATGAGGAGGAACTGATCACAAATAAGAATAAAATCTAAATTAATCTAAACGTGCAGCATCTAAACATTGATTTGTTTAAAACAGCTAACGAGGAAGGGGGAGATTTAGTAAGTACCGTGGACGTTGACGAGAGCGGAGTGATAAGCGCGGCCGGCGCGGTTACTGGCCGTGCAGGTGTAGTTTCCGCTGTGATGACCCATAGCAGTCGGTATGCTCAGTACAGAAGCTTTCTCTCCCAATTTTGTGGTCGTTATGCCTTTGTTATTGTGATAAGGAATCTCGTGACCTTGGAAGCTCCACGATATGTAAAGGTCGATCTCCCTTTGAAACGTGACACGTCAAGTGTACCGATTCGCCAGCAAATATCGATTCTTCTACTTCAAACGGAATGATGTGCGGGACCACTAAATTCAAAGAAAAGGCTAAGTTTCCTATAGGATTTGGTGTGCAAGGGGACAATAAACAAAAATCACAAAAATGCAAGCCTTTGCAAGCCTGCCATTCGTTACGTAGGTTTTGATATACCAATAATTTTGAGTATTGTTGTGTAAGAAGTTGTTCCTGCATGGTTTTTTGCGGTACAGGTATAGTTTCCACTATGAGCACCAGTGACAGCTGGCAGCATCAACAATGAAGACCGACCGCCGACCTTGGTGAATGATCCGAGTTCGTTTGATAGTGGTTTGCCGTTAAATTCCCAGTATACGTCCAGAGGCGCGTCACCCTTCGATACATGACACATCATCTGTACTGACTCTCCCGAGAACAACGCTTGATCAACGTCGAATGGCAAGATGTTCGGTGTGACTGTGTTAAAATAATAAGAAGGATGAAATAAAATAAAACATAAAATGAATACAAGCGTACGCTGCTCGTTGAAATATCAACAGAATTCATGCTGATTCTGTTGACATATCTTTAGCATCGACTCGCGACATGGATTACACCTAGATGAATGCGTAGATTAAACTGACCATGAACGTTAACGACAGTGGAATGATTAGTAGAGCCGGCCCTGTTGATGGCTACGCAGGTATAAGTCCCACTATGGTCGGCAGAAGCCGCAGCGATGGATAAAAACGATGTGCGTAATGTCATTTTAGAAGTCATGATGCCGAGATGTGAGGAACTGTTTTCGAACCCATGAAAATGCCACTTGATATCGAGGGGTAGATCTCCTTTGGATACATGACAATTGAGCTGGACCGATTCACCAGCGAACACCGACTCGTCCGCTTCGAAGGGTACGATGTAAGGCATTACTGTTAATTCAGAAAGCCGACATTAATGCGGAGCAAAGCGTGCAACGTGCTATAAAGGCGAGGGCACTGGGCAGTTATTAGATTGAGGGATACCATGAACATTGATTGTGGCTGATTGAACTGCGATTCCAGCCCGATTAGCGGCATTGCACGAGTATTCGCCGCTGTGACTTGACATCGCATTTGATATGGTCAGCAGTGATGATCGTTGACCAATCTTCATGGTAGTAATTCCTTGGTGAGAAGACAAATCTTCCCCATGGAAACTCCAACTTATTGTAAGAGGTGCATCTCCTTTAGATACGTGACAATTTAACTGAATAGACTCCCCAGCAAAGACAGGCTCTTCAGCCGTGAACGGAACGATGTGTGGTGGAACTGGTGAGGATAAAATCAAAAAACATAACAAAACAACATGACAACATAAGGAAAAGACGTGTACCCTGAACGTTTAACATAGCTGTGTGGTTTGTGCTTGCTACAATATTCGAAGCTGTGCATGTGTAATTTCCGGAATGTTTCTCTGTCACGGCTGGAACAGCCAATATAGAACTCCTGGCTCCTACTTTAGTGATCGTCACTGCGTCATTGCTTTGAATTGGTCGGTTTTTAAATAACCATGTTAGTTTTAAAGGCATATCGCCTTTTGGAATGTGGCACATTACTTGTATACTTTCCCCATAGAATATAGCTTCGTCAAATTCGAACGGTGATATAATCGGAGCCACTGAAATATCAAGCATAGAACAACCTGATATAATTTTGAACCTGTTGGGTGCTGTAGTAATGAAGCATTTTGGGGTAGGATTTGAGATCAAACAAAACAAAAAAAGCAGTTGATTCAGTGAGACCGTATACCCTTGACATTGAGCGTGGCGTAGTGGCTAGCCTTTGCGACAATATTGGCGGCAGTGCACGTGTAATTTCCAGCATGTTTGGCCGTCACCGCCGGGATAATGAGCACGGACCCCATGTCTCCGACATTCATGATATTCAGCCCAGGTAGTGAACTCACTTCTCCGCCATTAAAAGTCCACTTGAAGGTCAAAGGTTTATCTCCTTTCGTTACGTGACACATTACTTGTACTCCCTCTCCGTAAAATACTGATTCGTCGAATTCAAAAGAGGCTATCACAGGTACCACTGCAAGGTTTCTTTCAAGGTAAATAAGGGGTTCTACTTTTCTCCATAATTATGGCCCGCCAAAGTTACGAAGAAGGATAGGGAATTATAAGGAACAATAACTAAACAGCTAGGTGTACATAAAACCAATTTTAATTTTACGTGAAATATTAAAACCATTGAGAAACTGGTACCATTAACATAGAGTTGAGCTGTGTGATTTATATTCCCTGCAGCATTGATTACAGCACAGGAATAGTTTCCTTGATTCTCGTGCGAGACAGACTCAATGCTTAGTTGGCTTGTACGTTTAGTGTTCATAAGATTAACTCCTATGTCTCCTGATTTTATGGGTTTGCCATTAAAATACCATTGTATTTTTAATGGGAGGTCTCCCTTGCTAACAGTGCAAGTCACTAAAACCATTTCTTGAGCATTTACTGGTTCCTCGCCGAATTCGAAAGGCATAATTTGCGGAGGGACTGTAAAAGGACAGGTTTTAGCAAAAAAAAAGCTAAATAGATCTAGAAATGGAACACGAAGGATTAACCGGGTAAAATGAGAAATTGCGTGAAAAATACCATTTACGAATAGTTCGGCCGTATGGTTAGTAATGCCAGCCTGATTCTTCACGACACAGGTGTAGTTTCCCTGATTTTTATGGCTGACAGATTCAATAGTCAGTTGACTGGTGCGCTTGGTATTTGTTAGCGCGACACCATTGATTCCAGATTTGATGGCATCGCTGTTGAAATACCATTTAATATCGAGGGGTAAGTCTCCTTTGCTGGCAGCGCATATAGCAACTATCATATCCTGATCGTTCACGGGTTCAGTGCCGAAATCAAAAGGCGAAACTTGTGGTGCAACTAAATAACATCAAACAGTTTATTAATCTTAGTAGAAAATCCCAAGTTATGGAGGCCCTTTGTTAGTGCTCTTTTGCCACACACTTCACCCATAAGCACTTAATACTTTCTTACACGTAACATTTTTTAAATATTTATTTTCCCGTCTACAGGTTATCCCTACATTATTAAAACATATGAACAGCGAATGAAGGACATAATACATACTTTAACATTGATCAACAATAAACTAATATTGGATTGAAATAATAATTAGGATTCAGCATCGTGCGAAAGCAAAGCGTAGAATTTTGAAGGTGATAATAATAAACCGACGGATACCATTAACACTGAGGATGGCGCTGTGGCTGGTATGACCGGCGTCATTCTCGGCAATACAAGTATAATTTCCAATATGCTCGTGCTGTACGTTCTCTATGCTAAGAACAGATATTCTCTTCCCATTTCTGTTTATAGTGATACTGTTCCCAGAATTCAATATATTATCATTGAGCTGCCAATGTATTTTCAGCGGTAAGTCACCCTTGCCGACGGTGCATATTAGGGAAACTGTGTCGCCAGCATTGAGGACGTCTTCACCAAAATCGAACGGCGTAATCTGCGGTACCACTATTGATACGAATTTTGTGAGATATTAAACGAATTCGATTGGGGTGGACATAGGGGTATGAATGGATGAGTTTGAGGGTAAAACAAAATAACATATATCAGAAGCGAAGCACGTGTTATTTGTTTTAAGGATACCGTTGACATTGAGTACAGCACTGTGGCTGCTGACTCCAGCCTCGTTTTCAGCGATGCAAGTGTAGTTGCCAATATGTTCATGCTGGACATTTTCTATGCTCAACAGAGATATCCTCTTTCCACTTCTGTTTATCAAGACATTGTTTCCCGAGTTTAACAGTTTATCATTCAATAGCCAGTGTATTTTGAGCCGCAGGTCTCCCTTTCCGACAGTGCATATGAGCGAGACGGTGTCTCCTGCGTTCAGAACGTCTTCGCCAAAATCGAACGGCGTGATCTGAGGCACCACTATGGACGCAGAGATAGAACAAGGAGATGAATGTTTTGTAGTAAAATGTACTCGATAGTTATTGTTTCGAAGTCTGAAATAAATAACTGTAAATAGTGGTAGGTTGTAAGCGTTTTGTTTTAGTGGAATCCTACTGTGTGAGTGAAAAACTATGAAAAATATAATAAAACGTGCGAATAAAAAGCGAAGCGTATTCTAAATTGGTTGTGGGATACCGTTGACACTGAGCACCGCGCTGTGGCTACTGCGGCCGGCCTCGTTCTCGGCTATGCAGGTATAATAGCCTATATGATCGTGTTGGACATTTTCTATGCTGAGAATTGACATTCTTTTTCCGTTTCTGTTTATTAGAACACCATTTCCCGAGTTGAGGGTTTCGTTATTCAATTGCCAGTGGATTTTCAGCGGCAAGTCGCCTTTTCCAACGGTGCAAGTTAGAGACACCATATCACCCGCGTTCAATACATCCTCCCCGAAATCGAAAGGTGTCACCTGTGGTATTACTATGGAAACATTTTATTATTAAAGACGGCAAGCAAATTACACACAAAAGTGCTATGACTAAACAATTAATACCGATGAGTTGATTTGTAACCTAAGGTACGTTATCACGACAAGTATGGGAATAGGATATTTATAAAACTTTTAGATGGTCGGCAAACCAAACAAAAAGCAGAAGAGATATATAGATAAAATACCAGGAATAACAAAAAACACAATAAAGAAATGCATCTAAGTAAAGCGATATTGTGGATATTATGTACCATTCACAGCTAGTTCTGAAGAATAATTGGCGTGACCCGCCCGGTTGGTGGTGGAACAAGTGTAAACTCCTGAATGAATAGACGCGACAGCATCTATTGAAAGGCTACTTGACTTATGGCCAATTTTGACGACCGATATACCCTGGATATTCTGAACGGGCTCTCCGTTCAAAAGCCATGTGATATTGATGGGAGCGTCACCCTTTGCGACCATACATTGGACGCCAACCGTATCGCCTGCGTTGGCTAGCTCCTCGCCGAAGGTGAAGGGGTGGATTTGGGGTACAACTGTCATAGGAAACTACGTTAAAACTACAGCTTAAACCAATCAAATAAAACCAACACTACAATTAATGTTATGCAATAACCATTGACTTCCAATGTCGAACTGTGGTTCACATAACCGGCCAAGTTTTGAACGTGACAATCGTAAACCCCTCTGTGTGTGCCGTTCACGGAATCGATGTTCAGAATGGACATTTTCTTGCTCATGCTCCCGATAACTATGCCCAAGGCGTTGTCTTGTGATATTTTCTTTCCGTTCAAGCTCCATGAGAAATTAGCCGGCAAGTCTCCCTTGTTCATAACGCACTGAACCGAGGCAGTGTCGCCGGCGTTCGCAGGTTCATCGCCAAATTCAAAGGGTGAGAGTTGGGGAGGAACTGTGATAAACATAAAAGCTTAAGGTGGCCACTACAAAAGGAAAACAAATAATGAAAAGCGAACCGTTTACGCTTAGTAGAGTCGTATGGTTTGTTTCGCCCGCTTCGTTTCTGATTTCACAAGTGAACGAGCCTCGATGAATCGAGCTTACAGCTTCTATGTTCAAAATTGATGTTTTCTTGCTAATAGTCGTGAGTACGATTCCTAGTGTGTTCCGTGGCTTGATCTCTTCGCCGTTGAATAGCCACTTGAATTGGACCGGCAGATCGCCTTTACTCATCACACATTGAACAGATGCCGTTTCTCCTTCGTTCAGAATCTCTTCTCCAAACTCGAAGGGAGTGATTTGCGGGGGGACTGAGGTGATATATCACATGTTATTCAGGGATGGGGGGATTCAAACAAACCGATAGAATCAAAGAAAGCAAGGTAGTGGGTTATCTTGGGGAGTACCGTTGACTTCGAGCACAGCGCTGTGATTAGTGGAGCCCGCTTGGTTGGTCGCCACACAATAGTAAGTGCCCCGGTGTACGCCACTTACAGATTCTATGTTTAATATCGAGGTCTTTTTATTGATGGCGGTCAAGACTACTCCAAGTTCGTTCTTTGGCGTGAGAAGTTGTCCGTTGAAGACCCAGGTCATGTTGAGGGGTTGGTCTCCCTTACTGACAGCGCAGGATATAGAAGCCATATCCCCTGCGTTGGCCGGTTCCTCTCCGAACTCAAATGGCAACATTTGCGGAGGCACTGTGTGGAAACTAATGAACTTAACGAAGGATGTGCAAGGGACGTGTGTGGCAAATCATGTAGCTTTGGCGGGCATTAACATCACAACTGTATCTATATTTAAGTAGGTACCTATTATACATTCAAAGAAATGCAATCACCTGGAATTAAAGACATTAGTTTCATATTAACTACTAAACTTTCAATGAAATATTGTCATATGTATGTTTGCTCTCCTTTCGTATCTTTATGTCATGAAATATTTATTTTTTATTTCTAATATAATGTCAATGCTTGAAGGCTTCTATGACAATACTTCATTGTAACAAGAGCCGCTGAGTTAAGAAAGTAGGTATTATTTTTTGAAATCCTTATCATATTAATTTCTTTTCTCAAATTCAGGGGAGCCATTTACTCAATTATACTCCAACTTTACTCAGCGAAAAATCATTCACTTAACTAGTAAACTTTAAATTCAGTTTTTTTCAGATATAAACAATAAATTCAGATATGTTTACTACGCGAGAACGAAAAAAATTTTTAAACGCGTTATGTGTTCTACTAATTCGAAGAGAACTGCCAATACCTAATCAATCATTTTCTTTATTTTCAGTACTTTTTATTATCATTTGTAGCACTTAGTTGAAAGGCATAAGTGAATGATTTACTCTTAGGTCAAAATATTTACGATTCATAAAGTATTTGAAGGAGCTCTACCAAACTAAAAATATCCGCTCAAGATTGAAATCTTCTGCTAAATAAAATTATTCAAATTCGTTCTATTGTTTTCCTGAATGAAAAAGATGCGAGTAGGTACAGCTCATTCAAATTTGAATACGAGTTATTTATAAGATACCTTTGAGTTTTTGTTCTTAATTCTTGAATGACTATACTTAGAAACACTTAAAGTCCGATTGGAAGACCTTTCTAGAGAACAATAATAATTTGCTCAAAAAATTTTATTCAGCTTGTCATCACATCTATCGAAGAAAAGTTTATGTAGGTGTTACTTGTAATGTCTATACTGTACTCAAAAGTATCTAAATTAACACGTAAGACACAACGACAGAAACTTACCCATAACTTGCAGCTCGAGCGTGCCCCTAGCGGCGTATCCTTGCGAGTTCTTAGCGACGCATGTGTACGTAGCCTCGTCACTGAGACGTTCTACATTCTCGATCACCAGCGTACCGTTGGGGAAGACCTTCTGTTTACGGTTGATTGGTAGCACACTGTTGAGATATTAAGGCTTTAGAATCTAAGATCAAGGGATCAAAGGCTTAGATCGTTTTCATTTGACTTATTTACTAGTCGTCGTTATCGGCTCGTGTTATAACAAAAACGCACATCATCATCAGCCCGTACACGTCCACTGCTGAACATAGGCCTCCCCCAAACGACGCCACGAATAGCGGTCCTGAGCCGCCTCCATCCAACGACTCCCTGCGACCGCTACGATGTCGTCGGTCCATCGAGTGGGAGGTCTTCCCACACTCCGTTTCGCATTGCATCGCGGTCGCCACTCGAGAACCTTTACTCCCCAGCGGTTATCGGTTCTACGAGCTATATGGCCTGCCCATCGCCATTTCAGCCTGCTGATTCTGAGAGCTATGTCGGTAACTTTGGTTCTTCTACGAATTTCCGTATTCCGGACCCTATCGCGTAGAGAAACTCCGAGCATAGCTCTCTCCATAGCTCGCTGGGTGACTTTGAGCTTATGCACAAGGCCTATAGTGAGCGACCACGTCTCGGATCCGTAAGTCTACGTCTTTCCTTTATTGTCAATGTAGTTGTAGAGTGTAACCTTAAAAGAGGTGGTGACAACTCACCGTCCGTCTCGCTCCCACACGATAGAGTCGATGGGGTATCCAGCCACGGGACAGTGCGCGATGAGGGTATCTCCGGCAACCACTGGACGCTTCTTCATAGGACGCACGTAGGGAAGACCGTAGATGTTGACGCGAGCTGAATGGGATGCGCTGCCGACCTTTTGATATCACATAATTTACGACCTTTTGATATCACATAATTTATGAATTATAAAGGAAGCATTCATTGCTGTTTCTCTCATTGGTATGCTGCATTGGTTAAACTGCTAAGGGTATAGATAACACCACCTCTATAGTTCGACTCTTTGATCTTATCTCTCGCACCTCGGTATCTCAAAAACTACTCCAATAGGCAAATGCCCTGTAGCCAACTCTATTAAAATTTTAAGAAAACCGGATCTTTTCGTCAGTAATTCTTGGACAATCTATTATGGACCCATGCAGTGTACGATAACGTAGACTTACCTTGCTAGAAACCACGCAGGTGTACAAGCCGCCGTCGTTGGTGTGGACTGAAGAGATGTTGAGATGAGATTCGACGTTGCCATCAGCGGTTACGAACTGCCCGATCTGAAGACGCTCCCCGCTGGACATTTTTTCACCTGGGATTTATTGAACAATTAGTTTTAAATCTTTAATTAAGCGTTATAAGGTGTAAAGTCGTCGCTATGCTATCGCAAATTGAGCTGAAAGACCTTCTTCATGTATCGTGTAGTGGGGAGATAGACAAACCACCCGTTACAAAAGATACGAATAATAGACTTGTTTAAATAAGATATACGTTTTACCGGACGCTTGTTATAGTATTTGGGCCATTATTTTTTAAACATTATTCCTTTTGCCTTATCTTCGCAAATTACTGGAATACACTAGGCGGTTTTATTTTCAAAACTTTATCTCACAATACCATAGTTAATACAAAGGGCAAAGTAAAAAGACTTTTTGATTTTGCTATAGCGCATGTGAGAGCACTAACCATCAAGCAGCCAAGTAATGTCGGGTGTAGGGTTTCCAGATGCAACGCACTTCAATCGCAAGGAAGGTCCTGAGCGGAAGGTCTGTTCTCCAAAGCTGTGACGGATCTGTGGTGGTTCAACTGCGGATTCAACAGAATTTTTTTAGTAACCTAACCTATAAAACTTAGAACTATCAGCAGGCTTAGCATGATCACCCTAGTTTGTCCAGGATAGAATTCACAAAAATTACATAACATCATACATACAATATGTAAAATAATTGAAAGTAATGGGAGAAGTGGTCTCTATTATCAAAGAAATTAATTATAATCAAACAATAGAATCAAAGAAGTAGAAGAATCAAGTCTGCAAGTAGTCGGTAGCTTTCATATTTCATTTATTGCATCATAATTAAAGCTAGATACATGAATATCTTACTATTCTAACACTCTTATAATTATGTACCCGGTCAGGGTGTTGCGAAAGTCAGAAGATGGTTTACATTATTTCAAAGTCTTATCGTCAAAAAATTCATTAATCGTATAATAGCATTTTTTTATTAAAATCTCCTTTAATAATTTATTAAAATTAAGGTCAGAATTATCTTTTATTTCGTCAGGTATTTTATTATAAATCTTTGCCGCCATTTTATTTGGGCCTTTACTATGAATATTTAGTTTTGATTCTGGTATCACTAGTTTATTATGGTTGTGTCTGTTTACATATCGCCTAGGTATATCAATTTTCTTAGTAAAATATTCTGGGTATTTTCTTACAAATTTAGAAGCTTCAAGAATGTACACGGATGTCAAAGTTAAAATTTTCAGTTCACAAAAGTGTGGTCTACAGCTTTCTGCTTCATCGTCACGCGGTTATCTCATGTTTGCCAAAATACGTATACACTTCTTTTGATATATAAATACATCGACGGCATCTGTGCTGTTCCCCCAAAGTAGAATTGTAATTTAAGTGTGAGAATGCAAATGCGTAATAGCTGGCCAAGGCTGTTTTAAGGTTTGTTGCTTTTTTATTTCTTTTAGAGCATAGACGAAGAATGATAGCTTGCTCGTTATCTTTTTTACGTGACCTTTCCAAGTTATATGCGAGTCAATGTCTATGCCTAACAGGGTAAAATTATTTACGCATTCCAGGTAGTTATTATTGTATGTATAATTTATGTCAAGGGATTTTTTTTGATATCGTTTGTCTGTATTGCATTATTTTTGTTTTTTTGAAGTTTATGTCCAAATTATGATGAGTCATCCAAAGAGAAACGCGATTTAGAATGTCAGTTACATTTTGATTTAAATAGATGTCAGTTTTACAAGAGGTCAAGAGTGATATATCGTCAGCGAAAAGGATGCAAGGATTAGATAATATTTTAGGTAGGTCATTAATGTAGATTAAAAATAGGATACTTCCGAGAACGCTACCTTGTGGAATTGAATTATTTGTTTCGATAATTTTTGATCTCGTCATCTTTATAAAATTAGTTTGGTGATCATGGTTTTCTAGTTCTACTAATTGTTTACGATTTTTCAAGTAGGAGGTAAACCAATCGTGAGTTATGCCTCTCACTCCAATCCCAAAAAACTTGTCTAGCAGTATGTTGTATTGTACTTTGTCGTAAGCTTTGCTTATGTCCAAAAGAATTCCAATTGCATATTTTTTGTCATTAATGAAATCTAAGATTTTACTTACATATTTGTATACTGCTAATGTGGTGGAACGATTTTTTCTGAACCCATTTTGGGATTCATCATATATATTGTATTTTTCACAGAATTTATTGAGCCTTATCTGCATAATTTTTTCAAAAATTTTTGATGATGTGGGCAGCACTGCTATCGGCCGGTAATTGTTTTTATCATGCTTGCATGCTTTTTTATGTAATGGTCTAATAATTGATATTTTTAGCTGATCGGGGAATAATCCTTCGTTAAATGATTGGTTGATCAATAAGTAGTATGGAAGGTTCAATTCTTTAGCGCATTTTTTGATTAGGATAGGCGGGAGCTCATCTATGCCAGAACTATATTTACTTTTTAAGTTTCGTAAGCTATTATATACTTCTAATGGTTCTACCGGTCTTAAGAACATTGTGTTAACGTTAGTATGGATAACCTGCGGCCGGCCGCTTGCGTTGCTGGATCGCCCGATAGACGCAAAGAATTCGTTCAACTCGTTTGCAACTTCTGTAGGGTCGGACGTTAGCTTATTGTGGATCTTCAGCTTAATGTTTTCACGCGGATTTTTAGTTATCTTGTTTGTGCGTTCTTTTATAATTCTCCACATTGTTTTGGTTTTGTTTTCTGCGTTTTTCATTTCTTTTATATAATGAAGTTTTTTTGAAGTGTAAATTGTTTTTTTGAGTATTTTATTATATATTTTTTTTGTAATTTCTTAATACAGTATTTTTGCTGTATGTAACTAATATGTTAAGATTTCTTTTATTTTGACAGGATTTTTTTATGTCATGAGTTAGCCACGTAAATTTTTTTGATGTACCTAATGTTATGTTTTGTTTTGGGATGTGTTTGTTAAGCATTTTTGTTAATTGATCGGTGAATGAGTTATAATTGTCGTTTATTGATTTATCTGGCTTTTTTGTATTATTCCAATCAGTTTATCTGATCCACATCAATTAAGCTACTTCTATATTTTAATGTGCCACTATTCCATATCAATACCAGTCGGAAGCGTTCCCGAGACACTGGCTGCATTAATTCTTTCAACTTACAATAATTTACATATTGGTGCCAATTCTGATGGCAAAAAATTAAACTAATTTGACAGCACTAAAAATTATGCCATCTTTTTTTATGCTTATGAAAGGAATAGCAATATTTTAGTTAAGTATAATACCTACATATATTATACTATCTAAAAAATATTATATTTTATTCAACTCTAGACTAGAACAATCCTTATCTAGGTTGATAACGCTAAGGTAGCTGATAGGTATACTTAATAATCTTGTTGTAGTCGTCGATAAAGAATACGTACACCGTCCTCCAAGTTTCAGTTCAGCACTGGCACCTGCACTCTCCTGATCGTTCCTGATAAAGCATTGGTACATGCCCTTATCTTCCTTCTTAACGGATTCGATTCTGAAAATGAAATACATTACTTTACATCTGCTGTTTGTGAATTTTCCTACATCTTATACCGAGAGGTAACAAGTAAAGCTTTCTGAAAACGAGAAGGGAAGTCACCCTAACGCGGAACGGAGGGGAATCGATTCGGTATTGATTAAAATAATAATTTTAACAACCCGCTTATTCTTAACTGATCGATTTCATTCCGATCAGCTCCAGAAAAAACGTACCTTAAGTTTAAGATTATCTTATGCAAGCTACCTTAGAATTGGGTCGTGGTGCTTCATGTCCTTCCCATCCTTGAGCCAAGTAATAGTCTTAACGGGATTCCCTTCATATTTGCAAGTAAACACAGCAGGACGTCCGAAATCAACTGTTTGGGTGGCTGGTTCAACCGCCGCTTTCAATGGCGCTGTTACGGTTAGCACAGTTTCTACGGATTCGCCTGAAAATTCATTAAAAATTATGATAGAGAACTAAACAACAAAATACCAGGCATTAACATCTATAAGGCAAAGTTCTACATAAAATTATTCATTTAGAATGGACGAAAAAATTACGATGCACTCACCTCCAACAGAGTTGTTGACAACGCACAAGTACTTTCCAGAATCTTCAACTTTAGCTTCCTTGATTATAAGGGTTCCAGACACTTGCTTTACTCTCTCGTCGAGTGTAACGGGTTGTTTTCTGGTAGTGCCATCGACAAACTTGTACCATCTGTAACAATAAAGATGGAGTTCAGAAATTCATTCCCTATTCCACGATTTTATGTTAATTTCAAAGAGTCTACGAGTGTTGTCTGGTTATTACTCAAATGTAATGGGAAAATAATACTCGGGGCTTATTGCATTAATATCTATAAGAGCCATCACCCACCTGAAAGCAGGGACAGGAAAACCTTGACTAAGACAAAGCATGGTCCCAGTTTGCCCGTTAACAATTTCCGATTCTTGCAAACGAGCGCTAGACAGCTTTGGAGGCAAACTGTTTGTGGGTTCTTGAAGAAGAAAAAGACAAAACTAAGCGATGAACTAATTAGGATAACTAGCGTGAAGATATCAATAAAACTAGATAATAAAAACGAAATCGCTCCCCTAGACACGATTAGCTTAGTACAAAAACAAACGATAAGCTTGCAATGGACAAAAGCTACTGGAGACCTTTTAGAATCGATTAAAATAATAAGTGCAACCTTGACTCACGTTAAGCACAAAGTAAAGATTAAAGCGCCTGTATAAAAGCAAGAACACCCTGACACTTACCAACAGGTGTCTGCGCCGCTCAATCGTTACTTTGGCTGAGGAGCGAATAGAGGCGCGGCCGGCCGCGGATCATCACGCCTTCATGTCATGTGGCGGTGGCCGCCGCAACCGACATACTGCAATAACAACGCACATCAGTACATTGAGGTGATATGGAATGACTACGTGATGGATGATTGCGTGAGGTGCCGACGGCCAGCCGGCTTACTTTCGAGCCGTACCTCATTAGAGGAGCGGGAAAGGCCTGTGCCTCGCAAAGGAGTGCGAGGGTTACTCCATCTCGACCTACTTGTCGATTGAGCCCGTCGCCTGTCACCTTTGGCCCGGTCCTACCGGTGGGCTCTGGAATACAAAACCGACCTTGTACTGCCTACTCACCTAAAGAAGGGAGCAGGGAACGCCGCGACTTGACATGTTAGGAACACCACATCTTTTTGAGGTACGGTGACGACTTCCCACCCTTCAAAGGTCTTAGATGAATCTTTTCTAGGAGCGATCTTATTGGTTGGTTCTGTAATAACAGAGACGACACTAAAGCAATGCCCATCATAGAGTAACACGAAAAGGGATATCCCGAACGCATGCGAGTCCATCGTCATACTATGTCTCTTCAGAGAAAACGACTAAAATAGAACTTACCACACTAGCATTAATCTCTACACTGATAAGATAAAGCTGTACATACCTCAGTAATCTTATTGGATCTATTCTAAGCACCAATGGGATCATAGAAAGCACTTCCTAGCGGCGATGCTGCCAATTACCAGTCATGTTCTGCTCACTTTAGCAGTTGAGTTAAAAATAACAATTCCAAACAAGGAACAGGAGTATTGTTAGAGTCCTACTTACCTAAATACGGGAGCGGGAAATGCAGCTACTTGACATGTCATAAAAGCCGTTTCATTCATGACGACGGTGAAAAGTTCCCCGCCTTCGAAACTTTTAGTAGTGTCTCTTCTAGGAGCAATTTTATTGGTTGGTTCTGTAATAACAGAGACGACTCAATAACGTGCTCCTGGCGCGGAGTGGTTATCTCATCGAGGAATAATGGCGGTGTAGAGTGGGAATCCAGAAGCCGCGGGTTAATACCTTACCAATTACTTCGTTCGTGACTCACTTTTTAAACGATTATAGGTTGTTTACCTTGACATTGGAACGGGAAACCCTTGCGCCGGACACACAAGAGCTAGAGAAGAGTTTTCAGGGTGTTGTATGGTACCCTTCGTTACTGTGATACTTGGTGCTGCACTCCCAATCGGTTCTAAACAAATATTTTGAAGATATTGATTTGATTAAGATAGAGATAAAAGCAACACTTGCCTGAATATAGGGACTGGAAATGCCTGAGCTTGACACAAAAGGCCGAAACTATGATCAACGCTCCTTACGAAAGTTGTGCTACGAGCGTCCGTTGAGAAGGTAGGTGCTTTTGATGCAACCGGCTCTGCGATAAAATAAATAGCACTTGCCTGAATGTCGGGGCCGGGTAACTTTGAGCTTGACATAGAAGTGCAAAGCCTTGTCCCTTGCGCTTTCGGAAAATACTGCCCATTGACTCAGTGGAGAAAGTTGGAGATTTTGCACCAACAGGTTCTACAAAATGGTAGGTATAGCATTAGAAGCTTTGAACTTGCCTGAAAATGGGTACCGGGAATGCTTGTGCCTGGCACAGTAATGCAAAGCTTTGGGGTTGGTGCCTCTTTAGAGATGAAAGAGCTGACTCAGTTGAAAAGGAAGGAGCCTTGGATCCGACTGGCTCTGCATAAAATATATACAAAAATGACAATGTGACTAGTGCAAAAAAAGTAAAAATTATTTTCAAACCATGACTTGCCTGAAATTGGGTACGGGAAAAGCCTGGGCCTGGCACGACATAGCGAAGCTCTGACCCTTATGTCTCGTAACCGCCGACAACGTAAAGTCAGTGGAAAAGGTGGGTGGTTTTGAACTAACGGGCTCTAAAGAAGACAATAATTCATTGTTATTACCGACTCACCTAAATACAGGGGTGGGGGATGCTTGTGCCTGACAAAGTAATGCAAAGCCTTGTCCTACTTCCTTGACAAAAATGCTGCCTTTAGACTCAGTTGAAAATGAAGGCGCTTTAGCTCCTACGGGCTCTAGAAAATTTGTGAAAATTATTAACGATCATCCCCAGCTTTGACACAGAGAGATAAAATTATCGTCAAAAAAGAATATAGAGGCAAATTAATATGAGATGAAAATTTGCATACAGTATAAATTGATTTAAAATTGACTTGCCTGAACTTTGGTACGGGAAAAGCCTGAGCTTGACACGATATAGCGAAACTTTGAGACTTATGTCTCGTAAACGCCGATAGCGTAAGGTCCGTAGAAAAGGTTGGCGGTTTTGAACTTACAGGCTCTGTAGAAAATTGTTTCATTATTTTTAGGTAAAATATCTACTCACCTAAATAGAGGAGTAGGGAATGCTTGTGCCTGACAAAGTAAAGCGAAGCTTTGTCCTACTTTCATAACAAAAATGCTGCCTTTAGATTGAGTAGAGAAAGAAGGCGCCTTAGCTCCTACGGGCTCTAAATATGGAAGCTTGTTAACAACACGCAATGAACACCACCTACCTGAAACTTGGTTGAGGGTACCCTTGCGCTTGACAAAGCATTGAGCCACCAGATTTCGCTTCAATGTCATAGTTGTAAGAAGAGGCTGAGGTCGGAAAGGCTGGAGCTCTCGCAGTTACCGGTTCTAAACCAAAGAAATGTAGCTATAAGCTATGAAACTCACTTGAACATAGGAACGGGGTGGGCTTGAGCCTGACATAAAAGAACGAGGGGTTGCTCTGCCATTTTTGTGAGCGTGGTGCTTTTGAATTCCAGGGAAAAAGACGGCGCTTTAGATCCAATAGGTTCTGTGAAATAACGTTCACAATGTACTGTTGCTTACCTGAATTTGGGGACAGGGAAAGCTTGCGCTTGACACAAGAGCGCAAAGTCTTGACCTGTTCTGCGAGTGATTCCAGAGAACTGAACGTCGTTCGAGAAGGTAGGGGACTTTGAGCCAACAGGTTCTACAATATTGAAGTAAATATTTAGTAAATTCACCTGAATGATGGCACTGGGAAACCCTGGGCCGGACACAAGATATTCAGTCCCTGTCCAACATCTCTCACATACCATGAGAATTTACTATCAGTAGCAAAGGTGGGTGACTTGGATCCGATAGGTTCTAAAAATTTGAAAATGAGCTGAATACTACAAGAAATTCTGTATCTACCTGAATTGGGGTACGGGATATCCCTGAGCACGACAGAGTAATGCTAAGCTTTGTTCCGTAGGTCGCACGAACCATGCTAATTTATCATCTGTAGAAAACGTAGGCGACTTGGAACCGATGGGCTCTGAAAACGTATTAATACGATACAATGCTCACCTAAACGCTGGTACGGGGAAGCCTTGAGCGGGGCAAGTTAACGCAAATTCCAGACCAGCCTGAATTTCGAATGATTGTAACTTTGAGACGCTCGAGAACGAAGGGCCCTTTGGAGCCAATTGGTTCTAGAAAATAAACGAGTACCTGAACATAGGGGCTGGGGATGCCTGCGCTGGACAAAGCAAAGCGAAGCCCTGTTTAACGTCCTTAACGTACCACGCCATTTTGAAATCCGTAGAGAAAGTAGGGGCTTTCAGACCAACAGGCTCTAAAACAAATGCGTCTATATTAATGAGTTCAAAACTCACCTAAACGCTGGAACCGGGAACGCTTGGGCCAGACAAAGTAAGGTTACACTGGAAAGTACTTTGAATTCCACAAATTCGATTGTTTTGGTCGGAACCTTTGGTGGGGCGCTATTAATGGGCTCTAGAAAAGAAGGATGCTGTCAGATATTTTACCTGGAGGAAGGAAGTGGATAAGCTTGAGCAGGACACAGCAATGTCACACTAGCATTGACTTGTGCATTAAAACCCCTACTGTTATCCATCGTGGGAAATTTCGGAGGAACTCTTCCTACAGGCTCTGTGTGAAGGTGAACATTTACAATTTATGAAATTTAATGTTGAAAACTTTTACCTGAACATTGGGACTGGGTATGCTTGGGCCGGGCAAAGTATTGTTACAGTATTATTGAGGGAAGCCTCGGTTATATCAATAACTTTTGTTGCTACTTTTGGTGCGGCGCTACCCATTGGTTCTACGAAAGAAATGTAATATTTTATTTCCAAAAAGAAGTACAATTTAGTACCTGAAGGCTGGGGCTGGGTACGCCTGTGCTGGACAGAGAATGGTAATACTTTCACCTCCCGTAGCATCGAAAGCCCGACTTTTATCACCAGTTGTGAATTTAGGCGAGACTTGACCGACTGGTTCTAAAGGGCCAAAACGCTTTTATTTACAATGTTTTCCAGATTTCGATTGATAAATCAATGAAAACTAAACACTTATAAAATGTATTTTACCTGAACATTGGAACGGGATATGCTTGCGCCGGACAAAGTAATGTGACTGTATTATTGAAAGAAGCTTCCGATATATCGATCATTTTCATCGCTACTTTTGGCGCAGCACTACCCATCGGCTCTACGACAAAAGTTATCTATATTACTTAAGAATATCTCTAATACCTGAAGGCTGGGGCAGGGTAAGCCTGGGCTGGACACATAATGGTGACTTTTCGCCTCCCGAAGCGTCAAAAGCTCGCAATTTACCACAAGTTGTGAATTTTGGTGAGACTTGACCGACCGGCTTTAAACGGACCAAAAAAAAAACATCAATTTGTATTCTACTAGCGAACCGCCCCGGCTTCGCACGGGTGGAATGCTGATACTAGATTATACTTAAAAACCTTCCTGTTGAATCACTCTATAAAAACCGCATCAAAATCCGTTGCGTAGTTTTAAAGATCGAAGCATATAAGTATGTATAGGGACAGACATCGGGTAGCGACTTTGTTTTATACTATGTAGTGATTCTGCTTTACCTGAAGGATGGGACGGGGAAAGCCTGCGCCGGACATAAGATCGTCAGACTAGTATTACACATAGTACTGAAACTCCTCGAACTGTCCATCGACGGAAATTTCGGTGAAACTTGACCCACAGGCTCTAAAGAAATAAAATGTAAATAAAACAGTAGTACCTGAACATTGGAGAGGGAAACGCCTGAGCGGGGCAGAGCAAAGTGACACACGAGTTCGAAGAATATGTAAAGCTGCGGCCAGTTTCCATCGATGGAAACTTCGGCGACACTTTGCCCATGGGTTCTGTTCGGATTACAATGAAATTTGGTCAAGTACCTAAATGCTGGAGCAGGGAACCCTTGCGCTGGACAAAGTAATGGAACTCCATTTTCCTTGTTGGCAATAAAAGTTCGACTAATGTCTCCTGTTGGAAATTTCGGGGATACTCTTCCCATGGGTTCTATGGAATGAAGATTTTATACCAGTGTTAAAAATAAAACAAGAAAACTACTCTTACCTAAACATGGGAGTAGGAAACGATTGAGCGGGACAAAGTAGAGCCATGCTTTGGTTGGCTTCGTAGTTAAATTGTCTACTCTTTTCTAAGCTCGGAAATTTCGGAGATACTTTCCCCATAGGTTCTGTGATAAGAATTAATCGCAATAAATAATTACTCCAAAATTTTGTTATGATACCTACCTGAAAATTGGGACTGGGAAGGCCTGAGCTGGACATTGTAACGCAAATGCCTGGTCTTTCTTGATTGCGATCATTGTACTCATGACGACGGACGCTAGGTTCGGTGACACATGCCCCACCGGTTCTACAGAAGCAGTACCAAAGAGTGATATCAAAAGGATGCTGACTTTACCTGAACAGTGGGGTCGGATAAGCTTGGGCAGGACACTGCAAAGCGTATGATTCGTTTTTCTTTACTTCGAACATTGTCCCGGTGAGTAATGTGGCAAACTTGGGAGGAACACGACCGACCGGTTCTAGAAATATTGTTGAATGATAACTAGCTCATGGAAGCTACCTGAACGCTGGGACAGGAAACGCTTGCGCAGGGCACTGTAACGTAAACGTAGCGCCGGAGGTCGTTGCAAACATGGCACCGATTTGCGTTGTAGACATTTTGGGTGGTACTCGCCCTATAGGCTCTGAGGAATGACGCAGAGCGTTAATGGAAAAGTCTTACCGGTACATGGGCGCAGGGAAAGCCTGCGCGGGGCAGAGCAAAGCGATGCTAGAGGACTGGTTAAACTGGAAGCCGCTGGTTGTCTGCGCACTAGCGAATTTAGGAGGCACCCGGCCCACTGGCTCTGCGCATGTTGGGAGAAGGAATCACGGACAAGCGACACGAGAAAGGAACTCAACTGAAACGACAGGCCCTATTTGCCCCTACTCTTCTCTTAAGGGACTTTAATCATTAACTTGTGAAAACCGCGCGAGTCAAGGCTCTACAGGGTACCCTATCCCAACATTCAGGCAAGTATAGTTACAGCTGGAAGCTTGGAGATATAAATCGATTTATTTCTCCAAGCTTCACGTTTAAATAAATTCAAGAAATATTAGGAAACCATATAAGGGGTTCGTGTCGTTGTGAAAAGTATTGTGTTTGTATATTTCTTGAATTTAGCGAACAGTTTAAAAAATAAAATAGACAGAACATTCCCATAAAATAGCCAATTAGGTAAATACGAACACAAAATCTTGATTTAATGTAAATCTCAGCTTTTACTTTGAGAATATTCCGTGCTTATTAAATATAATGCTATGAATAATTCATTCAAATATATTTTATGAAAACAAACCGCCTGAAGTAATTAAAGATTTTTATATTACTCTTATCTGGCTGAGACGTTACAAACTTTAAGAATGCATAATTCAATTAAAAACATAAGGCACAGAAATCTAAAACCTCAATGACTTTAGGCTTCAACACCGCTATAAATTCATTGTTTTTATTATCAAAGCAGGAAAATTGGGCATAATTTAAAAACAGTAGAAGCTGCCGAAGCTGGAACATCAATCATGAATGAATTGAAGCTGGTTCACAGACCATGAATGAATTGATCGCGTGTTAATCAACTATTGAATATATAAAGGACTTACCCGTGATGACCAGTCGTCCCTTGGTAGCGGAAAGTCTAGTTTCTCCGGTAAGTCTATGCTTGGTGCGACATTGGTAGGATTTGTAACCATCCTCGGGTCCTACATCTCTTATATGCAATTCTCCTGATGGAAGCACTAGGTATTTCCCCTCTGAAAGATAACCAATAAGTTATAGAAAACAATTCTCCATGTTTAAAATGTATATAAATTTCATTTCAGCGCAACATAAGGTCGCGATTACTTATAAACTCCATCGCATGCATATTAGCCTAAGGAAGAAAGGAATAAGGATGAGGTAGGCCGTGAGGCCTATGGAGCTACGGAAACAGTTCTATGAACAGAGCCCTACGCGAATCATAAAAATATTTTATCTGAGGAAATCGCTTATGAAATACCTCAAAATGAAATTAGACAAAATATAAACGCGACTGTTTAAAGTAGCTTCTACCAAATATAATGCATAGCTCATTTCGAATTAGATAAATCCCATAGTTGAAGATTATGTCTCAGTAAAGCCTCGTACCATAATCTTTGTTAGCTGAATCGAGTTTGATCTCAATCTCCTCGCTGTCCTCGCTGATGATCCAAGAGTTGACGGTTACGTACTCGGATACAAAACTCGGAATGTGACATTTCAAGATAGCGCTATTCCCTCTCAAAACATATTCCTCCATTAGATTAACGGCGTACGCCTGAGAAACCACTGAAACAATGAGATTGTGTAAGAAACACTCTTAAGGACGTCCGAGACATTTTATTGTCATATGAAATTATAACAAATAAACCTCCGACTTCCTCAGCGTATCGAACCAGACAAATGGAAGGAATAGATTAAGGGTAACGGAAAATAGAGTATGGAAAGGAATACTGGAAAATAGACTCTAAAAATCTAACCAACTACCTAAGTTCGAAGCAGCTTCCAGTTTTATTTCTTCTTCATTCTCATCTTCGGAAATTATCCAGGAATTTACAGAGACATACTCAGAGACAAAGCTAGGTATTTGACATTTTAAGATGGCAGCGTTACCGCGTAAGACGTATTCTTCCCAGAATTTTACATCGTAAGCTTGCGACACGACTGGAATTAAAATATTTTCAATGAACCTCAATCTTTAATTCCATTGAATTTTTAATGCTGACAAAATTCACCTGACTCGCCTGTTCGAGGGTGGATGAGGAAATAAGGAACGGTAAAGGGTGTATCCGGTTACCTAAATTGAACTCAGAATCTAAATTGATTTCCATCTCTTCGACGTCCCCTTCAGATATGATCCAGGAGGATATTGTGACATATTCGGTGACGAAACTGGGAATGTGACATTTTAGGATAGCGGCATTGCCGCGCAATACGTTCTCTTCCCAAAGATTTACTGTGTAGGATTGTGAAACCACTGCAACAAATTGGGCAATCCTCAGATTTATATGTAGGCATTTAGAATGAGCTTTCGTTCACAAAATGTTTTTACATCTAAACCAATATACAAAAACGATGTTAGGAGGGGAAAGAGGGATTTTGTTTTATTCATGAAGTCTAGTCAGATATACCCAAATTAAAAGATTCGTCTTGTTTAATCTCCATTTCATCGACGTCTCCCTCGGATATAATCCAAGACGAGACTGTTACGTATTCAGTGACGAAACTGGGGATGTGACATTTGACGATAGCCGAATTCCCGCGCAAAACATTCTCCTCCATCAAATTGACCGTATACGCCTGGGATACAACTGAAAAGATTTGAGATTTCTATACTCTTTGTTACGAAGAAGGTCACATGCACAGGATGGGATGAAAGGATCGCGGTGGAAACAATGTCAGTCAGTTTCAGATACCAATGTCGTTTGAATCTGCTTTGATTTCCAACTCATCGGTGTCCCCCTCAGAAACTATCCAAGACGACACACTAACGTATTCCGTCACGAATGTAGAGATATGGCATTTTAAAATAGCAGCATTTCCCCGCAGCACGCTTTCTTCCATTAAATTCACGGTGAAAGCTTGCGACACCACTGTAAAATTATAGGATTTGTAGTTCACCATGCGGCTACAAAAGCTAATAAAAGAGTAAAGGATTGTGTGGTAAGGGACTGGACTTATAATTAGCTGTCCATATTTAAATACCCTCATTATCAACAGCGCGTTCGGCTTTTATTTCGGTCTCCTCATCCCCCTCCGATATAATCCACGCCGCAATTGACACGTATTCAGTCACAAAACTTGGTATAAGACACTTTACTATCGCTGCATTGCCCCGCAACACATTTTCTTCAACCAAATTTACCGTATAAGTCTGAGACACAACTAGAAGCGAAAAATATGCCAAAGTGAGATAAATCAATGATGAAAATATGATTATGGGGAGGAAACGGGACATGGTTCGTAAAGTATTCTCAAGCAGTGAGGAGTACCATAGCTGTCGTTCAGTGCGTACTCTCCTCCTGCGGTATCGTGCCAAGAAACAACTTGCACATGGTCAGACACGAACGAAGGGATATGACACTTGAACACAGCAGCGTTACCACGGATCACGTAGATGTCATACACTTGCGACTCGTAGAATTGATTCACAGCTGGAAAATTGATATGACGTTACTATCATTGCTAGTCTCGTCCAATTGAAGTCAGGGATTTGGAGTGCGGATAGGGACAATTGGGGCCGCGGTACTCTCGATTACCGTAATTGTTCTCGGAGCCGTTGAACGAATACGTAGTGTCAGTGTCGTCATTCGCCACCCATTCTACGACTTGAACATAATCAGCTACGAACGATGGGATTGAACACTTTACGATTACGGAATTGCCACGTAAAACGTCTTCGTCGATGACACGAGGTTCATAATTCTGATGGACAACTGTACAACAATAATCAGTTAAGGTAAAGCAGGATATTCAAAGGGACGGGACATGGAGGTCTTCAGCTAGAAAACTAGAATCTACAACTGTTTACTACCAGAGTTGTAATTCTTATGTTCGTTGGCGTTAACAGTATCGTTGTCCATAATCCAAGCCTCCACGTGAACGAAGTCGGCGACGAAGGACGGAACGATGCATTTGAGAATGGCGGTGTTGCCTCGCAAAACGAACTCATCGTTCACTCTAGCCTCATATGGTTGCAGTACAGCTGCGATAAACAATATAGGTGGAAATAAGGGATTTGGAATTTATATAGATTGTTCAGTTCTCGCTACGTGTTTACCCTCTTCATTGCCAGGGTAATAGTTGCCACCTTCGCTGTCCATCCACATCTCAACATATACGAAATCGGACACAAAGCTAGGCACCTCACATTTCATCAGAGCAGCGTTGCCGCGAATCACATATTCATTATCAGCCTCGGCTTCAAAAGGCTGTGAAACCACTACACAAAAGAGAACAAGTCAATTAAAAGCTTCTAAATAAAACAGAACAAAAAGGACGTTTAGCAGGATCATTAAAAAGCAGTGGTGAGGGATAAAGAATAAACTCTATAGAAAAGTAATAAAAAGGTACCCGGGCCGCCGTTTGTATTATTTATGGTAAGTATTTGTCCATCGTCCATAATCCAGGCCTCTATATAAACGAAGTCGCTAACAAAAGATGGAATCTTGCAGTGAACAATAGCTGCGTTCCCTCTAATCACGTACTCGTTTTCGGCTTCGGTCACGTAAAACTGCGACACGACTGAAGAATAACAATTAGATACTTAGTTGGAAACGAGCAGGTACGAGGTGTCAGGACATACATTGAGGGACGGGAAGTGGACATATTGTTTAGCGAGGCCATTGATACCCATATCGTCGGAGTGATTTATAACTGTGCCCTCTTCGTCGATCCACGCCTCAACCTTTACGAAATCAGCGACGAACGATGGAATAGAGCATTTTAAAACAGCAGCGTTGCCTCGAATTACGTATTCCTTTAGAATCTCAGCTTCATAGAACTGATTTACGACTGAAAGAAGACACGGTTTCTCAGACTTCAATAGCATTTGTTAGGATAGGATAACAGGAGGATGGGAGATAAGAGTTGTTATTCCAAGTACCGATATCATCGGTGGGCAAGTACTCTCCGCCGTCTGAGTCGACCCAAGCTTCAACTTTAACGAAGTCCGCGACGAAAGAAGGAATGTTGCATTTAAGTATAGCCGCATTGCCTCGAATGACATACTCCGAGACCACTTCAGCCTCGTAGTATTGTGTTACCACTGGAAAATGCGGTTCGTATATCACAAAGGGATAGGAGAAAGGAATGTGAAATTAATAGTAACGTGAACAAGTGGTACCGTCTCCACCCTCTGGCTCGCCAAGAACAAAGGAGTTGCCAACCTCGTCGTGCCACGAGACAACGTTCACAAAATCGGCTACAAAAGACGGTATAGAGCACTTGAGGAGAGCAGAGTTACCGCGAATGACGTATTCGTTGTTTACTTCTGATTCGTACTGTTGTTGAACCACTGTGGAGATAAGTATAGGCATTGAATTCAATACATCAAAGTGGGTTGGCTCTATGAACGAGTAAATCGATTATGAAAGACTTCCGTCAAGTGTTGGAGTCATTAAAGTAGAAAGGAAATGGAACAGGGTATTGAGAAGTGTTGGTGAAATAACCGTAATTTTCTCCGGGAAGAAAGTCCTCGTCCTCTGTATGCCAAGAGACAACTTGAACGAAATCGGCGACGAACGACGGAACCTGACACTTCAACAAGATACTGTTTCCCAGAATCACATACTCCTTGTTTACGTCTGTGTCATAACTTTGGGAAACCACTTTCATAAAAAAAACAAAACAAAGTAGTTAATTAATTTGATAAACCTGTAAAGCTAAATTTATTATAATAAAATAATTCTAATACAATTATGGGCTCTTTTTACAACCTTCCGAGTATTAAGTAACTCGGGGACATTAAGCTTATACAAGTTTTGCGTTTAGCTTGGTAAGGAGGTTGGGTCACGCGTGAAAAAATTACATGTTTTTACTATTTTCTAGGTTCTTCAAGTAGTTTTGATAATATATAAGATGTTTTGCGCACATTGTAAGCCATTTTCTATGAACACACGAATCAAACTGCGATAATTATTTTTTCACGCGAGACCAATCCCCTTAACAATCTAAACGCAAAACTTATCGTACCTAATATACAAAAACCTTTAAAAGGCGATAACGCAAGAACATCTTAACCCACCCTAACTAGTTTTTAAGGATGTAAATTAAGACCCATGTCTACATTAGCTGTAATATAATCTCTGACCGGTCTATAAGTTACAGCTGTTAGTAGCTTTATTCAATTGACCTTATTTGGCCCCGAGACGTAAAGGGCAGCGCCCTATGATGGCCAATCAACTGCTTTATTCGTCCTAACATGCTGTAAAAGCTTCAATGAATGGGTGCGTAACGAACCATAGGGATATAGATGATATTTTACAAAAGCTCCACATTTCAAAAATTAAAAAATCTTTTATTATTTTTACTACAATTTCCAGTTTACCCTAGGCTTTCAGACATGCTTTTTGTGAAGAAGATTATCATTTACTTCTAGTGTAGCCAATTAGTTTCGCTTAAAACGATTAAACACTTTTGCCTTTGATCATAACGATGAAAAAGGAGCGATGTTATTTATTTACAACTGTTTTGAGATGTAAATTATGGCAGTAGCCATATTGGTAAGCCTGTCATACGGTATCGTATAACAAACGATCTCGGGTCATGAGTCAACACTAGGAACTCCGAATGAATATATTATCATGCTCAAGATGACATATTTATCTCCACACTATCACACTTTTGTGTTGGTGGTAGACATGGAGTTGAATTTATGATCCTTTAGTATTCATTTTTTTACGAAATGTTGAGTTAAGCTGACACTTATTTCCTATGGTAAATATGACTACTTGAAGACCATTCTTGCGTTATCGCCATTTGAAGATTTTTGTTTATTTTGATTACAAGTAATCAAACATGTAAAAATATGATAGATTCAAAACGTATTATTATACTTTAATCGGTCGCAATGCCTCAACTTATCATTTCAGTGGACCGAATTAATCTTAATGAAAGCTGGGACCATTGAAAATGCGAGATTTTTGCGTGAACCTAGGTTTATTTATACTTATACAGTTTAAAGATCAAACCATAATGATGTTCAGATGATTTGTACTGTTGTGGTGAAAAACGAATTGGTAATAAAGGTCGCTTGAACCTAATCGATGAGGGCAGCGCAAGATCGGGTCATTGTGATGATAATGGCGGCATATATCCAGCTGTGGACTTCTCTCAGTTAAGATGATCGAGATGATTATCTCTACGTATGGTCATCCGAAATGATAAGATATTGGTATGGAGTCTACACAGCAAAGTGAGCGGGTCTATAAAAAGTTGACGAAACACTGTTGGCTGCCTTCATTTGTGTATGATATTCATACACTGAAATGTCGCACCAACCCGCCCGGGCTGTGTTGCCAGCTTTGGTGGATTTCTATCTCTACTAGAGGTATATATGTAAGTACTGTACAAAATCGAGTTAGAGTCGTAGCGTAGGAGATAACTTACCAGCTCGCACATTTACGTCCCTAGAATGGATAGTTCCGACGGCGTTACGCGCAAGGCACGCGTACACTTGGGCGTGCACTTCCTGGCGGTAGTCTTCGGCCCGGAACGGCGGGAACAGTAGGTTACCGTTCGCTTGCACCTGTCAAATAGAGGACTTTTTACCTGCTACCTTACCAAGAATGTAGCGCTAAGGTCTATAGACAAACATTGCTGAACAGAGATATATCTTTCATATCTTCAGAATTTTGTTAGTTTGATAACATGGTGTTAATTCAGATGTCATCAAAACTAAACTGTAGGTGCTGACAGCACGAAACATGTTGTTGTCCTTTTCATTACGATCGAAATAAAAAGGATGGAATCATTTTCAGTGCTGACAAATTAGTTAAGTTTTGGCGACATCTGAATTGACACCAATAATGCTTGGAGTTTAGTCGGAAATTCAATTTCTGTCTGGAGTTCTAACATTTTAAAGCAATTTGCTTGTATTGGAGTTCTTAATAGTTCTCCAGGCAGAAGGTTCAACCACGCATAATGTATAAATTCTGTATTGGACACTAACACTTGTACCTGTGAAACATTTATATTTGACTGTCTGCCAAAAGCAAAAGGGCATAGGATATGGAACCTACCTGTCGCAATCCAGGGACGTCGCCCACAGCGGTGCCATCAGCTCGCACCCAGAATACATCAGGGGTCGGGGATCCTCGGGCCGCGCATTCCACGGTGGCTCCGGTCGTGTTGCTGAAGTCTACTCGGTTGAGGGGTTCTTTCATGAATATCGGGCCGATGGTTTCGTCCTCGCATAACACTGACCCTGTGGATAAAGCTGCATTGAGTTTGGAGGTATTGGAGGTCAATTATGGACCTAGTAGTTGAAAACTGCATCTAGCAACAAAGTAAGCAGAGCTTGAATTATGGTCACCAGATGACTTGCAAATTTATACTAAGACACAAAACAAATATTCGCAGTACTTTTTACCATTTTTTTTCTATGGTATACCTACATTTCGTAGGTCAAGACATAATGCTTTTTGAAAAAGAAATCCGAATGTCCCAGAAACCTTTGATCTGCCATAGAAAGTAGATCAAAGGTGGGTGAAATATGGACTATGCAGCTTCGCTACCATTATGATGATAAATGGGATTTGTCGATTATAAAAGTCTCCAACTATTTACCCAACCTTTGCATAGAGTACCTACCTACTTATTTGCATTGACTGTGTACCATTGGTAGGGTAACTGGTATTAAAACCTGCACTAATAATCAATGCTCTACATAAATCGACCTAAGTCGTTGCAGCAGATTGATATTAATGTCCTTAGAAGTACCTAGCTTACTGCACGCAACTAATTATATCACAACGAAGCTAAAACATGGACGGCACGTGTGTGCAAGCGTGTGCATCGAAGTGAGACCCAACTGTGCTAGTTTGATTGTTTATTTGTTTTAACAAGTTAGAGGATCACGAGGACGCAAGCTTTTGTTTTTCATGATCTCCTGCAACTTCAGCTATGAACAGCTTTCAAGTCCGAACGAATTTTAGACATCTTTACTTCGATCATAATACGCGAATAACCTCAATCGTTGTATTTATAGCGTAATCTCATATATTCTTCTCCAGCGTCACTTTCAAAGCAATGACTCTTACCAAGAGGTGCAAATTTGAGAACGCATCTTTCATAAGTCGCCTCTATGCAACGTTTTTCTGGTCATAGCATAAAATGATAGAATAGTGTGTCTGAGTCATACTGCGGCATATTATAAATGCGAAAGGGTTTTTTTTTCCTTTCTTCACGCCTTAACTAAGCAACCAATCGACTTGATTTTGCATAGAGTTGAAAGGATGGAGAGTAACATAGACTACTTCATTGTCCTTGTAAAACATCAAATTAGCATGGGAGATTTATGGAAAAAAATACCTTTTTATCCCCCTACAAATGTGAAATTCTAATTTAACGCGGGTGAAACCGCGGGTAACAGCTAGTAACCCATAATCGGATTTCATGAATCTGCATTTCCATGAGCTGCGGTGGCGGTGCTCAAACGGTTCAACATGGCCCTTCGCTCAGCTCACGACGACGACGACGACGGCTCGACCCAGTTTCAATAAAGCTTGGAAATAATACAAGTGCACGACCTCGCTAACGACCGGGCCACGCTATGGAGTGCATGTGACGAGACTAATTAGTGACCTAATTGCATTGGTACAGCTAAGCGTCCTTTTGTATCCGGCTCGTATTAATGTGAATGATGTGTCAGTCAATTGCGAGTTAAAATAGGGCTGAATAGAGTTTGCAGATCTAAGCTAATTTTGTCAACATAATATTAGTTTCTAGTAAATATTAGGGACATAAATAACTACATACATACCTATAGGTAAACGCAAGTGTTTCGTAGGTAAGGTAGGTAATATCAGACATGTCAATATAAAACAAATTTTAAAGTTTAGGTAGAATACTTTATATACATATACTCAAGTGTTCTCTCTTCACAGAATTTAATAAAAACTTTCGTTGATAATCAACACATTGATTTCAATAAACGGTTAAAAATTCAAAAGCTTTCATTCGAACGCTGAACAAAAAATAGCAACAAAAGGAAAAACTCGAGGGCGTAAGTGGTCGACAGATGTGCTCCGGCGCACGCTTCTGATTGGTCGACTGCATGACAGATGTGCTTCTCAATCTGATGGAACGAGGTAGAAACGAAGGACCAGCCACGGATGTTGGTTTAGCTATGGTCTCCCATACAAGTTACGAATCTTTCATTCTCTTCTCGTGTATTTTTCTGGGCGAGTTTTCGTTTTTCTGGCACTATGGCGCTCATTAGGGGACGCTACGGGGAGGCCTATGTCCAGCAGTGGACTAATATAGTATTAGGCTAATGATGACGAAGTCAGTCTAGTGTTGAAGGACATAGGGCTGATTTTGTCCGAGGATTCGCTCGTTTGATGCTATGTAAAAAGTACCTAAGAACTCTGGTACATACATATACATATCTATCAATACAGTAACATCATATTCAGAATTGAACCAGTAGTTCCGGAGATTATTCATTACGTCGTAGATAGAGGGATGTGATTGCTTCGAAATTGAATGAACGATGCACGTGCAACAACACTGACGAAGCTTTTTATACGGGGCCAGGTGTTTAGATATAGATTCACTATTTCTTGTCAGCATTTTTGTTCTGCCTTTATTTACCAGCATGCTTTAAGTGCTTAGCTAGATTGAATTGTTTAGGTGCTTGGTAAGCGAATTAAATTGTAAACTGATAATAATATTAATTAAATTTACAATACAGCTACAAACATGGTCTCGGTGGTCATATAAAATTCTAATAAACCGACTTTCGCTAACATAAAACTATCGGGTATTTATTGCGTTCCTATTCTGCACTTTCGCTAGTAACCATAGGCTTAGGATATTTTTATATTAACAATAGGTTTCGATAGTGTTATATTTATTTTTAGGCGCGGCTCAATCAGATAATTTACCTAATGTAACAGATAACAGGCTAAATAATAGTATCCTATCTCATTGTTACCGTATGAAATATGAAAAAGAAGCAACACTGACCGTGTTGCTAACTGATCGCTAAGTAAATCCTTGTTTTGTTTTGACGTCTCTTTCCGTTGACCGGTTTGTTACAAACATTACCAAAATATTACGGTGTGACTACATTTATTTTTGTATTGGTAATAAATAATAATGGATAGGTTTAGAGATGCAATACAACAAATAATAGAGCTATCATTGCTAAGTTAGATTCTACCTAACAGCTTAACAATAATCATCAATTCATCACATTAACATACAATAAGATAATGACTGGAAATGAGCCAAGAGTTTTAAATGATCTTTGCTAATTAAGTACATACCTACGAACTTGCCTTTAAGACAGCAGACTGTTTTATAGAACGCAGAATGATTAAAATACAGTAAATTAGCTTTTTAAGATTTAGGTTTGATAAAGCAATATTGACTGAATGGATTATTAAACACCTACCAGCTGGACGAGTCGCGATAAAAGTTAAAAGGTACAAGTTCTTACAACATAAACAATTGCTTTACTGCAATGATAACAAAGGAATTTGTGTCAGAGCCGTTGTAAAAATTCTAAACTGTGAATACCAAATGCAGGCCATGAATTTTCACAAAAGACGCGACAGAGAATTCCAGAGACAATTTGTCTCTGAGCTCATGTTCAGAATCCGAAAAGAAAACGGTTAATCGACTTAAACAACCAGTGTACTGTATAGATTTGAATGTCTAATTTAGAAAACTATCAACGGTCCTCGTCTTCGGCGCTAAAGGGCATAAATGCATTTTTAATAGAATTGAGACGTAGAAAACAATATGCGTTCTGTCAGACTTAAGGATCCGGCTTAAAACAATCCCTATCATAAAATTAGCTTAGTTATGGATGGTGTAAAGTTTTGACGCCATTATTCCATCCATAAACGGGGGTCGTTCACTCGCCGGAATTCCTCCAAAGCGCTACCGTGCGTGTTATATTATCATCATCTTTCTTATCTTTAAGAAAAAGTCTGTATGTTTCACAATTTTCTTGCAACACCGCTTTGTAGAGCGCTGAGATGCAAACATTTCAAGGCAAGGAATTTAGGATTTTTTTTTTTTTTCTGTTGTCTCGCAGAAGACTATTTTTGTATCGGTAACGTATTCTAATATATTTTTTATTTCTTTACTGTAAATTCAGTGTTGCTAGCTATTTTTGATCTCTTAAAGTGTGTATCGGGCGGGGTCTCCATAGTATGATCTGTTCTGAGGTGCATCGTCACCTGCGGATTCCGCTTTGTTTGTTTACATATATACCTATAAACACAGGTGTTGCACAAGCTTAGCCATTAGGCATGGAAATAATTGCTACTTTTAAATCATTATCATTCAATGATATTATAAAAAAAAATCACAATGATTTCACATGTGATATTTCACTGGCAAATGATTTTTCATACCTAAGATTACCCTAGCCGTCATACGTTCCGTATGCTAAAAATTAAGTATGAATTATAATTCATACTTCATTCTTAGCATACAGAACGTGATAAATTATCATCAATGTCGCTCCTACAGGTAGCGCTGCGCTCTTCTTACTCGTACACATTTTGACATTATACCTAGCGGCAACGAATCAGCAAAATATGGTTGTTCTTTCTAACACGCCCGTTCTAGCATGATTCGTCGTCATACCCACTCGCTCTACGTCGATGTTATTACGATGATTTCCGTATTATTTACGAACGATGCGATTTCATTAAGTGTGATTTTTCACATGCTACATGAAGAAAGGTAGCATATGCGATATATGATAATGCAAATCATATGATAAATCACATGCTATTTGTGATATGTTCCATGCCTATTAGCCATAGTTTAAGTTACGTTGCTTTGTGTAGACGGAATGCGCTGTCGCCTTACCGAATCCGAAGCACGACTCTATTCGTAAATTGATGGTCTTTTAAGCCGAATTATCATCTATTGTGGTATTATCTTGCTTACGTATGTACGTCCTACACATATATTTGGTTGGACGAACATATAATATGCATCTTCTATTACGTATTAAATAAACCTACATAACAATATTGATGTTTTTATTTTAAGGAGAGACGTTTTTTGTCTCGTAACGGTGGTATAGAAAACATTATAGGCTGGCTCAAAAATCTTGTATCGAAAATTATTGAGTGGATTGTCTCTAGTAGTTATATAATTTAGATAAAAGCATCTGCATCGAATAAACTCAAAACATTGCCATGGGAGCTAAACCACAGCAAAACATTAACTATAAAACAATGATGCATGCATGTCGTTGTAAATACATGGGAAAGTCTTGAATATGAAGATGGACGTCTGCCAACAAAAAATGCATTTGCCATTTGTGCAATAATCATAAATCCATCAATGCATACCAAGAAACATTGAGATGGGAGCGTTACATTCTTTGGTGGTGTTTTCAGCTCAATTTAGATTACCTAGTCCGGTGTCTACGAGATTATAATCACAGGCAGTTATTGAATAAATCCTACATCTTTTAAGCAGGACGTCAAACAATTCAGAAGGCACCTAATAGTAGAGTTGGTTCTCTAGCAACTAGCATCCAGTCATCACACAATAGATACTTGGGTACATAGGTAAAGCATCTAACGTTTTTGATATGTGTGAAACATTATTTAACACATATAACCTGGGTAAAGTTCGAAATGCAATATTTAACGTTATGAGATCATCTTGTTATTAGATGCGTAATTTTAGCGATTTTATGGTAAGGCCAGTGTGGACAACGACAGATCAGAAGATATAATCAGATTAAGTGGATAAAATAATCAAACATGTTGCAGCATAATTATTTTTTATTTTATAATAATAATCATAAGTTTCATTTACTTTTGATTTCATGGAAGTAAGCTCAGTTAGTAATATTCTTGTCTTCGTGAATCTAAATTACTATACCATAACTCATTTACATATGTTTATTTTTATTCTATAATTGTCATTTTAATAGAGGAGTTTAGCTCTACCTACATACATATGTATATATTACCTACCTAGATATTTCATGTTTAGATATCTAGGTCTTCTAGTTGCATGTTCTTTTATATTTATTATGTATACCTATATAATACCTTAATATGTGGATAGGGCAGTGGTCCACAGTAAGAATATCATTAAAAATTATATTATTTGAAGTATTTTTATCGATGTAATAATAATGTATGTAATGTAGTCGTTTGTTACTCCTTAAATAAATAAATAATTCTGCTTACCATGCACTTGATTTGGGTTTAAAAATCATGTTTGCAATCCTTTGAGCCCTGTTCGTTGACCATGTTCTAGATTTTTTATTGTGCTGTACATCCATTAACCTCATTCCTATTGTAAGGGTGTGTGTCACTTTAGTCACCGCGGTTGTTTTATTTCTTCAGTTTGGTTATCTTTCGAAGAATAATGTTTATAAAACGTTCTACTGGGTATAAAAGTTGCAGTGAATCACGGCCGTCGTCGTGACCTTCGAACACGGCGCCGCGTTGGATCGAAAGGCCAACGTTCTGGGTGTTTGTGTAAATCCTAGGTTTTAGCGTAGAGTAGGCATGTGCATGAACCCGCCGACCTCGCCACTGCTAATAAACAAGACTAGCGATAAGCAAACCGATACAGAAATTAGAATAGATGTAGGATTTGGATGTTATCTTATCGCACACATTGTTTGGGTAACATGAGTGGTACAGATTTAAAAGTCAAATTTTACTAAAAACAGACCTTATATGTAATCTAAGAGCATGCTTTGTTATTCCATATTCGATGTTTATTGAGTCATCTGGTATCTGGTACCCATAAGCATAACACAAACTCTACTTTGGGACTGGATGATTCTGTGTTGAAAAAGTCAATTCAACATTATTTATCATCATAACTAAATAGAGCTTAGGACTTTTCTCTTGTCGAAGAGTGGTAAAAGGCAGATTAGCTGAGTCTGCAAGTTTTTATTGAAAACGTATAACCTAGCTTCTTTTTGCAGCCGCCAGCCCATCGATCCTTTTTCAAATCATACTATAAATACTAGTATTGTAAATTCCAAAGTTATTCTATCTGTTGTCTTTTCACGCCTTAACGGCTAAACGGAACTTAGTAAAGTTTGGCATGTTATCCCAGGTAAATATATAGGCTACTTTTTATCTTCGAAACACGCATGCGAAGCTGCATGCAGAATCTATAGTTATAATATAAACACAGAACGAGTACCGTCAGTACCTAGCGTGTTTTATAAAACCAACGAGTTTAGCAGACCTGAATCAGAACCTGCTCTATCTTGAATCAAAATAAACGTCAACCTTATCCGATCCTGTTTGCATTCACTATTTATAGACCGTGTAAAGAGTGTTTATTAGAGATTTGAACCCAGGGTCTACTTTACGGAGTCAAAACGTTAACACGTGCTCGCTAAATACGTGATAACGCATAAGAACAGAGGGAAGGCGCTACGTCTCGATTGCTTTGTTGATGATGGGTAACATTCACACAGCAGAGCATCCAACTGAAATTTATTTGATCCCTGTTCTTTTTATTCTACTTGATAGACCTTTGTTTGACCACAATCTCACCTGATGGAACGTGACGATGTGGTCGACGGTGTATCGCGAAGGTCTAGAGATCAGATTGTAATTGGCTGGAAAAACAGAAGCAGGCAACGAGTTCCATTCCTTAGTTAGCGGACCTCTATTCTCATTTATTCTAAACTGATAGCGTTACACGTTGTCGAGGGAAAACTATGGGGTAGCGATTTGTGACGTGCAAATACATATTAGTTCGTTGCCCAGACTCGGCCGTGTACCTTTTGGAGATATGACGCGTTCTGTGGCTGTATCGATCCGTGACGACACACACCTCCCCTTTTACTCCTGCCCCTGGATGGCGTGCTACACATTTTTCCTAACAATTTTAATAATACGCATTTTTTTGATTATCGTTTAGATTTATAGGTAGCTTTGCTACGCCACATATTGTTTTAATTAAATTGTAAGCGTTCCTTTTAAACCGACTTCGATCAGGAGGAGTTTATATGTTCGGATGTATGCATGTATAAAAAAAACACAACCATCCATTTATGTACATAAATTTCTGTCATTTATGGACCGATTTGGATGATTCTTTTGCTGTACTCATATTAGTTGAATCCGAAGTGGTCCCGTAAAAATTTTATTCCTGGGGCATTAGTAATTTATCCCGAAAAACTTAATAAACAGTTTTAAACTAAGGGATTTGAAGTCGTATTTTTTTTCAAAACTCTAAAATTTTTTTATCATAAATTTTGTATAAATAGAATTTTCCTCAGCAGGCTTATAACGTGCAAAGCTAAACGAGTTAATGTGAAATGAAGTTTAATTCCTCGATCGAGGCGGGCAAGCTGGACTATCTCAATTTGAAATCCATTATGATCAATTTAACTCGATTATCGATACCTTATAAGTGTAGACAGATATAGCAGGTTGCAGGTAAGTACTTACAATCTACTTCAATTAGAAGAAATTAAGTTTATATCGCAGTAGTCTAGTCTATTTCACCTATAAGAGGTCAAAACGCGTGTGATATAAAATTGTACCCAAGATTAGCTACTTATAGAATATAATAGTATGTAGTTTGTCACTGTTCTATCCGTTTGTTTTCTCTTTATGTCTTTTTTAAAAACCTTTAAAAAACCAGTATACCACAAATGGAAAAGGCTATGTTTCACCATTATGCATAGTCGACATAAATATGACGACCACTGTGGCGTGGCGGGCGAAGGTCCGCCTGCAACGCAGGAGGTTGCGGGTTCGATTCCCGCCTCGGGACAAATGTTTGTATGATCTGCAAATATTTGTTCAGGGGTTCTGGATTTTTTTCTATGTAAAGTAAAAAAATAACTATCTATGTAGTCTATTACATTAAGTATATCAGTTATCTAGTATAGACCCAAAATACAAGCTTTGCTCAGCTTGGGGCTAGGTAATGCTGTGTGAATTGTCCAGCATTATTTATTTATTTATATAAATTTAAAACATGTTGTATCTCACCTATAAAGGCCAATGCCATGTAAGCAGCTAATCCTATGAACGCCATATTAACAGTCACTTCACTACACAGATCACTAGGTTGTTAACTAGCAACTAGAGAGGAAAATTCACAAAACTACTGAAGATCGAAGAACCGCGTTGCGGCGGGCAGTGCCCGATTCTGTAACAAAAAGAATACACACGTCAGGTTATTCACATAAACATGGGATCCAACCCGGCACAAATAGGAAGTAAAGAGCAAAAGTATTTTTTTAACGTGAGCATAAAATAACAGTCGTGAAATATTTTTTTATAATTTAAAAACTTATTTGTAAAACAATCGTTTATTCCATCTAGGAACAAAATGCTTGAGCAGACAAATCCAACGAATCCAAACGCGACGGGGTTAAGTGGTTTGGTTTAAGAGTTCCTATAGCCACCTTCTATATCCATCATCAGACCAGCTCGATGGTACCATAACATTGCATCATCGAAATTACATAAATGTCGGCTCAATCGGTTGAGGATAACTGGTCTATAATTCAGATCAAGTAATCAAGAACACATACATATGTACTAACAGGGCAAGTAGAATAAAATCCTGTGACATGGATCTAAAACAAATTCAAAGAATTTAAGAGCAGCCAAATAAATTTCAATGCAACGTCATCGAAAATAAGAGTACCTATCTAGAATTTAAGACCAACAAAGTCCAATGAATAAAAAGTTGCATGTGAATATGTCGGTCAAAATTTCCAAATGGTAGAGCAGTTCTAACAAAGTCCTGCCCTCGTTGTTCGCCGTCCCTCTTGTAATTTGTTTAAAAGGGGAGATTATAATTGAAGGAGCACGCGACGCGATGTAATAAATGTAATTGCCAGCCACCAGCTAACAAACTAAATATGCATCTATCTGCCGTAGGTACTCAAAAGCCTTATGACTCTGCACTTACATATGTCTCATCAGCTAATATGCGTCCACTCCTGAACATGCCCCTCAATGAAAATGGGTTTTCCCTTTTCATTGAGGGTTTTGGACTAGTCATCAAAATTGTGTATTTAATATTTATTATACCTGAACCATAGGTTACAAAACACGTATTATTATTTTTATTTTGATCGAGATTAAATAATATGTTGATAAAAATAAAAATACAGCAATACGCCATGACACGTAGTACACCAATTAAAGAATACACAACTGTGACGTCATGCCGTCACAATATGTAATGTAAGGGCACTGAAAAAAACTATGGTAAAGGTCTGACTTTTTTCTCTTCACAATATTTTGGTCATTCTGTACCATCAGATGTTCGTGCATCGGTGACGTCATAGACGGACACCACTAGAATTGTAGCGTTTTAGAGCGAAATATTTTCTCAAATCTATTTCTTTTTGCAGAAACTACATTTATTTTGTATTCAGTAGATAACTAAAAACATCTTGGAGTAGTTTCTCAAAATCAGTCATCATGGCAATTGCCATGCGGCAATCCGCATGACAATTGGTGATTGCAGCGAATGTGTAAAAAATACACAGAAGGGAGCTTCTGCCCTTGCTTTTGCAAGTTCCCTAGTCGACTATGACGACATCCACGGGCTGAGTTGAAGGGGTCCATTCTTATGCCACTACCGCCACGGCAAAGGTATAAGTCTATTAATACAATTTTAATCATCCACAAATGTCACAGTATTGTATTTGTTAACAAACACAGAAAAGTTATTTGTTTTATCAATTTTTAACCTCTTATTTGCAGTGGAGTCTAAATGATAATGACATCATCCCAATTTGTAACCTTGGTCAACAGTGGTCTTACTTGTGAGCGGACGGGAAACGGATTTACATTAGTGTTATACTTTATATATTGTAAAGGCTTAAGTAGTATTTTTTCTGTTCACTGTATTAATGTTACCTACTTTTACGGTCCCTGAAAGAGCTTTGCAATAGTGTTTTGTTCAAAGAATAAAGCTTGAGGTGAGTCAGCGTCTTCAAAATGATACTTTAACTAATTTTGTACAACAATTTTCAAAATAATGCATTAACTAATTTTGTACAACAATGGTAAACCTAAGTGCTTTCTAGATAACCCAGAGCATACCTACGAGAACATACAAAATGCGCGATTTCGCCAACTTTATTTAGTTCGTTGCGCGGTCAAAATACAGGTCCTAGCCTTATTAAGTATTCAAAAGCCAATGTCGAGGTACGAGAAACATTGCTAGCATTACTCGCATGAATGATTTGAATTGGCATGAAGCTTTCTGTCGTTCTCACAATTTCTACGGTCTAGGACTGCTAAAATATTATTGGTAATCGAAAAAGGTATTCAGAGTGATACTGCTGCAGCACTGCATGCCAATGAAACAGTTGGAATTGGTATAAGTGTCATGATAATCCTATATTTTACAGTAAATACTAGGATGTTTTTATAGTCAATAGACCTTCGTTTGACCGCAATCTCTGCTACACACCTACTGCTACTAGCGCAGTATAGCATGGCTAAGTGAACAAGATTGAATATATTCAGAGCACAATGAAGTGCGCTATGATAGAGTTCCGAAGCGTTTCTAATTCTACTTCTAACCCCTCTTGATTTAAAAACGGTCATTGAAAGCGCTACTGCTTAAAATAATTTGATTTCCGTTTCCAGTCAAACAGTAGTCATATATTTTAATGTGGATACCGTACCGAGTAACCTCATGCGCGAGTGACGGAAGACTATTTCGGGATCCATTATACAGAAATGGACGCGTATTCGTGTTTAGGTTTTAAGCGAGTACGTTGTACCAGGTTGTACGGCACCGATCCACTGAGATAGGAATCTTTGGACAGCGATCGTTCGTTTATGTAAATGCTACATATATTCTGTGGTACAGCTTAATGCTTTGCTAGTAAGCTTTGAACCTAAACTTCCTACTATCCATGAGACTATATCTAAACACCTTTCCTATCTATTTTCTTTATGTATGTTTATGTTTCCTGTACTTTCTTTAACTGTAATGTGTCGTATTATGTTAAGTGTTATGTGGCCAAAATAAATAAATAAACAGAATGGACTGAAAATAACATACAGCCAATTGAAGGAGGTAGAGCATTCAGTATTTCATAGCATTAACATACAAAGCGTTAAGTCAGAAAAGTCTTAAAGCTCGTAGCAAGCACTGCAAGAGAACACACGGACGGACAGATGTCAATATGTACCTATAAGTGTAGGTAGTACAAACGATTGAACAGATGAATGGCTACAGGAAGCAGCATCTCAGATTGTAAACTAATCCATCCTCTCGGGTTTGTTTGATCAATTTATGACTTATTAATAAAATATCTTCACATTTATTTATGCAGGTTAGTATCTTATCGGTAAAAAATAACAACGTAAACCTACTCGTGTTTTTGATAAGCATATAATCAAAATGCACCAATCGCAGGAAATATAATCTTATCAGTCATTCATTACAATACACCTAGTCACACCGAAGCGACCCACTAAGTATTTTGACTGCGATCACGCAATCTCGGAAAGTATCAAAAAACCGAAATCAATCTGCAATCCTGTTTTTTGTTTTATCAATGCAGTAAGCATTGATAAAACTCAATATAGGATGAAAAACTGTACGAATGAGGTGCAGCCTCTCTGTAGGCATTATTAAGCTCTGAGGCAGAGTAATCGATTCGCCCCAACCAAGCCGTCTGGGATGCAAACCCCCTTTGCCCCACCACCCGACCAACCCAACCCCTCCTTTGGAAGATGGCAAATTCTGCCCATGTCCCCCTTTCCCGTCCTACGCTGTCATACGCAGGATGTGACGGACATTCTTGGAGGATAATGGACGTTAAACGCTCTACTCAAATGGAACGTTTGTAGCAGAATCGTTTCCACTGAGAGCCATTAGGGCTATTATATCTGTGTCCTAAGACTACGAAGGTCGTTAACAGAAAAATATGACTCTATATTATCAAAAGAATCTATTAATGTCTCTAGTTTTTAAACTCATCCTAGATAATAATTATGTGAAATCATCGTTTAGAATGTCCAAAATACAAACCACTCTGTGACGCGGAGTAATTTCACAGTAGAATTGAGAGATGAGAAAGAAAATGTGCGACCCCACGCAAAGTGCGTAGGCGAAGGGTAAGGGAGGAAGGGATACCAAATAGGGCAAGTTCATAAGGGCAGATAAATCGAGGAACCGAATGTCTTGTTACCGTTAGATGATATAAAGGAATCTCAGACAACAGCGTAGTCTACTGCCAAACTAAACAACTGAGAATCTTGGCTTTTATCTTCTGCGATCCCCCTCGAACGGATTAGGAAGAAAGTCTCCTACTGAAATTTAATTTTCTTCGTCGCAGGTGAATTTGCTTGATGTCCTAAATACAGCAAGGAAGAAGCGTTCCAAAATAAACCACGATATAATACAAGGGCGAACGTTTACCTGCAGACTCGGACAAAAAACCGGCTGTCTTTATTGCGAATACTTGCACCTGCCGAACTTGCTTCTTTGTACAAAACCACCATATGTTTCGAATTATGTAAACTACTTCCAGTCTAAGAAGTTTATAGTAGCTTTTGATTTGTTTACTTTGTAAAGATAATTCTGACGAGAGGGCTTTGCTAATGCAATCAGTCGTCGCTCAGTGCTTCAAAATTCAACAAAGGGAAGGCGTCTAATGCGTTCATTCTCAAGTACCCAAATTTATTGGTCTTCCCAATTATTTTAATTTCAGTGTTGAATCTCTAATGCCATAAAGCACCTGCTTCTTTGTTTCCGCTCTATGGTTACTACCGGAATTTCTTTGGAACATCGTTGCTTTCTAGTGAATGTTCGCTGACTGAATTGTCACCCTCCTGTGTGTGTTAATGGGGAAAGGTCGATGTGCTAGCAGGGCAGGGGCCTGCCGAAAATGGATTAGCACTCGCTACGATCAACAACGAACAAACTCTTGGTTTTCAAACTTATTTTCACAATAGATGGATATTTAACGACCAAATCAATTTACTGTCTAATTTATGATCACGTATTATATATTTATTTCTTTGTTAATTTATATTGTGAGTATGAATGGTAGAAAATAAATGATATGTCTAATTCTGATTTCCGAGTTGAATAAAATAAAGGTGGACCATTTCTCACATCATCTAATAGCTCCAAGCCAAGAAGAGCTTGTGTTATGGGCATTAGTGTAGGTATCTGATATACTTAATACAGTTATTATTTTAACAATCATTATCTGAACTAACAACGTTGAATAATATTTACGTAAGGGGTCATCATCCCATCTAATCAGTGCGACGCTAAAAAACTCATAACCTAACAAAACGGAAGCGTTTTACCAGAAGATTACGGTATTACCACGAATACTCATGCTTTTAATTTGAAAAAAGGTAAAACCACTTTCAGCCTTATAGCTTTAAAATTCTATTTGATTTTGATTAACAGCATTTCATGTAGAGTCCTGCTTATTTAGCCATCCTAGCTCCCTTTTATCGAAACGGTCATATCCACGGCCCACTTGATAGAATAGACTATAGACTGTCCTCGACAATCCAAGTCCTTTTGCAAAATAAAATCATAAGAGCTGCAATCTTGAAATTCCTGCCGGCTAGACAAGTTCAGACTATGTATTTCAGATATGTATCTTCAGAAGGCTTTTTGTGTTCTGCATTACACGTAGGTATATGAAGAGACCGGTTGTCCTGTAGCGAAAGCTATGTTAAGTTTAGAGATATTTCGAATTTAGTCACAGAAACTTGGTGGCTTTTAATGTTCGTTCGGGTGTAGATTACCATTTTTATGCTACTTCGAAACGGAACAAGCTCTTGATTACTTATTGATGTGGTTTATTTGATATTGTAATATTTTAATAATTTATCCGGAAACATAGAATTTGGAAACATTGAAGTTATGGAACCATCAAATTCTATATTTCTCAAAAATGTCGAGGCTCGTCTAGTCAAAAGCCAGAATTCAAAAATTCTGCAACAATTTGTGCATTTATATGTATGTGTGACTATGGTTAATTTTACATCCGTTTATTCTCCAGAACCTTGTGGTTTTCGTGCAGACTTAATTCTTTATCATCTCCTTTTATAATAGCTGCTATGACAAATCAAGTACATATACAACAAGTAATTTTCTCGGAGGTACGATAGTCTTGTATGTACCACGTGCTATGCTATAGTTGAATGAATCATTGATTACTCAGTCATGTCAGTGTATTTCGCACACTGACAAGACTGAGTAATCAGTGATTTTTTAGTTTTAGAGTTTAGATTTACGTTTTTCTTGTATTGGTTTATTTTTTGATACTGCAGCTACTATATAATTTTTACTACTATATAATTGTTTTAAATTATGTTTTTATATTTCTCGCATTGATATTTGACCAAAAGGACTCTACCACAAAAAATGGATTTTATCAATATTGAGCTTTTATAGAATCCGGATTGCACTTTTACACTAAGAAAAGAATTTGTATATCTTAAAAGGCTCGTATCAACGAACACTATCCACTTTACCAATGTATTAATGGCAGTATCAAGATCAATAAATTGCGAAACAAGCGTCCGACCGCGGTTTCACAATATCCGCCACCCACTGTCTTAAACATGCTTTATCCAATTGAGGACCCGCATAAAGCACTGAGAAATAGTGTGAACCTAGTTTTAACTGAATCACGATTCATTCATAGTGAACTAGTTCTCGCCTTATAAATAATGGACAACGTAATTTCCACCCGGTACGGCAGCGCCGTGCACAAATGTTAATCAATACCGATAGCGAAATGTGGATGTTTAGCAGCAATATCAAAACATTCACCACAAATATAGAATCAGGAAGGGAAACATTAGACAAGACGCGATATAGCGAGCTCTACCCGGTCAAGACAACATCGTTATCGATCGCGGCAGAGTTCGACCCGGCGTTATTTGCGAATGTTTTTTATAACACAAAAGGATGTTGACAACAATAAGTTTTAATATGTAAGGTACAAAGGATGGTTACCTGCGCGAAGGGAGCGGCGGCTAGCGTAGCACCCACTACACAGAAACGCACAAAACACGCGAAAGACGAGCGGTGACGACCGACTCGCCCGAAACACAGACGCGGTATGAGGACCCTGATAGGCAGCTACCGACGATTCGCGGACGGCGGAGCAGGATGGATAGACAATCAGTATACCGAGTTAGACAAGGACAGGGTTATTTACCCAGGATTGCAGGACTCTGCGTGCGCAGGATATTCCTGAACACCCTTCTGCTGCCATAATGAACGCGCTGCCATACGCATGTCCTGACTAGGGGGCATTTACACTGGCTGGGAGGTTTGTTATAGGATCCGATACGAACGACCATAACTTTAAAGTTCACATTACTATGAAGATGGTATTGAAAGTGAATTATGGAGTAAGGTAATATGGTACAGTAGCATAGTAATTGGAATGTAAACTTAGAGATCCTACTGAATTAAATATTCCTAGCCATGATGTAGATATGGTACGAGTATGTATGCTGCGCAGTTAAGATCATGAATTTCACTATAGAGTTTCCGATTTCTATCCAACCCAGGAGGGTCAAAGTAATCAACGGAAATATCCACAAGGACTCTTTATTTTTTTCAGAAGATAAATTAAACGTACTTACAGGCTCACGGGGATATTCAATATTCATACTTCTTCCTTCTTAATAAGGTCGTGCTCATAAACAATACAGCGACAATATTTCTCCCCTGTGAGTACAGAAAGATGAATGAGTGGATTATACTTTAAATGGATATTAGAAAAACTTCATTATAAGATAAGATAATTTTATTAAAAATATAAATATGAATCAAAATAACAACAGATTTAGTTCATCCACTTCTAATGGCAGTATGGTAGAAAAATTATCTTATAAACGTATTTATATAATTTCTATTCACTAATCTCTTCACACTGTATTTTATAAAATGTCATCACATCATAGAGACGGGATTTTTTAACCGCGGATTATTGTGTGAAGAGAATAATAATAAATATTATGGCACAAAAAGTAAATTCGAATTTACTAAACGTTGTTAACGTTGGAAACAGTCCATTATAGAGTTAAAAACGCGTAGAGAGGAAGTATGGTAGTTATATTTTGTTACCTACTTACATATTAGTATGGGAATACCATTGTAAGTTAAGTTTTTTTTTATCAACAAGACAAAGAAGATTATTTTTAAAATCACCACTTTATGTGACGATTATAAAGTTTATAATATAGAACAAAAAGTAAAATGTTAACTTTTTAACAGCACGTTAGTATTTATTATTTGCGTTTAAAAAATATTCTAAGCTACTCATAACCTATTTATAATAAATTACCGTAAACAATACATAATTTCATACATAACATAATTCTAACAATTGGCAATACACTAAATATAACAAACCATAGAGAGTAAGAGTACATACATACATATACTTTAAATAAGATAATAGATAACCACTTAACCCCTCATTCACAATCGTCCGCTTAAAACAGCTGCTAATAAATCTTGTTCCTCACGCTGACTTATGGCAATAGAAGAAAACAGAAAGAGAAATAACAGTGTTTTAACTAAGCAGACCATTATGATTACGGGGATTACTCTTTAAAAGTTGTACTATCGACCTAGTTGACTCATGATTTTCATGAGCAGTGGGTCAGAAATCAACTGGTTCGATAGTACATAATACATAGCATTTTTAAAGTCCAATAAATCGTTCCAATAGATCTCTACATCTACAATTATGTAACTACAAACTTCAAAGAAGTACCACCAGAATACAGTATCTACTCTACTTATACTGAGGCATTATGCTTACTGATTCAAACTTCGGCTGAGCATCCGATGCCACCGTTTCTTATGACTGCATTTATGGTTTTCAAGTCAAATGGATTCGCATATAAATTAATCTGAATGTTGTCTTTTGGCACTAATTTAAATACTTACGGTGCCTCCTATCATGTTAGTGCTTTTCTTGGCAGTTCAAAGTTGTCATGATTCTCAGTTAATTATGAAATTACGTCTATTAGGCCGATTCAACTTTATCCAAAAAGAAAGATAGAGACATCTCGTAAAGAAATGCTTATCTATCTATCATAGAACGAGATGCCTGAAGTATTAAGTTAGAGGCCAATGCCAACTTTTACATGAACAGAAGTGAGTGAGTAATTTTAAACCTTCTCCAAGGGCAGTTATTTCCAATTTCCACTTTGTTTTAATCTAAATCTTAACAGCCAAAAAACCAAACTGCTTGGCTAACTTGCAACTAAATGGACAACACTTCAATAAATTATAATATACGTATGTCAGCTATCCAATGGTGATGTCATGCATAAGTGACAGTGTATCGGATGCACTCTGGGTGCGTTTAGGAGGTCTCATGCGGCGCGGGCAGTTTCTCCCACGAAGGCTCGACGCCCCAGATCTCGCGGGCGTACTCGGCGATAGTACGGTCCGAGGAAAACTTGCCGGAGGACGCAATGTTTAGGATCACCATCTCGGCCCACTTTGCTTGGTCCTGGGGAAAATTTGGTGTTATTAATATTAATATTTAAATTTATTTTATTGCAACATATTGTACATTTGTAGGCCTTAGTATCTGTAATGTATAAGAGACAATGTTACCCAAGCAGGGCGTGGCAATAGGTACCTACTGGGAATGGAAGTGGACCGGGTTTCTAGAAGACTCTCTACTTAGGTTACAAAAAATCAAGAATTCAAACTAAAACTAATACACGCTTGTTTAATGGATTCGCTTTTTATCATGCTTGGCGAGAGACCACACAGAACTAAGATGCCTGGAAAAGTGTTGTGTCAGAGAGCAGAATCTTTGAGTCGCTAAAGTAAGTATTTTGCTGAGATACTTTTTATGTCGCATTAGAAAGCAATATGGCTTCGATAGCGGATAGACGAAGCCATATTACTTTTATAAAGTGGCTTCAGAAGTTTAATACTTCGTACAAGTCGTTCTATCTAACTAGAGATTAAACTTATTTTAACAAACGTAATCTAAGCGAGACAGCGTGCTGTCACGCTATCCTTCTCAATCCCATTCTCAATCTACACGACTTGTAATAGCCACTACTCGTATATAATAGCTACACCACGGATTTTTATCTGGTTCACTCTACGGGCACCTATGTCACTAGACAAAATTGATTTTGTGAGATTAAATGTGTGAGATTAAAATTGAAAAAAACAATATATCACGCGCGATTAGTAAAAATCAAACCAAACCATTACTGTTCTCCAGTACATGTTTAATTAAGCACAATCTGTTTATGAATATACAATACATGCAAGAATAAAAGTATTATCTATCTATTATTTATCTCACCTGGTAAACATATGAGACTGTATGCTGTCTGTCGCCCGAAGAGAAGAAACCCAGCAAACCATAGTTTTAAAGCGTTTGCACTATTAGGTATCTCACCTGGTAAAATCAGAGACCGTCTGCTGTGCAGCAATATACTCGTCAAAGTCAGCGAGATGCAGGAACCGGTCGTGGTGTAGCAACACGACGGCGATGTGAGCGAAACGGCCCGGGTCGTCGGGAGAATAGAAACCCACCACAGCATAGTTTTCAACCATTTAAACTATTAGTTATCTCACCTGGTAAACATCAGAGACCGTCTGCTGCGCAGCAATATACTCGTCAAAGTCAGCGAGATGCAGGAACCGGTCGTGGTGTAACAACACGTCGGCGATGTGAGCGAAACGGCCCGGGTCGCCGGGAGAGAAGAATCCGCTGCGGATCTGCTCGATGCATTGCCGCAGTTCCGGGTTGCGTTCGTAGTAGTCGTAGGCATTGTAGCTATGAAAGAATTATTTTATTAAGAAGTTAAATCCGGTTGGCATATATTTTAAATAGCTATCACACATTTTTTTTTATATTTATTACAAACATATTATATACATTCAATAAAGTTTCGTACTATAAAACCTAGAGAGGTTTGTCTTGGTACTCACATTCGTCATGACAATAATACAAGAACTATTTTTAAAAACATATACTGTGTGTTTAATGGCTGCTTACAAGATTTTGTGACATATTATAGTGTTCAATCTTAGAGGACAAAAAGAGGTGGAGATTTCGGGTGTTCCAATCTGTATCCTATAGAATTTATTTAAGTAGTAAAAACCATATACATGTTGTATATTGTTTTTTCTGGTTAGATACATTCTCCTAAACCAAATTTTGTGACTTTTTAACATAGACTTCATGTTAAGCCATACCTAACGGCCTTCGAACGGGTCATACCTATTTTTTCCGCAGTGAGTCATGAAGTCAGATTATATTCCCGTATTCAAATTTTTTTACCGACTTAGAAATTAGGTGGATGTTCTTTGTTCGGCTGTATGTATGTTCGTCGATTCCTGGGTCAATTATGGACCGATTTCAAAATATATTTCGCTATTGTATAGAGAATGATCCCGAATTTTATTCGCACGGGATCAGTATTTGTCCCGCAAAACTTAATAGAGTGAAAAATTAAGGGATTCGAAGTCGGTTTTTAGTTTTCTCAAAACAATCATTATTTATTATCCTTTGTCTAAGATAAAAGTCTATAGTGCTTACCCTTTCTTCTGCAGTGCGTCCACATCGTCGACCCGCATGCCGAAGATGAATAGATTCTCCTCGCCAGCTTCCTCGGCCATTTCCACGTTGGCTCCATCCATGGTGCCGATGGTCAGGGCTCCGTTTAACATGAACTTCATGTTACCAGTGCCTGACGCCTCGGTACCAGCGGTGGAAATCTGTAATTTTTTCGTTCATATTGTTTATTGTGATTATTTGCCTACAGATTATTGGTAGTGGGTACACAAAATAAACACTATTAGGTGCAATTTTGATTTTGGATGTTAAATTATGATAATTTAAGGTGACGCCGGCGCAGGGTATTTGAAACTTTATGCAAAACAAAAGGTACGGACGCCGGACGAAGTACACTTTGTCGTACTGCCTTAGACTGAAGCAATATTAAGTAAACAAATATCCTACTAATATTATAAATGTCAAAGTTTGTAAGGATGGATGTATGGATATTTGTTCCTCTTTGACGCAAAACTACTGAACTGATTGGACTGAAATTTGGTATGGGTATAGTTTGGGACCTGGAATAACATTATAGGCTATTTTTTATCCCAATAAAACGCGGGAAGCAGCTAGTAAGAAATATTAACAAAGAGTTAAATTTTCACGAGAATGATGACTTGCCTGTTCGCTAAGATCAGCAGCGGGCATGATTCTCTCGGCAAGCGTCACTCTATAGTTCTCCAAGTAAATCAACTTCAGCTTATCCCCTACATCAGGGTCATTGTTTACCTGAAAACCATGAAAAATAATCAAATAAGATTAATTCGTTTTATCAAAATATTAGAATAAGTTTGATGAAAACTGAATGTTTATCAAAGACATGGCATGTAGTGAGACTACTTACAGTGTTGCCAACAGCACACGCCAAAGCGATGATCTGCTTAGCCACGTAATATCCAGGGGCAGCCTTTCCACCAATCATAACAGTCCTAGGCGTGACCACGGCGTTAGGATCGCGCTTGATGCGATTGTACAGAACGATCACGTGCAGAATGTTCAGCAGTTGACGTTTGTACTCGTGGATCCGCTTCACTTGAACGTCGAACATGGATGCGGCATTGATTTTGACTCCCGTGTCCCTTTCAATGAGCGAGGCGAGTCTGAGTTTGTTCTCCTGCTTGACTTTCATGACAGCGCGTTGGAAAGCGGGGTCCTTAGCGTAACGCTTTAGTCCCTCAAGCTTTTCCAGATGAACGGTCCAGTCTTCGCCAATCTTATCGCAGATGAGGTCAGAAAGCCCCGGGTTGCAGAGTAACAGCCAGCGACGGGGGGTGATGCCGTTAGTTTTGTTCTGGAACTTGTCGGGCCACATCTCGAAGAAATCGCGGAAGAGAGTAGCCTTCAGGATATCGGAGTGGATAGCCGCTACGCCGTTGACAGCGTGAGAACCGACAACACATAGATTCGCCATGTTAACTCTCTTCTCTCCCTCTTCCTCGATAAGAGACATACGGCGCATGCGGTCAGCGTCGCCGGGCCAGCGTTTCTCGACCTCCTTCAGATGCAAGAAGTTGATGTGATAGATCAACTCCATGTGTCTTGGGAGGCAGTTCTCTAACATGGACGTGGGCCAGCGTTCGAGTGCCTCCGGGAGGACCGTGTGGTTGGTATACGCGCAGCATTTGTTAACTAACTTCCAAGCTTCGTCGAAAGGCAGGTTCTCTTGATCAATGAGGATGCGGAGAAGCTCCGGGATAGCTAACGCCGGGTGAGTATCGTTCAATTGGATGGCGACTTTTTCGGGTAGGCTATCGAAGGTGGTGCGCACGGCTTCGCGGCTGCCGAACTTGGAAGACTTGTATCTGCGGATGATGTCTTGCAGCGTGGCGGCGCACATGAAGTATTCTTGTCGGAGTCGGAGCTCCTTGCCTTCGAAGAAATTGTCGTTGGGGTAGAGGACTCGTGAAATGTTTTCCGCTACGTTACGGTCGAGGACTGCTTGGATGTAGTCTCCGGAGTTGACTGAAATATATTTATTATTTGTTTAGTTTTAGATTTCTATATCATAATGTGTCTGAGCGATGGATATGTTAAAATTGTTCATCGTGGTAACATAAATAATGCTGGACAAATTGCACAGCTTCATCTAGCCCCAAGTAAGATGAAACTGTGAGATACAAGTTGAAACACGAAGCTAGTGGGTTACAAAATTAAGTAAAATTCACGGGAGAGAACCCTTCCTGTCAGTGTATTCAGAATCGATACATAGAAGGTATGTAGGTGTTAAACTTACAGAACTTCAAGTTGAAATCGACAGGGCTCTTGGCAGACCAGAGACGCAGGGTGTTCACGACGTTGTTGTTGTAGCCAGGAATTGGGTTGTCGTACGGCATGGCGAATACGACCTACAACAAAAACAACATACAGTTATTAAATATTTGTTTGAAAATTTTCAGGACAGTTGTTTTGAACATTTTGGCATTTGAATTATTGATTACAAATTCAGAAACATTAGTGTCATTACATTACTCTTAAAAAAGTTCAATGCAATCTCACCAAATTCTCGAAGATAACTTACAATATAATATGTACCAACATGATTAATACATTTTATTGTAAGTCGGTTATAATCGAAATTTGAACGAAATCGATAGAAACAAACCGATTAACGTATCATTGTTGAGTGCCAAATCCTATAAAATCGAGTTTAGGATTTGAAATTAATTTCGAAGGTTAGGATGTAAATAAATTGCAATTGTTTTGAAGATCAGATAACATTGATCGGGGTTGGTTTAGATAACTTACTTATCACTCAATAACATGTTGTTATTGAGCCTATCTAGCGCTGCATGGTCAACCAGATGACCATATTTAATGTTTATAAAGTTTATGACCTTAAGTGAATGATATTATCCTAACAAGTATTTCGTTTAGTTATATGCCTGTAATTATTAACTGATGATACATAATATTAAAGGTATATATTTTCGTAGGTAAAAATGTACATATAACGAACACGTAAACGGTGAACCTACGGGTGCCATAGGTAATCAGTGCACATAGCTTTTCTGAGCATCAATTTACAAGTAATTATGTTTCCCTGTCTTCCTGTTTTCACGCCCAAGTGGCTGAACAAATCCTTATGAAATTTAGCATTTTTATAATACTACGAACTACTAATGTGTATGTAAGTTTATGATAAGTAGTAAATGGCATGCTAGGTGTAAGTACGTACATAGTGTTGGTATTATTATTATTGTTTCCATTTCCATAAGTTACTTTAAAAGCCAGCAAAAGTAATGTAGAATATTATTCTCTTATGTCCAGTCCATCCAAGGCCTTGCCTGGAAGATATCGCTCAAAGCGATAAGGCCGCCCTTTGTACTTCATTGAATCTAAGCATTTCCTTCTGTACTATTTGTGTGGTACAATAAAGAGTTTTCTATCTATTAACCTAATACTTAGGTATAATTTACGGTATATGTATACTATACTTTCGGACCGGAAAGAGGTCAGGCGCAGGACCAACGGCTTAACGTGCTTTCCGAGGCACGGGGGAATAACACCGCCAACTTCCTAACTCCGGGGTGCAACTATGAATTTTTCTTGCTAGGAAAACCAGAATAACAACTATTGGCCTGACCCGGGATTTGATCCCAGGACCTCATTAGCATTGGTTCAATAACACAGATATGAAAGATTAAAATATATGCAAACTAAAGTAAACTAACTATTTAGCTCGAGCATGAACATGTCAATTAACTTGTATATTGTCTATGTTATCAACTGCTTACTCTTATCAGCATAGCACCAAGTTATTACGGTCCGTCCTCAATTATATTTTCAGTTTGGTATATGCACGACTATGAAGTTCCATAATAATTGTTGACAGGTTAGTGAATGAAGATGAATCACAGAATCACAGAATGAAATATGCTAGAAACACATTTACTTTTGTCAAACAGATATGCTGTCGACTCGAAAAATATCGGAACTTAGGTACGAAAGTTTCGATATTTATCGAGCCGACCAAGTATGTACCTATGATTCTAATCAAGATGAAATGAAATGGTATTGAATGAAAGAATATTGAAATAGTAGAAAAAATATAGTTTATCAGTAAATCAAGCAGTCATACTTTGGGACGACGTATAATCCTGCGAATAAAACAACAAAAATAATACAAATTTATTGTATGTAGAGTTCGGATTTAAAAAAATAAAGTCATTTAGACGCCTGCGTATGTCTATGAAGTTATACAAAATGTTGAGCATAAATACCAAAACCGATTAGATCTCGAATCGAATCGATAAAGCATTACTATTTGATTGCCAATCGAACTACCAAACAGATAATAAAAACGTGGAATGAGTAGGTATAACGTTTTATGTATTTACTTACATATCTTACCTACTAACAATAAGATTAAATGACCGCATAAATTACAAAAAAAATTACAAAATTCTTTATTGTACACCACGAAGAAAACATTAAAAATAGACATTACATAAAACATGTACAATGGGCGGCCTTGTCGCTTAGAAGCGATCTCTTCCAGGCCTAGGCTCTTCCTAAATTAATGGATGGACGTAATGTAAGTAGTTCGTTTCGTACTTATATCGGTACTTCGGTACGATGTTCGGTAACGTGTTCTTACTACATAATAATGTGAATATTTATTGTAATTTCTACTAGTGTTTTCAGATAATACCATAATCAACCATAATACCTACACGGCGATAAAGGCCGAAGTAATCTCAGATTGCAGTAGGAACATCTATTGGATAAAATAAAAAAGTAGACAATAATATGTTTCCAAAAATAACTGGAAGATACAAGACTTGTATAAAATCGGCTGATTAAATAATTGGTTGATATGTTGAATACTGTATTAATATTCAACTAGCTTCTCCACGCGGCTGCGGTCGCATTTTGCCGAGAAGAGAGAGAAAAAGTAGCCTACATCATCACATTTATAACTGCATCTATGCTAAATTTCAGTCCGTGTTGAAATTTGATAGGTGTACAGAAAAGACTTGTGAAATGTGCTGGTAACTTAGTAAGGGCACGTAAGGCCAAATCCTACGATATAAAGATAAGGGGATACAAAGGGGGTTAAAATAAATTAATGATATCAAGGAGAGTTAAAAAAGGTATACTTAGGTATACATTTCAAAACGGTTATTTTTTCTAGCGTGTATAATTATGGTTCCGTACCTCAGAAGGAAAAACGGAACCCTTATAAGATCACTTTGTTGTCCGTCTGACAACCCTTTTTTATCAGGAACGCGTGGAGCTATCGAGTTGAAATTAATATCACATACTCGGGGCCCTAACCTCTTGGAGCCGTGATATAAATCAACCTTCTAAGTCAACGCAATCAAAAGTTACAGCCATTTATGCCCAATTTTTTTTTAATTGTCCAAGGAATCACATGCATACGAAACCTATAGAGTATTTCCCGTTAACCTAGAATCATGAAATTTGGCAAGAAGCAAGGCCTTATAGCACAAGAGTAAAATCCCCAAATCGGGACTTTATAGTTTATTCTCAGAAAAAGCTTGGTTTTTGTAAGCGACCAAAACCTACATCCCGTTGACCTAGAATCACGAGAGGCAAGAAACAAGGTCTTATAATTACGGAACCCTCGGTGCGCGAGTCCAACTCGCACATGACGTTTTCATTTTTTATATAATTATGGACTCTTGTAACTCCTAAGCAACAAGAGCACTCAGTTGGTAGAGATTCTAGGACATCTTAGATCTTTCTAAATGAATGCACCGAGGATGCTACAAAGTGCATTGCATTTATTTTGTAATAAGATGAATATGCAACGAATTGCATGGCATTTGTTTTGTTTTAAAATACGAATTTTAAAAAGTATCACATTCTACAACCAAATACCCATGTGTTTTATTTCGTAATATAGTGGACTTGACTGATACCCTAGCCAGGCTAGAGTAGACTAGACAGAGTATTTAATACTGTACACTAGACAATAAACTAAATCACTCACGACAATATTGTTAGGAGCTAACTACTAATAATATTAGTGTAATTTTATAATTCTCCTGTCAATATTTTAGTTCTAGAAGCAGCGGTTGCATGTATAACAAGTTAAGAGCTAATCGAATAAAGTCAATCCAAGCGTTCGGAACGTTTCGGAACACTTTAGCTCGCAATGTAATGCTCGTGCTAGCATGTTCAATAGTTGAAAGTTCTGCATGATATCCAAAATGGTTTTACGTAATATGAAAAAAACTTGGGAATTATGATTAAAAATTACTTGTGAAGAAGTCATAGTACCTAAATTTCGCATAGGGCCTGTTTTCTAATTGTTGTTAGATAAAAGGAGGTTCTATGTTCGGCTATATGTATTTTTTTTCTTTGTACTCTGGCCAGTCATCAGGTTCAATGTACAAAGACAAGTGAGATCTTCAATAGTAGGTAGGTAAGGTGACTAACCTGAGTATCAATCCACTTCTTCCCTTCCGGCGTATCAACGACGCGTCCATAGAAGTTGACAGGCAGCATGTACTCTGGCCTCGCCTTCTCCCACGGGTTTCCGTAGCGCAGCCAGTCATCAGGTTCCTCGTGCTGTTCGCCGTTCTCAATCTTCTGAGCGAAGATACCGTATTCGTATCTGATACCTGTCAGATAATGTCGTGGTTAATATCTAAAGATCTTAAGTTTGATCCAGCTTAAGATCACGAAGACCAAGAAGATTTAGTTATATTCATACATAATCCGAAAACCGGTTCTTCACTGCATATTATAAAACAAAGTCCCCCGCCGGGTCTGCCTGTCCGCGATAAACTCAAAAACTAGGTACTGAACGAATTCTCATGCGATTTTTACCAGTCGATAATATGATTCATGAGGAAAATTTATCTATATAAATAATTTGTCAAGGTTTTGTGTAAATTGGTTAAAATATAACGATACTTGTTGGAAGTGTCGGAAAAAGTCAAACCGCGCCTGGGAGCTTTCATGGAAAACGCTGCCTGATCCTAACAAAAGAAGTCAAGGTGGGATATTCCTCTTATAAATAACTACAAAAAATCCTAAGTGGCACATATTATCACTACCTACCCTACATATAATATACTACCCGTGCGAAGCGGGGGCGGGTTGCTAGATTATATTAGGTTCGTAGGTAATTCCTTTCCTGCTCGGCTTCGCTCGTGTAGCGGCGCTTAGATAAAACGTAGCTTTTAGAAATAATGAAGATATAGGAATTCCTAATAGTAAATTAGTTTTCTGAAATTATTCAGACCAGTAATTCCGGAGTTCACAAACGAACATTATTATACTGGACCAAATACTAAAAGTGCTGAACTTACATTCATGGATGGAGTTTATTTTTTATCTCTAACAAAATGTTAAACAATAAGATAACTTTAATTATCTCATTAGTTGAAAGTTAAGCGCGTATATCCCAAAAGTTGAACCGTGGTTGAACCTCAAATATCATTGACACCTAGTTTACGAGCTAGATACAGACTCGTAAAGCAAAGTCCATTTGGCTGGATACGTCTGGTCTGGCGTCCTGTAAATATTGATTTGACCTTGAGTTTGCAAGATTTGGTCAGAGCTAGATTGAATAAAAATCTTCTGACACTGGAATGGAAACAAAAATGTGGAATACAATGTTTTATACAGTCCAGTGCACAAAGATGATCCTACTTATATTATACGTATAATGTCAAAGTTTGTGAGGATGAATGTTTGTTCTTCTTTCACACAAAAAATTCTGTAATTAGAGAAAGTTAGTATGGGTATAGTTTGGGACCTGGAATAACATATAAGGCTATTTATTATACCGGTAAAATGCGGATGACGGCGCGGGCAGTAACTAGTAGGTCATAAAAATGCCTATTTGGACTTTTGCAGGAGTCCCTGTCCAGAGAGCGGTAAATTACGCTTGCTTTCGCGCTGTATCTAGCCAGGTATTTTATTGAAAAGAGGAATTACCGCATTTACACTTTCTTTTGCTACTCGCTCTGAGTAGCCAATACCGGGTAGATCTGAACAAGCCTTAAGTTTGGCCCCACTAAAGACCGCTATATGCAGATTTAAGTCATAGTCTTTGATTCAGTCAACTTTAAAACAACTTTAATAATAAAGTGCAGACTACTAAATTCTCAAGAGACGGTTACATAAATTATGAACTTGAACATGCTCCGTCTTCCATTAACAAAATACTTTGTATGTAATTGGCGAGACGCCAGTTCTTGCTCTCCACCGTTTCAAATTAGTTCATACTTGTCGAATGTCAAGTATTTCAATACATGACCTGGGCGCAGGCAACATTTATTATCTGGTTGCCATCAACATAACCATTTAAATTTATTAAATCAAAATAAACAAACAAAAAATTTAATAATTATGTTTGTTGAATCTGTCAGCAAGTGTGAAATTGGTCCTTAGGAGATTTTGCCACTACATTACCTGTGGTCATAAAATACTCTTTAAATAATAGTGTTTTTAGTTTACAGTATTGTTGCCTTTGTATTTTCTTACAAACTATTGATAAGATATGAATTTTTAAATGAAACTGATATACAATAGCCATGACTGTTCATTTACACAAATGCATATTAAAAGCAATACATAGCTTCATACCATTCTACTTTGATTAATCTATCATAATTATACTCACCATATCCATATGCAGCCAGCCCAAGAGTGGCCATTGAGTCAAGGAAGCAAGCTGCAAGACGTCCCAGGCCTCCATTCCCAAGACCTGCATCCTCCTCCAACTCCTCCAGCTCTTCAATATCTAATCCAAGCTGGTACAGGGCTTCATCTACGTTTCCCTGGATGCCCAGGTTGATCATCGTGTTTTGGAGTGAACGGCCCATGTAGTACTCCAGTGATAGATAGTAGACACGCTGGATGGAATAAGAGAATACATAAGAAAAAGAACTTCAACTGCCTCATAAAAATATATAAAATTTAAGTAGGATAGGTTTAGGTAGGTAATAATTAGAGTAATTAAAAAAAATCGGTTTTTTTATAATTACATATATAAAATTTATCAATGATTTGCAATTATATAAATATTATGACAAGAACTAGGAAGTTACCTTGGGATCCTTCTCATAGTAATACTGCTGAGTGCGGATCCACCTGGAGACAAGATGGTCCCGGACAGTATGTGCAAGGGCGAAGTAATAATCTCTCGGAGTCGCAACATTTCTGTCCTTCACCAAGGTGTAGTGAACGTGACGATTAAACGCCTTCTTCACCTCTGCAACATTTTCCACGGCCACAATCCCCCGTACGGAGATTTGCTTGCGCTTTTCCGAGTCCGATTGCACGCTCATTTTCACTCGATGTTTTCAGCTATAAAAGGTACGAGCCGTGCACTCGCCAGACCCTGAAAACCCTGACTGAATACAGGACCAACCAACAGCCGGTTGGCGCGCGATATCGGTCACCTTGAGAAGGTCAAACCTAAGCATCACTAATCTCCGACATGAATATAGTTAATGAAAAGAAATATGTCTACAATAAGTGTTTTAACTACATACTTATGAAGTTTATAAAATGTAATTTATTACCTTTCTGATTTTCCGAGACTGTTTACCACCTATTTACCTGTGAAAAAGAAAATGCTGATGATAGACAGAGAAAGAAGTTGAAATGAAACTGCTGAAAGAGAGAGAAAGAGAAATAACAATTCTGACACTGAATGTCTCAAGTTTGTGTGGGTTGTCATGTGCCAGCCGGCCATTGACACCCAGACGGAAGAAATTACCACGCAATCCTCGATAAATACCTATCGAATTGCAGATTTTGAGAACACGCTTGTTTGTTTCGCTTATAGCCCGGCTACATGCTCAAACATTTGTGCAAACATGCATGCACAAACCAGTTTGCGCAAGCAAGATGAGCCCGGCCACACGCTCCATATTGCTTGTGCAAACTGGTTTGAGCCCAGCCAAACGCTCCATCTTGCTTGCGCAAACTGTGTTTTTGCATGCATGTTTGCACAAATGTTTGAGTGTGTAGTCGTATTACGAAGCAATCACTCGATATTTTGACAGTTCTTGCCATATTTATCTAATAGTAGATATAATGCCAGAGTCTAGTAGATAACTCCCTACAACGAGTTGCAGATTTTGCGAAGGACGTATGCGACATAACGTACGCTTGTTGCTACGAATCAATCACTCGATATTTGACATTTCTTGACATATTTATCGAGTACATAATATTGCCAGAATTGCCCTCCTGTAGGTACAGCAGTAATACGAAGCGCACAGACATGATATTCCTAATAATAATAATTATATGGCGTAATAACGAGGAAGCCCGCTCACGTGTCTTCGTTATGGTGAAATCGGGGCCGCACCTCTCGACACCCCTTAGTCGTTTGCACCGATGTTGTTCCTTTACCGGCATTTAAGCCAACATTTTGAGGAACCCGTTCAGCATTCGGCAAGCCACCGTCTGCCGCTTGTAACAGTATTGAGAGTATGTTTATGGCAGGCGTCCATAGTTTCCCCCATAGCCCAATTACCCAGTCCATCCATTCACCACAATAACATGGCTTTTTTGTTATTTTCATTTTCCTTTGCAATAGTCTCTACACCTGGCGGATATCATCTTCGGGTGTATCATATTGTGCATCCAAGGATGATATCCGCTATGTGTAGCTCTCGCCTTTAGATTAATTCTCATAAAGGGCCTCTGTGCTGTTGGCTTTGGCTCCACGCATGCCTCCCAAAGGACCGGGTCACTATATGGCCCGTGATCATGGAAATGAGAAACAGAATAATTATATACTTGTTAGGCACTCTGCCGTCGTCACTCCACAAGGGCCCTATTGAAAACCAGCGCAGTATTGGACAATTATTTGCCCAAGGGTCCCTATCTCAGCGTTACTGCATAACGCTGAGATAGGGACCCTTTTTACCCCCTTTTTTTAATAATTGTTAGGTAATAGAATTCTATGTCTATATGTCGCAAGGAGTCGTTGGATAGAGGCGGCTCAGGACCGCTATTCGTGGCGTCGTATGGGGAGGCCTATGTCCAGCAGTGGACGTGTATGGGCTGATGATGATGATGATGATGATGTCTCCTATGTTAATTTTAGACTGTTTATTTGTTGTTCTTGTGATTTAATTTTGTGGGTAAATAAATAAAATTTATCTTTATCTTTTTATGATAGCTGCGCCTAACGAAGCGTCGTCGTCGTCGTCATCATCTCGTCGCGAACACGAGCCCGAGCGATGGATAAATGCATGATAAAATGTACTTTCCTAACTTCAACATCGTATCCCATGTCGTGCCCAAATGACGTTTATGAACAGCTTGAGCTTTTAGTGTTCGAAAAAAATCCTCAATATACGGTTCGAAAGATTCCGGAGCACAGAGTAAGTAACTTTTTATGTTCCCGAGTATAAGACATCCCTAGACCACGCTGCGCAATAAATATTTTGTAGTATTGCAACATTAATCAACACCTCATTCGCTCATTCACCCGATGATGGGGTTGCACTATTGTATAAATTTTCCCATTTACAAGGTAAGCAAACTGATATGTTTGTTTTGATAATTTGTGTCTGTCCCACTGCTGGGCAAAGGCCGCTCCAATTCCAAATTTTGCTGTCACAAGTCAATCAATGTTTTTTATCTCTTCACTACAGAACTACTGAACGGATCAGGCTAAAATTTTAGATAGATATTGCTGTAAGCAGGGAGTCGTTGGATGGAGGCGGCTCAGGACCGCTATTCGTGGCGTCGTTTGGGGGAGGCCTATGTTCAGCAGTGGACGTGTACGGGCTGATGATGATGATCATAGCTGTAAGCTTCGAATCAAACAAAATGTTTAAGCCATATATTATATATAACAGTTCCCATGGGATATAAATAACCTTTAATGTTTCCATAGACGCACAGTGTGTGAAGCCGCATGCAGATACTAGTTGTTTGTTTGTTGGTTTTCACAGTCCAGTGTGCCCAAGTTTTCTTGCATGTGTGGCCAGGCCACTGTGCGGTATTCCGTCTTTTTGTACATAACTGCACAAACTGGACTGCGCAAACAACACGGAAGGTGTGGCCGGTATTTTATTTTATTTATTTAGTATACAAAATCCACAGCCCTTAGAAACTAAGATTGACAAACTTATTTATAGATCCTATGGCCAATACAGGATTTACATTTTTTAAATTTAACAATATGACTATCACCAAATATAGATAGGGATTAGAAGATTTTGGCCCTAACATCCGTTTACAACACTGTTTTTTTTTTAAATCGTGGTGCACGATGTTAGTTACTTTATTGAATAGAATAGAAGATACTGATACAAATAAAAAATGTTCTAGAATATAATTTTCTAAAGCGTCAGGTTTTCAAGATATTCACATTTAAAAATATAAGAATACCTAATCGTTTTTATCATCTGTGAATATCTCAGAAACTTTCCTGACAATATTAATTACACTGACAAAGCATGCTATCGGAATAGTGAAACATGAGCTAAATATTAAACACCATGTATACCATGTTATAGGCAATAAATGTATGAATAAGATAAAGTGGTAAATTAAAATCATGATAGTATATTTTTTTCAAATTTTCTTATATCTACCTATAATGGGGATTAATATATGTATTACCTCATGGTATATGTTGGATAGCCCGTTCAGAAATATAGTATATTATACATACCATATTTCAGATTTAAGGTATCGTTTGCGAAAAATTAAACTATAGCTTTTTTAAAGTTTGACGTTGCGTAAGTGCTTAATATGTAAGCATAAATAAATAAAATTGATTGATTTCTGATTTCCCCACCGATAGCGAAACGGTGAAAAAATCCCATTGTAGGTGCCGCATGCCGGCCAAATATGATAGTAATTTTTTTAAAGCAATAGATATATAATATTTCTTATAGAGTAGAGTAGAGATAGAGATCGAGACGATAATAATATTTTCAGAATTTCCCACCTGATTTCTTGATGATGGATTGGGATTTTTTTAAATAGTATTATCAGTATATGGCAACTCTTATTGTATTCGATCGATTGTTTTGTTTTCATTCATTCAATATCGTTCACCGATCGTTCTTCTTCACTCAAATCTCGCGTGAAGCGAGAGCCGTTGGCCCATTATATGCAGTTTTTTAATTAAAATTAATGTAATTCCTTAGTTTTAAACTATTTTTTTATTAATTTTGAAGTGAAAACTACATCGAACGATAAAAACTCGTAAGTGTGCATGTATTTCGGTCATAATCGGTTACTAAACAGTGTGGCGTCGTGCGTGGCACCAAGCGGCGACATCTTGTTTTCTCGTAAAAGATCGGTGTATTTAGCGAACTCGCACACCATTGGAAATACTTGTAATTGCGCTGGTTTTGATGAGCTATTTTGTTCATTTCTAACCTATTGTGCATCGAGATATTTTATAAGTGACCATCTATGTATAATTTCAGATTCTAACACAATCATGAGTTCCAACGGCGGGACAAGGGTGTACGTGGGCGGCCTAGTGGAAGGCATCAAGAAGGAAGATTTAGAACGGGAGTTTGACAAATACGGCAAACTAAACTCAGTTTGGGTAGCACTCAATCCCCCAGGCTTTGCGTTTATTGAATTTGAAAACTTGCAGGAAGCTGAAGATGCGTGTAGCGCTATGAATGGCATTGAATTGTTAGGAGCGACGCTCAAAGTAGAGATCTCTAGGAGGAGAGATGGACCTCGTCGAGGCGGCGGTGGTTTTAGAGGAGGTCGTGGTGGTGGCGGCGGCGGGGGCGGCGGCGGTGGTGGATTCAGAGGTCGTTCGTTTGGCGGTCAGTCAGGTGGAGGCAGATCGTTTAGCTCCTATGGTGGCGGTGGTGGCGGCGGTGGTGGCCGACCGTACAATCGCAATGGTGGAGACAGCTACGGCTCAGGCGGCGGCGGCGGTGGTGGCGGCGGCGGCAACTTCCGCTCCAGATCCCCACACTCACGCTATTGATTTAGTCTTAATTTATTGCTAGGTTTAGGTTAGTGTTATCGTTATCTGAAGCCTTCCAAGTGTTTAAATTCAATAACAAATACTGGGGGTTTATGCTAAGGAAGTGTTCTGTTGATGCATCAAGGATAAGAGGTACGTACAGTTTTATTACATTACAACATAACATTTCAGCAACACTGACCTTTCAATATTTTACTGATATTACTGCCACAGCATGCCCTTCAATACTTTGCCCTACATGGATGCAGGGCAAAGCATTTTCCTAACATGTGTCCATTGGTAGGTTATGCTTTGTCAAAAATAATATGGGCCTAATGGTGAGACCACTTGGTACCTTGGTATCAGGGACGATTTACTTGTTCAATCTTCCATTTGAAAAATGTTTATGGTGTTTTATGCTATAAAAATGTGCATACAAACTGAACTCTCATTAGAACTAATTTTGTGGTATTTTTTTAGCGTTGACTTTACTTTTATCATATATTGTAAAATTGTCATAAACCCTTGTATTTTTTAAATGTAATTTTTAAAAACTCAAATCTAAAATTTTTCCTTTCTTCATTTCAGTTCCTTGGAATATTTGATCTCCCATCAACTACATTCATCAGGTGATGAAAATGAGAACAATCTTCAGTGTAAAATTAACATTCTACCTAAATTAATTTTAAATAAGTTTCATGTCTAATAAAATTAAAGATTATCGACTTCCATTATGGTTTTTATTACAAATAATTAACTTACTGCTAGAAGTTGTACATTACAAAAAATGATTATCAGCTAATTTAGGATTGGCTGCAGAGGCATGCCATTAGTAATTCCATTTTGTTTAGGAAGTTTTTGCCTTCCATTTTGTCTAATTTTATTTCTTTGAAAGCTCCTCCTAGATTTTCCCATTTCTTGTCTTGAACAAGTTCACTGGCAAAGAAGTCTTTCCTTGGTGATTGTGCTATGAATACTTGGATTCCAACTGATGGTTCACATCTGATTGCTATCATTCTGTCACCTGGAAAAAGAGGAACAGATTATTGAATTAGGCTTAGAATAGTTTTTATGATTATGTAGAAATTAGGCAAAACGAGGTTTCTGAAAGACACTTGATCTGTTAAAAATTGCCAAACAATACAAAAATGTTATCACTACTTGGTTCTAGAATCCAACAAATGAAAACTTACTAAAAGCAAACTTTAACAACACATACATAGCTATTAGCACACAGCCAAAATTTATCAATTAAGAGTGCTTAAGAGATGTAAAAAGTGTACATAACAAAAAAATTATGAGCTGTTGCAATTATGTAACTTCAAAGATACCAATGTCCTCTATTATTTTCCACCAAGATATGTTTCGTTTTGTAACTCTTGTTTACAACAAATATCTAGGATTCTAGCACCATGTATAGGTTTGTGCAAATTTAAAGAAAAGTGAATAAAATTACCAGTTGGTGATGACAGAAGACAAGACGATGCGTTGCCCAGAGGTTCCACAGGCCCCGACCCAAGATGTGAGCTGCTAGCAAGGAGTTGCCAGCCCATACACCTACCTACTGCCTGCACGGCTGTCATTTGATGCTGGTATATCTGTCAGGCAAAACATGATGTAAAGAAAATGCAAGAAATAAATTGTAACACTTCCACATACCTAGTTCTTGTAGTTCAAGTAGCCAAGCTGTCCTATAATTTACAAAAGCTTAACAAAATACCACAATGACTTGGTCTGTGTAGGCACAGTGAGGTGATTCCACATACAAACTTATACCTACATTTTGTGAGAACAAGGCAAACTGAAAACTTGGGATGTGACAGGATCAGTCACAATCATAAATAACTAGGATGCAAGTTCGTTTTGTTAAAAACCCCAGCAAATAAACTTAAATTGTGATGATTAGAGAATATGGTAAGCATTTTTTTAAATTATTTATTCACCTAAAAACCTACAATCAACAAGAAAGCTGCATGAATTTGGCTGGATTATAGCTAGTGGTTTCAAGTTTTTTTAAACTATTTATTACCTGACAATAAATAAGATCTCTCAGCTCCTGCAGCTCGTAAGAAAGATGGCGCACTTTCCCGTCGCGGCAGATGCATTTGAGCGTTTTCTCGCCGACGTGCACCACTAGCGATGTCCGGCAGACCGCGTCGTAACTGGAAAAATAATATCTGTCATGTTCTGGTTGAAAGTGGTAGATAAATAAGGGTGCGTCTGCGTACACGAAGATCTGGATTATTTCCTTGGTTTCAGTGGTCAGTTAAATGAAAACACACATCGTCTTGAGCAGTGCTTGTAGACAATCTAAAAGCCAACGATAACGAATTACAGCTACAGGATACTGTGGTAGGTGTGGTTACAAAATAAATAGGCTTGGGTAAGCGACAGCAACGCGACTGTATCGATGCAAACGCGCGACATAGTCAAAAAGATATTTAGATATTTAAAAATAAGGAAAAATGTTGGGGGCCAGAGATGACCGAATCCCATCTTCCTTTGTTAGTTACCTAGTACATAGGTACTAAAGTTTATACAAGTGGTAACACAATTGTAAACAACCAAGACTTTATACAAAATGTAACTTACCCATACGCCATAATATTGATTTTCACACACGATTGCGTAGGGCTGTTCAGCGCATTCCAATGTGACACGATTAGAGGATCTTTGACCTACAACAAAACAATAGATGTTATGAAACTAAACTTTAATGACATTAGTTAGTAGTAAAATGGGGCCAATGGTGCGTTAGGTGCGTAGCATTGCGGTAACAATATCCTTGCTTAGGTGACACACCTTTAGGAGAGTATAATGTAGGTACCTGTTTATCGAGGTTATGTGTCTCTTCGCATATTTTTCCCGTATGAAAAGTAGCTTATGTCTTTTTCCAGGATGCAATATATCCTTGTTTATCAAGATTGGTTCAGTCGCGAAATCGTTTGGTACTTTGGAATTGATTGAGCGACCTCGCGCAAAGCCAACGAACCCACACTAGTCAATATGTCTCTGTTCCTCTGTAAAGAATGACTTACAGAGGAACAGAGGCATCTTGACTAGTGCGGATTCTTTAGGTTAACGCGAGGTCGCTCAATCAATTCCAAATATTGAGGTTAGTTCTATGTATTACTCTTCCTTATTACCTACATATCCGGAGTGCGCCCGACGCACAGGTCGGAGACGAGCAGCGGCGCGTCCGGGAGAGCTCCCCTTCGCACCTCTGGGCTGGGCAGTGAAAGCATTAATCTTACCTCCTTAGCGATGGTATCGAGCACATACTCGCTGCGTCGCCGCATAAAGAAGTGCTGCGCTTGCTGTATTATCTGCTCCAGAAGCGATTGTTCTTTGCTCATGTCGAGCAGCTCATATCTATCCGCCGCCATTGGTCCTGAAATTTAATTTATTATGAGCATACAAAAAGGTATAGGAGAGAAAAAAATATTGGGGATAGATCTCTGTCCCCACTCCTTTGTGCTTTAGTAATTTTTTTTCTCATAATCGTGCGTGTGAGGCATCAAGGCCTACAAATAGTAGTCAAAAACATTCTCGGAATTCAGACGAGTGTTTTAACTATTTTTTTATTAAATGAAATCGTTTATTTCAGTACCGATGGTGCCATATACATGCATACACAATAATTATTACAGCGCATTTTAAAATCATAAAACTTAATATCTCATTCTTTAAAATCGCTCGCTTCGTTGTCGTATGAGGTAGGTAGATACTAAAAAGTCCCAAAAATCAATGAGGGTGATACTGGAGATGCGAGGACCCTAATATTTATGGAAATGTATGGGGTGACACGAATGACTAATTAAAGAGAATTTATTATAGGTATATGTTTTAACTTTTTACGCTAGTGAAGTTTTCCTATTTGATAATATTTAGTTAATAATGGACATATTCTAAGTAATACTCTGTCAGCCTAAATAAATAAATGTTATTGATTCTGATTCACTCCGACCCCTTTTGGGGCGCGGAGAGAAGCCTCGAGGGTTGGCCGCTTTACCCCGGCGAAATGCGTCATCTCGAGGGCGATGACCCCTCAATCTCCGGGTTTATGCAAACGCCCATTTTTGCGGGATTCTTTTTTATTTAATGCGAGTTCCAGTGACGCACTCTTACTGGCACAACTTGTAGCACGTTTTTATACCCTGGTATGGAATTGGCGGAAGTGATTTCGCTCGCGTGGTAATAAATTTTTAATAAGAAAAATGAACTTTTTTTTAAAACATACTACTTTACCTATATCGTAGAGGACCACAGTGCTTCGGAAGACAAATCCAACGAACCCAAATTCGACGTGGTTAAATCGTTTCGTTTAGGAGTTGATGTCCGATGGCCACCTCTCCACCATCAGGCCAGCTCGATGGTACCATGACATCGTATTATCACTGAACCGAACTTACTTATGTAATGCCAAATTTCAGTTCAATCGTATGAGGATAACTGGTATACAATTCAGTTGTAAGATTCGTCCCACAGAAACTAACAGGGCAAGAAAAACTTGAAAAAAAAAATTGCGCCAACTTAAAAGTGTGTCGTCGTTTTATTACCAGGAATCGAGATCTTGTTTCTTCTTAATTAATAAGATAGTATAGTAGATGTAGGTACCTACTTTTGTGATTGGAAATGTACGTGTTTACCTACCTACAATTTTGAACTTTGGCCTACAATATGAAACTAACCTGCAAGACAGCGACGTTTTGAAGGCCCTAAGGGGCCGGTAGCAGGGTGCGGGAAGGGATGGTGCGTGTTAGCGTGATGCACCGCGCGCAGCAGCTGGTGCAGAGAATGTTCTAGAACGTGGTCGTGGTCCGCCTTGCCGGCCGCTGACACTTCCGGCTAGAGTATAGAAATACAAAAATATTTACTTTCTGTATAATAAGTGTTTTCGTTGTGTTTGAAATTCCCTTTTAAGTACCTAATGAAAATAGGTACAGTGACCAGCCTCAATTTTGGTTAGCGGTAGAAAATTTTTAAAGGTGTAAACGTTACCAATTGATGCTGCTCTCCGTACAAGTGTTCCGGAATCTCGGTCTTCTTCAAAAAATTAGTTAAGAAGTGTAGGCAAGTAAAGTTATTTAAAGAAAAGTAGTATTATGAAACTAGGCTAAGTTCGATTTATAATTAAAGTTTAAAATATAATGCACTTCGATCACGCGACTTTGTGTGCGTGTGTTAGAGCGTGTATGTGTTCTAGTGTTATGACACAGACATGGTAGAGCTGCTGTTATGATGTACATATATTATAGGTAGAGGAGTGTTTGAAGATTTCGGCCCCTTGAATATCTTAGAAACCTGACGCTCTATTATAGCATTCTGTTAGAATTTTTTTATTTGTATAAGTATGTATTCTCTATCCAAAATATATCTTTCATTGTGCGCCACGATTTTGGATATACAAACAGTGGTAGCCTATGTTAGATCCACCCTCGTTTCAAAAATCTTTAAACCTCTATCAGATGTGCTATGGATGACTTTTATGTACAAACACTGTATATCTAATATAATGTACAATAGAGAAAGCTTAAAGCTACGCCAGAGGAAGATAATCATGAAGAGATGCCGTCGCCATGGAAGAAACAATTTGCTGCAGGTGCATTAAATGCTCTTTTTGCTCACATGAATAAATTATATACATTTTATTAATTTGCTTTCATCCTCAACCTGACAGTGAAGTCCATACCATTGCTCTATAGTCCTGCGCCAGTCGTATCCTTGAACACTCAAATTAAAAAAAAAGTTAATTACCTTTACATTTTCGGTATTCGTATTGTCTTTCTGTCCATTGTTATGACGCAGACCTATGAGTAGTTGAATTCCAGGTAAAACCTAAAAACAAACAAATACATTAACGCTGAACCTCCGCCTCAGCAATCTTACTTGAGAACTATTATATATATTATATATTCTAATATATACTTGAGAACCTACAGTTCTACAGTTACTCTATACCAGAGGAGCTTACACCTGCCCCATTTGCGATTTCCCGTCGCGCATAGGCTTTCATAGCCATTTCCGCATAGCTGTAGGGACCTTTAGTTCGTCTAATTAAATATATATTTGCCGTAATTTCCGCTGAGTAAAAGGCGCGATGTTGGCGACCTGCATTTTTACTCAAAATCACTAACAACCATAACCCGGCGCCAATGTCGTGAAAGAAATTACTTAGCTTTCAATACCACAGAGCGTCGAAATAACTTAATATGGCCGTTTTAAATCACCTCGGGTCAATATCACCCAGCGTCATTGGCGCCGATAAGGTTAATTTACCCGAACTTCTTAGCAAAACAGCACAAAACGTTCCCCGAAAAAGGTCCAGATTTAACTAAATCATCAACAGCTATTTGTTTGAGTTGGTTGATGCCCAATTTAATAAACTCTCTAAGCAAATTGATTCTGTTCCAGCGTTAACTCCGTGAGATGGCGGTTGAGCTCTGACTTTTTAACAGACTTCAAAAAGAGGAGGTTTTCGATTTGTCTGCTTTTTTATGTATGTTACGCGATATCTCCGCCAATTATAGACCGATTTTGAAAATTCTTTCACTATTGTATAGCATGGCCGTGTGATGCCGGCCTAGAATATGCACCACCCCATCTCTTCCCGCGGGTGTCGTAAGAGGCGACTAAGGGTTATACACCGGGGAGCGGGCAGCAGCGCCCCCTGTATAACGGACCAACAACCAAAACTGCAATCGCCAACCCGCCTGCCAAGCGTGGCGATTATGGCAACCCCCCCTCCCCCCCTCACATGACAGGCACAAATAAAAATCGGCCCCCAGTTCCCAGCGGCACCGCTACCCTTGGCTATGGTAGCGGCCAAGCACGTGGCGGGGCAAGGGGTGCTAAGAATCCCCGGCAGATACCATGCTACCACCACCAACGGAGATTGGACCTGGCAACCTACAACACGCTTACACTGCGGACTGACGAAAAGTTAACCGACCTTGAGGAAGAGTTGAGCAAGTTACGATGGGATATAATCGGGTTATCTGAAATCCGACGACAGGGAGACGACTCGATAACCCTGAAATCCGGTAATTTGCTCTACTTCCGGGAGGGCGACCAACAGTCCCAAGGTGGTGTCGGATTTATCGTTCACAAGTCTCTCGTAAACAACGTCGTGCAGATCGACAGTGTGTGTGGCAAGGGTGGCGTACCTTATACTCAGAATAACCAAACGGTATTCCCTGAAGGTCATACAGGTCTACGCCCCGACCTCGACCCACAACGATGATGAGGTGGAGATGTATGTATGAGGACATTTCCAGAGCCATGCATATCACCAAAACTCATTACACCGTTCTTATGGGAGACTTCAACGCGAAACTAGGGAAACGGAACGGCGATGAGCTGAGAGTGGGACGGAGTGAACTTTGGTGTCGGACGGCGAAACCACCGGAGACACTTACTGGCCGGCTTCATGGAGAAGGAGGGACTCTACATGATGAACTCCTTCTTCAGGAAAAGGGCACACAGAAAGTGGACCTGGATGAGCCCAGATGGTGCGACCAAAAATGAGATAGACTTCATCATGTTGACTAAAAAGCAAATATTCAATGATGTCTCTGTGTTAACGCGGTTAAGACCGGAAGCGATCACCGCATTGTGAGAGGCACATTGAATATCAACACTAAGCTTGAAAGATCTCGGCTGATGAAGTCCACGCTCCGCCCAGCACGGAACCAGATCCAGAACCCCGAAAGCTTTCAGCTCGAGCTTCAAAACCGTTTCGAATGCCTGGCAAGCGTTGAATCCGTGAACGATTATAACGACGGGTTTGTGCAGACTCTCCCTACGACAGGGTCTAAGTTCTATAAGGCCCAACGTATAAATAGAACTAAGAAACTCTCTGACCATACCCTCAAGCTCATGGAGGACAGACGGGAACTAAACTTGCAGTCTTCAGCGGGTGCGTCAGAATACCGGCGGTTCAATAGACAAATCTCAAAATCACTGAAACGCGACCTACGCCAATACAACACCAACCGTATTAAGGAGGCTATTGAGCGGAACAAAGGCTCTAAAGTGTTCGCGAGGGATTTGTCGATCGGGCAAAGCCAACTGACGAGACTGAAGACCAATGACGGCAGGATTATCTCGTCGAAACCCGAGCTTTTGAGGGAGGTAGAGAGGTTCTATGGACAGCTGTACACGTCGGTGCAAAAACCCGTCCCTAGTTCAGCAAAAGACCCAAGAGCTAGACTTACCCGGCATTACACCGATGATATCCCGGACGTCAGCCTGTACGAAATTAGTATGGCCCTTAAACAGCTCAAGAACAACAAGGCACCGGGGGAGGACGGAATCACCTCTGAGCTTCTGAAGGCGGGTGGACAACCGATCCTTAAGGCCCTTCAAAAGCTGTTCAATCCGTCATCCTCGAGGGAAAAACGCCACAAGCATGGAACGGAAGCGTAGTGGTACTGTTCTTCAAGAAGGGTGATAACACCCTACTGAAGAACAATAGGCCCATTTCGCTTCTGAGCCATGTTTATAAGCTGTTCTCCAGGGTCATCACTAACCGTCTTGCGCGCAGGTTTGACGACTTCCAGCCCCCCAAACAAGCCGGTTTTCGGAAAGGCTTTAGTACCATAGACCACATACATTTGCTAAGGCAGGTTATAGAGAAGACTGAAGAGTATAACATGCCCCTCTGTATAGCGTTTGTGGACTATGAGAAAGCCTTGGATTCGGTCGAGACTTGGGCTGTATTACAGTCCCTCCAGAGGTGCCAAGTTGACTATCCATACGCTGTGCTGAAGTGCTTGTACGAAAACGCCACTATGTCAGTCCGATTACAGGACCAGAACTCAAAACCTATTCCACTACAGCGAGGAGTGAGGCAGGGAGACGTCACCTTCCCGAAACTGTTCACCGCTACGCTGGAAGATATGTTCAAGGTTCTGGATTGGAAAGGACTAGGCATCAACATAAACGGCGAGTACATCACTCACCTTCGCTTTGCACACGACATCGTAGTCATGGCTGAGACCATGGAGGGCCTTAGTACAATGCTCGGTGACCTCGGTAGAGCCTCCGAAAGAGTTGGTCTTAGAATGAACATGGACAAGACGAAAATCATGTCAAATGTCCATGTAGTACCAACTCCCGTATTATTCGGAGGCAATACCTTCGAAGTTGTCGATCATTATGTCTACGTAGGACAAACCATCCAACTAGGAAAGTCCAACTTCGAGAAGGAGGTCAACCGCCGAATCCAGCTCGGATGGGCAGCGTTCGGGAAGCTACGTGGTGTCTTTTCGTCCCACTTACCGCAGTGTCTCAAGACGAAAGTCTTCGACCAGTGTATATTGCCAGTGATGACATATGGCACTGAAACATGGTCCTTCACTATGGGCCTCGTCAGAAAGCTCAAGGTCGCACAGAGAGCAACGGAGAGGGCTATGCTTGGAGTCTCTCTGCGAGATCGAATCAGAAATGAGGAGATCCGCAAAAGAACCAAGGTAACCGACATAGCTCTCAGAGTTGCGAAACTCAAGTGGCAGTGGGCAGGGCACATAGCTCGTAGGACCGACGGCCGCTAGGGCCGCAAGGCTCTAGAGTGGCGACCACGTACCGGAAAGCGCGGTGTAGGTAGACCGCCCACGCGATGGACCGACGACCTAGTGAAGGTCGCGGGAAATCGCTGGATGCGGGCAGCGCAAAATCGGTCATTGTGGAGATCCTTAGGGGAGGCCTATGTCCAGCAGTGGACGTCGATCGGCTGATATGATGATGATGATGATTGTATAGCAAATGATCCCGAAGGGCCCCATACATTTTTTAAACCCAGGGGATTTGTATTTATCCCGCAAAACTTAAAATAAATGTAAAAGTAAGGGAATTTGAAGTCGGTTTATCGTTTTTTAAAACACGCCATATTATTATCATTATTCTTCTTTCCTGTGAAAACCATTAATTCTTTTATTATTCATCGATAAATAGATGCACAGCCTGTGGCTGACGGGTCTATATCACACAGTGTTGAATTTAGTCATTACCTACGTTACTTTGTTATTTTTGTCTCGTGATTGTGTCTTTTAATAGACTTCTGCTTCTATTGTCTTAATTTTTAATAAATTGTTTGTGTTGCTGGTTTTCTCTTAGTGAAAAAAAAAACAATTACATCAAATGCAGGCAAAACAAAATTACAGGCATTACCTGAAACGTCTAGAGACTAGAGGCAGATAAGAGATTCCTACTACTAACCGTGGCCATAATGTGATTCCCGACCACCATATGCGGTATAGATGCATCCAACTGCACCGCTTCGGCAGCCAATCTTGCGAACAGCTCCTTACAGAACAGCACATTCTGAGCCGCCTCCAGTTTCTGCTGCCAATGCTGCTCCACTCCATCTGCTGCTAAACCGCCGGGGCAATTGAGGGCGGACGAGCTGAGAGTCATGGAAACTACATCTTCTTGCTCTGCCGATAAGATAGAGGATACATGGCTGAATCTAGGAGAAAGTGACTTGATGTTGATTATGGCAACGCCAACGTCTGATTGTGAATCAATAATAGCCACAAAAGTTTAATTCATGGTTGTTTAATTCGTATAAGCGCGAGATTCTTTGTTTGCGGTTCTTAATATTTTCAAATTAATATCTTCAATGTGCTCGTCAGAAGCTTTTGTTTCCTAATATAAAGTAAATACCTTTTTGACACAGCACTGAGATGAAAGCAACCCCTTGCAACTCCGGCGGCACCGTGACACGCAGTGCAGAGGGAGCCGGCCCTCCGCCGCTTGCACTCATGGCTTGCACAATCTGCTCTTCAGGAGCTTTTGTTACCTTGAAATTAGATAGAAAACCTTAATGACACAGTTAACTGGAAGAAACAATTATATTGGAAGGAGAGTGTTTAAGGTGCAAGGACCTATTTGATTCTGAGAGCATTTTCCTTACTGATGGGTTCTGTTTCAGAAAGATGCTCTGATTAAAACATTCAGCAGCTTGCTTAACAACTTAATCACAAAAGCAAAATAGAAAATGGTACATTATCTTAGGGTAGTTCATCAGATATCTTAGGTTATTTTTGTTAAAGAGCTATATGCAAGGTCAGGTCTATCTAGAATTACAAATTATAACATTAGAAATATTAGTCTGGTTCTAGGTATTTCTTTATTAACAAGGAAAATTACAATCAAATAATAAAAACAAATTAGAACTAGTATTTACAATTGAAACAATTGAGCTGACTGCAGACTGTTACGATCTACAGGTAGCTCAACTAGTCCATAAAGACCAGTCAAAGGCATCCCCAAGACGCTGGCTACAATGATAATGCACTGCGACAGATACTCACCAGCTCTTGCTCAGTTGGTATTTCTTGATTAGGTTTACTAGGTATTTCTTTATTAGTTTTACCTCAAAAACTCCAGTTTGGCTAAACTTGGAACCAGCAGTCCTGTAGCTCAGATCACCAACAATGGTATTAGACACTTTCTTCAGCCTCCAATTTTGTCTTAGCCTTAGTAAATCTGTAGAAGAGGTAGTAAGGAATTTGTTTATAAACAAGTAATTTTAACATTTTGCATCTGGATTTTAAGAAAGAACAAATTGTGTATTATTTTGGCTTGTTACAAATACAGGTGGGTCATTATTATTCTTAGCAGTAGGGCTCCCCTTTTATTATTTGGGGTGTTCTGCAAGAAGGATCTATGTTGAAAATTTCCTCATACCTATATGAAAATCAGGCATATTCCTAGTCATCCTCATGGTCTCGCTGGCTCGAAGACGGTCCACACCTGCCTGGAGGACCGCTGCAGCCGCTGCCAAAGCTTTCTTCCTACCATACACTTGCACCATTGGACGACTCTCTATTTCCCCTGGTTGGACTGGGTCCAGTACCTGAAAAAACACAATTTGATTGAAATTCTTGTTCATATTCAAGGATTTTGGAATGGTATGATCAATAATCAGATTTTACCGTATATATACAAATTCAGGACTATTACAACAGACAACCTCTGTGGCGCGGTGGGCGAAGGCTGCTTGTGATGCAGTAAGTTGCAGGTTCGTTTCCCGCCTCGGGACAAATATTTGTATGATCTGAAGATATTTTTTCAGAGTGTTCTGATTGTTTTCTATGTATGTATGATAAAAATATCCATAATACAAGCTCTGATTGGCTTGAGGCTAGATATTGCTGTGTGAATTGTCCAGCATTATTTATTTATTTATTATTTTTTATGTTAGTAACTATTGTAGTTCATTATCAAATTACTTTCGACATATCATCAATTAGGACATTTTTCTAAAGGTACTCTATTGCATTGGGTGTGCTCGTAAAGGGTAGATATACATGTTTATAAATAAAAAAATAAATTGGTTTGTTTGGCAGCAACTTCAACATATGCATCTTGATGCTAATAAAAACATCGTTGACAGCATATTAAATGTATAACTCACCATGTACCTTTTTTCCTTAGCAATACTTAGTACATCAGCCAAAACACTGACTTCAGTCAAAGCATTCCTTAGTTTGTTTCTCACAGAGTCCCAGGGCCACAAACTGGACTGGTAACCAGGTTCTTTGTCATCCTCAGACTTGGTATCCGAGCTGCTCTCACCCTCCTTCTTTATATTACAGAACTCATCATCAGACTTTGAGAAATCTATCTTTTGTGCCAGACGGGTAAGGTTTTCTGACATAGTCAGGGGCCTGAAATAAAGTAATGAACAACAAAATTAAAAAGATAGTGTAGGATAAGAGTAATAGGGTAAAATTGTAGTTGAGATGTGATGTTATATTACTTTAAATTGTGTTACGACTTACGCTTGATATATCTCCTGTCCATCGTAGGTAATTTCTTGAATTTGATTTTCTATTGGAGCTTCTATGGATATATTTACTGAATTAGCCATAATAGCAATTTTTTACCGCTTTTTGTAAAGAGATCTGTGGTAAAGATTTTCTGTTGATACACTTTAGTTATCCATAGTATCTAAGTATGTACCTATTTTCTGTTAAATTACACTTTACTATAAGTGATCTAATTCTTTGAAAACTGTTTAATTGTAAAATAGGAACCGTTCGTATAAGATAAGATAAACTTGAAAAGTATTGTATTCTCTTTGCAAAACACAACATACGAAAAGTGATGAATGACCTGCCTGCCATGATGAAAATGACTGTCTCATGACAAGACAACACTGTAGCGCATGAGAGTATGACAGTGATTATGACTTACAAAATCAAGTGTTATATATAGAAACGCAACTTACTTTAATATTAGTGTGAGCCCGTTGCGTTATTTAAAAAAAAAACAATGAAAATATCTCAATAAAATAAAAAGTTGAATTATGTATGTATAATCTTTTTTTTATTGTTATTTTTGTATTATGTTAGGTCATCTTCGCACAAGAATAAATTATCATTTTTAGTTAAGTAGTATTAATATAGTTTTAAGGATTTTTTGTATAGTAGTTTTAAGGTAAATAAAAATATTTTCTTTCTTACTATCTTATCAGAAAGCAGGGAGATTTTCTGAATTTTGGGGAATAAATCAGTAGACTGTTCAAAAAACAGATCGATCTACTATTTAAGTCTGAGATCTGGCCACACTGAGTGAGCGATGTGATAATAATATAAATACAAAAATATTTATTTGCCATTTCACTTACTTATTAAGATACACGTTACTGGCGGTCCCCGCACGAGGCAAGCCTGTGTCGCGCGCGGGAGGCCCGTTTAAAAAAAAGTAACTTTAATGGAAACGATTAGATGTAACTTATACAGGGCAAATAAATTAAAGACTATTATTATGAACCTAATCAATATGATGATGAAAGCAAATTAGAACTCTAGTTGTAACTTATACAGGGCGAACAAACAAAATACTATTATTATAAACCTAATCAATATGATGCTGAAAGCAGATTAGAACTCTAGTTGTACCTTATACAGGGTGAACAAACAAAAGAGTATTATTATAAATCTAATCAATATGATGATAGAAGCAAATTAGAACTCGCAATCTAGAGTACCTAGAGTAATCTAGAGTTACCGACTTGAGGACTAGGAGAAAAAGGGAGAGAAGGGTAAATGATGGAAACGGGAGTTAGCAATATATTATTTATTCTTACATAATGGAGCCTATGGTGTTGACTACCTATATTGATCTTTGCATTTACTTTAGAATGCTTAAGAGATCTTCAGTGGCATCGTAGTCAAGAGTAAGTAGCCATTTTCTTATCTTTTCCATTTACCCCATAAAGGGCACAAGACAGATTGCAATGCTTTATGACCCGGCGATAAATGAAGGGGAACGCAAACTTACGGAAACGCTTGGCAAAGGCACTTTTAATGGCCGGAACAGCAACCTTCACTCGACGACTGTTCAACGAGGCAGATGCAGAAAATGTCTTGTGAAAAGCAGAGACAACACCCGAGACGTAGAGTTGACGGACAGACAAGGTCTGAGATTCTGACTGTAGGGTAACAGTTGGGAATCTAAATGGCTTTCAGAACATGACTTTTAACACGGATCTATGAGCACGTTCAAGTTTGATCATAATAGTTTCACAGCACCGCCCCAGGCTGTGATGCAATAACCCATGATGGACTGGCAGAGAGCTGAATACACGGTCATAAGAGTGTCTTTATCCGCGCCTTCCCGTAGCAATTTCATAATATGAATGAGCTTCCGAACTCTACCAGACAGATTATTGATATGTTCTTCCTTCTCACTCTTCATTCTAGGTTAACGAGTACCCGCGACGAGTACTCAATCTGCAATTCGATATTTATCGAAGGTTTTTCTTTGATGAGTTCTCGATAAGACGCACGAAAATTCCGGTACTCGATATTTATCACATAATATTTTTATACCGTGATAATGATGAGTACTCGATAAGGTATCACGTGATACGCAGCATTGGTTTCCAGGCAATGTCTTTGGGCCGACGACTACGCTTCCACCCTGATTACAATCAAATAATAGAAACAAATTAGAACTAGTATTTACAATTGAAACAATTGAGCTAACTGCAGACTGTTGCAAATAATCTACAGGTATCAGCTCAACTGGTCCATATCAATACCAGTCAGAAGCGTCCCCAAGACGCGCTGGCTACATTGCCTTGCTGTATGGCAATGCTAATGCGCTGCGCCAGATACTCACCAGCTCTCGGGTCACACGTCACGTAGCTTAGACGCTCAGATAATAATGCTTGATCGCATTCTTTGACTTCCGGGGCACTGCTAATTTTATTCGTCCACAGCCACGACAGCTACACATCGAGGTGTCAGCAGTAGTAAATGTCAATGTCTTCAGTCGTCTTATGTATGTCAAACGCCCCAACTATTGGTTGATGTTATGTTTTGTGATAATTTCTCGTAATTTACTGATAAATTATAATTTAGGCATCTAAAATAAAAGCCGGTCACGCAATGTACCCAATCCATCTATTTATTTGTAAACTGCGTTACGCACAGTAATCAATTCATTGAAAACAATAAAATATGAGTGACCGTTCAATAGCTGTGAGTATCTCGATTCTCATTTTGTGTTACCTACCTCTTCATTTCGTTTCGAAAACGCAATGACTTTAGCAAGGAAACTCGATGCAATCTCGCGTCGGCAGGTTTCGAGTCACCATAAATATGTAATATAAAATGTATCGTATCCCAATGTTTTTCCTAGAATTATTGCTGGGGTCAGTAGTTTTTGCTGTCGGAAAAAAACCAGCTTGACATGACAGTTATATACTTACATTATACTTTTACAGTCTCGGCCTAGCCTGGAGCAGGTAATGGCCATAGTTGATTTTATGGAGAAGCACCCAGCCCTCGGACTGGGGCAGTTAAGAGGATTAGAAGGCAGAGATGAGAGCAAAAAGTTGTGGTTTAAACTTACAAGAATTGTTAACAGCATTTCTGGACCTACTAGGCCTATGAAGTCTTGGATAAAAGTGAGTATGTGAGAAGTTATATGTAGAGACCTATGTAGTGTTAACTAATTGGTTGTTTATTTCTTTAGACTAGAACAAAAGCATTTAACCGACTTTTTAAAATTTCTGATGTCTGACGATACAAAGTTCTTAAGAATCTTTACATCTGTCTGCTGAATTATCAAGAACATGTAGGTAAATAGGTAGTAAAATCTTATTGTTTCAGTATTGGGCAGATAAGAAGTCTACTGTGAGATCAAAAGTAGTGGCCAATGGTGTGGATCCAAATAGCTTATGTTCAAACATAGAGAAGAAGATTTGGGATCTTTTCCTGGCAAGTGATTCTAGTAAGTATAACTACTTTTCTAAATATTTGCTCTCAAAATAAACACATATTTATATAAACTAGTGGTGCCATCTAGATTCATCTGAGTAAACAGTTGCTATTCTAATTGAATTTATATCATGTTTTTTCAGAGCGTGGTGGATCAGTTAAGCAAGAGACTCACTTTCTAGAAGATAATTTCTTCAATGAAGACAGCATGGACCACAACCATGAAGAAGATCCTGTTATTGCTTTTAAAGACACTGAGAATGTGAGCGAGGAGATTGTAGGTGTTGAAGACAGACAGACAGCTATCATGGAGAAACTGGTAAGGAAAAATCTGTATTTTTTTTATTAACTATAATAATTGGCTTGTTTGGCTAACTCATTTTGGACAGGGTAACTAAGGCTCAAGACAGATGGTCTGCATTTTAACTGCACTCCGATTGCAAATTTGCAGTTTGAATGCAGTTAATAGTACAAGTCTCGAGCCTTCACTGAACTTTTAAATAGAACCTACTCTATGTGTCTTTGTTGGCCCCTCCTGAAATACCAAAGACAACAAAAAAACAAATGCATTACCAACTTTTTTACAGAACACAGAACAGAGCTAAAAAGTAGCAGAACAGAACTAAACATTTTTTACTTTAGTGTCAATTAAAAAAAGGTGATTTTCAGGCAAAGAACTTGTAGGTACGGCTTCCGGCCTACGTAAGTACTCATTATGGCCATGTTTTCAGGTAAAAGTGATGAGTGACCAAGCAGCAGCCATGTCTCAACTTGCACATGCATCGGCAGTAAACGCCCAAGCTATGGAGCGACTAGCTGAGGCCTCACAAATACAAGTAAGCATAGAATATAACACATTAGACCAAACTCAGGGAAACAAACTAGGTAAGGCATTATAAGAAACTACAAAGGGTGCTGTTGACATACTGTTAGCAACATCTAGTAGCAGTAAAGTTCAATCAATAAATGGAACAGCTACGAATTTTTAGATGCCTTTCGATATCATTTTGAAAAATAATGTTTGCTATCTTCTACTTCCTGCTTCACACACCATGAGATAAATAAATAAATAGCTTTAAGCACTCAAGGATGATGTACCTAAACCTTTTTTTTCACATATCATTAAAAATGTTTTTTATTCAGATGAGTAATTGCCCTACATTAAAACTTAAAAATAACTTCTAGGTAACATTTATTTAGAAAAACATCTTATAATTAAGACTTACAAGGTCCAAAACGCACACATCCCCCTCAGCCCCTAATGGCGGCTGATGGGAACTGGTGATGCTAGCCAGTGAATTTGTTAAAATATGTCTTATTGGCCCATAGGCTCGAGCGATAGACCGTCTAGCGAACACCTTCGATGCTATCGGCGGCGCGAGCCACGACGTTGGGAATGCGCTAGTCGAGATCGATAGTACTATGAAGAGATACTACGACACTTCACCGACGTAACGCAGGTACTTGATACAAGCACAGAAATACTCTTATATAGTACATACGGCCTGGACCTAGTTGTGTACATAACTGTAACTGTACTGACTTAGTAAATTAGACCGGAAAGAGTCGCGTCTCTAATTAACGCGATGTAGACGCCATCATAGCTCTTGGATGAGTGATGAATGAAATGATAAAAGTCTGACCCTTGATAATACTTAATTGAATAAAACGCCATTTTGTAAAAAAATACCTGAGTAATATAACAAAGTTAATTAGATTGCGGAGTAGCGGATTTTATTAATTTAATTATTTAACATGTTTTATTTCGACATTTAATTTTTATTCCGTCATCCCCAGCAGTCTTTTGTTGCTTACAAAAAATGCCATTCCGTATAAAAAGTTATAAAAAAAATACAGAACTGAATTCCAATTATTATTCACCGTGAAGTTTTTTTAATCCAATATTTTATATTATTTAATATCGTGATTTTATTTAGAAAAGTACTTTACTTATTTTACAATATTACGTGACTGTGTTTTAGCAGTCATTAGAAAGAGGTACCTAATATGTAATTAATGTATTTTATAATTATTATTATCTGTATGTAAATAGCCACTAAGAATAGGTGCTCTGCGTTTTTAAATACATTATGTTATTTATAAGTTATATGAATAATTCAGCTAGAATTGTGTGACTCCATTTAGAGATATCCATTATCATACATTATGTATAGCTTAAATTTTAATGTAAAATGCAATATTTTATTTAAAGTTGATACATTTTATTTGAATATAAATGCAGGTTGGATAAATAAAAATATTTATGTCATCATCTCTTTTATTCATTCACTTCCTAAAACTACGTATATTTTAATATAACACACAATATATTAAACTAACTAAATACTTTGGATATCATCTTAGAGCATTATGCTTCCATAATAAAAGAACTTAATTTGGAAACTATTTCATATAATGAACCCAGACTTATTTTGTCAGTTTTCCTAAGATACAAATAAAGCCAAAGGGTTGTTCCAAGGCAGTCTTCCAAATAGAAAAATCACAAACACGAAATAAAAAATAAAACTCTTAGATGTTTGCTTAAATATCACCACGACAGTACCAATTCGATAATGTTCAAAAAAACACTGATAGTCCTCTTAGAACGGTCTACCACGGATTGCACAGTATTTCTGGTATATCACCTAAGGTTCAGAAGCAGTTTAAAAGTCAGGCTAGACGCTTGAGTATCACTCGTGGATTGGTTAAGTTTTGGTTTCATGCCATCTGGTCCCATTCCGAAGTAGGGCTTTGAGTTTGTCATCAGGTAAAAGTTGCCGCGTGCTCTGTAATGAATATTCAACATGAGTTATTGTCAAGTCTTCAAGCATTATTGCTGGCTGTTTTGCTAGTTGTGTTTTGCATGTTTATAATTACAATAAGGTTTTAGATAGAAAAGAAAACGTACTTTTTTCGAATAAACAAACATGTTTAAATTGTTACCTTAAAATTATATGGGTATTGATGTTTTTATTGCTGGCTAGACTCGAAATACGAACCTTGGATTGGTGAGTTCTCCCAAATAAATGCTGGAGTTAGAATTCCCTTTGCTGGCTACCCAACTATCGTAATTGGGAGCCGCAGAAGCAGGAAAGGCAGTCGGTAAAAATATCGCCTCCACGAAATATCTCCACGCTCTGTCGTGACTGCATAAGTCTGAAAGAGTTGATTTTAACCTTAATTTCTAGGTTGATTGATATGGCAACGTTTTTTCGATCAGTATATTTTTCATACTGCTGTAGGCCAAGTACCTACGGGAATTGTTGTCTATGATTGAATGGACAATAATGAGATCGCATCGTTATACATGCGATCTCATTATTGCGTACATTATTGAAGTTGCAGGAATAAATTTCAGATAATTACGCATTCGATGACAAAGTGACGTAATTTTTCTACATTCTACCCTAGACAAGGATCCCCGTGCTTGCTCTACAGGTCCCATCAGCTCCTATACTAGTTGTTTCCGTCCTTTTTTTGCGGTTTAATGAGCAAACCAGAACGTCATTAGAGAATATATATAAGCGTCTGCTGTATAGAGACTGACTTAGGTATTCTTCTGTCAGTACTTCATCATATCAGCCCATGGATATGCTGGACATAGGTCGCCACAAATAGCGGTCCTGCAGGGCTATTCTTACTAGATTGGAAAACTTCCGCGACTCGGATTCTGACACATATTCGCGCGAAATTTTAATATTTTAGCGGTTTTTAATATTTTCTGCGTTCTACAAGGAATAAAACTACCTAAAAAGTGGTTTTTCATGAATCGCTGACCATTTCCTATGAAACCTTGTTCCAATGAAGTACGATTAATGGGGCTTTTGGTAATAATGTTCATTTAAGTAATAAATCTCATAAATTAGTAATTTCTCCAAAAGTCGAGTCGAATCGAAATAAGTGAAAACATGGGCTCATAGAAAATGTTTTATAGCTACTTTTCTGCTATTGATATTGCTTGTAGCACGCAGAAAATATTAAAAACCGCTAAATTATTAAAAACCGCGAAAATATTTAAATTTCGCGCGAATTTGTGTCAGATTTCGAGCCAAGGCAACTTTTCGATCGAGTTAGAATAGCCGTGCTGAGCCGCCTCCATCCATCGACTCCCTGCGACCGCTACGATGTCGTCGGTACATCGAAGCGGCTGGCTCGACTAAAATCCCTTAATATTATTACACTCTTTTTAAATTTTGCGGGTTAAGTCACACGGGAATAAAAAAAAATATCGGTATCATTTTATAAACAATAATAGCCTTCGGCATCTGCCGGCGGATACTTTAATTGATAACACAAGCGAGAACTTACATAGATAATAAAAAGAACATACGCCGAACACAATACCTGGTGCACCCACAGGTTTTGTGTTCGGCTATATAATTTTTTCGCAGTCGGTTAAAAACAGAGAAACATCTCGTAGTTTGCTAAAAAGCTACCTAAAAAGCTTTGCTCGACATTACCAAAGCTGTTAATATAGCTTGGCGCATTGGTTTATTTGCCTACAGTAAAAAGCTATTTCTACTTACACCTACACAAAAAGCTTGAAAAACGTCACAAAAACGTATCAGACATGGCTAAACGGACATTTTACAAACTTTATGCAAACGATCGCTATAAATTACTCTAAAGTTTTATAAAGGCAAAAATAATCTTGATATTTTAGGCTCGAAGTAATAAGCTATTGCGTTGATATGTATTTTGGAAAGACATTGCAGAAATTAACAAACAGTTGCGTAAGCATGGAACTTTGCGTCACATATAGGCGTTGCTACTTGTCCACAACTTACTGTGCCGCCTGAATGGCTTTATAAATCTTTGATTATATGGCTTCGATCCATTATTGCCATCTGGGTTTAAGTCTGAAAAGAATATTCACAAAAAAACTATGAAAAAAAAAAGCTTCCTGCTAGTTTTGATGCTTACATCCTATAATATTTTCCCATTTCATCGTTCACCCACTTGATCATTTTCCATCACTTCGTCGCTTACCCAGTTCACCATATTTTAACAGTGTCTTCGGTATGCATTTTATATTTCGAGCTACCTGTAACTTTGTTCAGTTGGCTCTGTTCAACAATAGTTTGGCCTATCTATGTGTCCCTGATGCAAGTTGATAATCATATCAGTGCTACAAACTGTGATCTTGAACATTATAATTTACTTTTCGAGTCCAGGCCAATAGGCCAAGGTTATGGTGAATTTAGATAAGTCTATTGTTTTAATTGTAATCTTATCATCATGGGTTGGGTGACCTACTCATGGCTTCATATAATGAGCTCAAGGTCTCCAAATCCTAGGACCAACAAGGTGCAAACTTCCCAACTTTAGTTAATTGACGGAGTGGTAAAATCAATCAATTAAATCGACTTTAGGCTCATATCAAAGGTATACTTGAGTAAATTCCAAAATATTTTTCTTCAAATTAATATTGAATTTTTTTAAATGATTCGAGTTTTTATTTGTACCGAAGTTGGATATTTCAGTAGGTACATAGGTACATACTCGGTGCATTCAATTTAGAAGATCTACAAATCTCTACCAAATGAGAGCTCTTGTAAGCTAGATCGAGCTGTCATTTGTTTTGTTTTAAACTACGAAGTCGTACACCGCATTCTACAACAAACTTAGCTTACCTCTTTCACCGTTCCAGTAAAAGAATAAAGCTAAAATACAATAAGTATTCCATTTGTAAAATAATATTAATTATTCTTATAAATTTTTACTCAATTACGTCTCATAATTTCAAACTGTCCATAACTCTCAAAACATACACCCTTTATTTGGTCTTAAGAAATCAGAAGAATGAAACTAAAACAGTCACGACGATATTGTTAGGTGCTAATTAATATTAAGTATTGAATTATGCAGGTGTCATTGATCTAGGTAGGATTAGACACAAAGGTGCTGAATTTCAGTTACCTTTGTGTCCTCTTCGTGCTTCGCTTCGTTACTTCCTGATAAGATGATATGTGCACTTGTATTTTTGTGCTTTAAGGTAATACGTAGTGACCTATTGAACCCACAATCAAACTGATGGACGCTGCCGTAATTGTTACCGCTTAATTATTATTTATTAAATGAATTAAGCAAAGGATCGTCGCTTACAACCAATTTATGGTCAGGAAAACAAAAGATTTGAATTCTGTACGGCTTACTGTAAACAACCTTGTGTAAGACGGAAAAGGTGACTTTTTTCATCCGTGAATAAGATTTGAGCATCGTCACGTCACGGCCAGCTGCGGCCGAAACCGTAACGACACTGGACCATTGATTAGTCTGAGGATATCTCACCCATTTTAAGATAATGCTTCATGTAATACCTTATTGGCTTGAGCGTATCAGAATATTCGACACGGTAGCAGTTTTAGCACCAGTACTTGACCTTGAGTATATACTCAATCGTAGTCGTCAGTGTTTTTGCACTTGATTGAATATGGATGAAGTGATATTTTTGAGAAACTAGTTTATCTTTTCATCTTATGTGTTTAGTGTTTCTTAGTGGAAGTATTCAGATTTTATGACTTACGAACATGGATATAAAAATACCATAACTATAACTTCAGGTTATCGAAGTCAGAACACAACAACATCAAAATGGTCCCTGACTCTTACCTTCTCTTCTCTGATATCTTACCTTCAGGAGTAAACATGTCGAAGTCCCCAGTTGGACACCCAGGCTGCGGCGACTCAGAGCCATAATTAGGCCAGATGTCCACAGTGCCAGTAGAGGTGGAGGTCCCGTAGCCGCCAGGGTCGCTGTGGATGATATCTACGAACCTAGCGCAGGTGCGGTCCAGCGCGTTTGGTACCGAAAATGTGCCTTCGAAGAGCGCTCTTGCAGGGTCTAAGCCAGTTATTCTGAAAGCAATCTGAGTTGAAAGTTGGTACAATTATGACCAAAAACAAGCTGAATTAGTTTCCAAATATTTATACAAATCGTATCTTATAAAAATGTAACATTCATAAGATTCTCCTGCAACTAATGTATCTTTACCTCGGCATAACTTTTCCCATTTCCCTGGTTTTTGATCCAGCAAAACCCATGATGTGAGCTCCTAGAGAATGTCCCACAAGATGGACGCTCTCCATGTTCACTCCAGATTTATGGAGGCCCATTAGTGCTTCGCCCATTTCTTTACCGATCTGTAAGATAACAACAGGATATAACCTCGTGTCAATGAATTGTGATCTAAATATGATAAATAATAATAAATAAATAATGCTGGACAATTCACACAGCATCATCTGACATCAAGCTAAGCAGAGCTTGTTTTATTGCCAAGTTCAACAACTTGATATTGATTATACATCAAAATTGCATATTTATACTATTTGATCATCTTCTTTAGATTCTCACGAATGTTCTCTTCCTATGATTGGTGGCAATCGTAAAAAATGGCGTGCATTAACATCTACTAAGGACACAACAGGAACTAATTATAAGTTACGGCTTTTCAATAATTGACAAAAAAAAACAACTTTATCAGCTCTCCGGCTTCTGTCCGGCATTTACCTTCTTAGCATTGGGTACAGCGTTGAAAGCATATCCAAGAGGTATACCAAGTATACCACTCTTCGCTTCCTCCTCCCAGTCAAGAAGAATTACGTTTCTCTTCCTCTTCTTTATGTAGGCTTCTAGTACGGCCGTGGTGGCTGGGCCTTTACACCTCCCTCGGTATCCGAATGTGTAGACGACGGTGGGTAACGCATGGTCCAGGCATGATGTAAAGAATTGAGGCAGCGGCTCATTCAGTGGTGTCACTACATAATTATCTAGAGACCTGTAAATTTTACTTGAATCATAATAATGCTGAGCAATCCAATCAGAGCTTATGTTATGATTAGATAGAAAACTGATATACATACTCGATACATTACACTGTTATATTAATCTACATAGATATATATTTTACATACATAGAAAACACACAGAACACTCGGAACTAGCTGCAGATAGTACAAATATTGACTGTCCCGAGGCTGGAATCAAACCCTCAACTTTTTGCGCCTTAAAAAAGTTTGTTGGTATAAGCAACACGTGGAATTGGAAGTGAAGGAGACATAATTGGAATCGGTTTCGTATATGCCCAATTGCGTAGCAGGACCTTCTGACCTTAGCTACTTGTACGAGTTTCATGTTGCAACCCCATTGCATCCTGTGGCTCTCCGTTAAAAGATCGAAAGGGCATGATTTAACTTTTTCATTCAGGTTTTAATTTAAAACGTAAAGTGGAAATATCGTAAGATGTGAAGTACTCAACATCTACCTACATCTCATATCATTACCGTAGCTGACCCAACCATCTATCATTAGCTTCCGCTGATTGAGATGCCCTTTTGTAACTGCGTGAGGGTCACTAACCTGAAGTGACTCATTTGTTCCCGGGGAATATGTTTTACTCTCGTAGGGCTACCAGCACCGGTTCGTAGTATGCTGAAAACCATAGGTAAGTAACCCATGTTGAGTATATGCGCTATTTAAAAAGAGCAGTCTTGCCCAACGAACGTAGTTGTACGTATTTTCCAATACGACCTTCCGTGAGTCGGCGAGTATGCAATATCCAGTTAATGCAAGTAAAACGATTAAACCCTAGGAACCTGAGTGCATTCAAACGCCTGCTGAATCATATTATAAACTGTATCAGAATCAGAATCAATAACTTTATTACTTTAAGCTTACAAAATAAGCACTCAGACCAGTTAAATTTTATAATATAAACATAGTTATTATTATCAAATAAGAAATAAGGTGTTATTGATATTCTCTTCACTCAATTTTTTGTCGATCTTAATAATTTTTTTGTCAATCAGTACGGATATGTTTGTGAGTAATGATCTTAACAGTCGATAGATGTTTTGTTTTTTTTTTTGTTTTAGGATTTTAATTATAATTAATTTCCTAAGGCTTACGAAATAAACACTTACTCGTAGATAAGTCAAATTTCGTTCTTATAAGCTTGAAAACTTTCAGTGAAAACCTAGGATTTTGGTGTTTCCAATCAGTTGTCTCGACTGTCTGTGAGTATTTTAAAGGCTGGATTTATTCTGTTGATCTCTAAGGAGATTTTATATGCTTATGACTGATGATGAAAGTTTAATATTTTTAGATGACCGACCACTCTTTGAAGATTCTCTTCTGATTCTCTACAAATAACTCACAAAAGATGTACTCTGATAAAATTATTTAAGGTAGAATACCTATCAAATAGCACGTCACCATGAAGAATTTAAATTTGACTGCGCTTCAACGTCTTATCACTTGTTATTCAAAATGCGTTTCCGAACGCCGTACAAACCTACCTTGATACGTTACGCATTTAACATTATTGATTTCATTTGGCAATGAATTACATATTTTAAAAAATAGAGCTGGTTTTGATATCGGATATATACGTACAGCAATTAGTACTAATAACTATAGAATATTTGCCCAAAAATGATAATTGCTGTCATCGCGGTATAAGGCCGTCAGAAAAGTTCCCCCAAAAGAGACGCGCGAGATGTAGACATAACCTTATTATCTTCGTCATCATCAGCCCGTATACGTTCAATGCTGAACATAGGCCTCCCCCAAACGACGCCATGAATAGCGGTCCTGAGCCGCCTTCATTATCAACTCCCTGCGACCGCTAAAATGTCGTCGGTCCATCGAGTGGGAGGTCTTCCCACACTCCGTTATAACCATATTATGAATATTACGCTGCATTCTCGAACACATTATCGAATGAAGAGCCAAACTAATTACTGTCCAAATTTATTAGTTGCATTGTAGACTGGTTTATCGCATTAATTATGCTAATTACCACCAATCATCACCGCATAGTTAAAACCGGTTGATGATTACAAGAAAGCAATGATTACGTGTGGTGATTATACAACTGTCGCCCTGGTTCTACATTCGGCGACCTTGGATGGGTTGCAATGGACGAGACAATAAACGATTGATGAAATTGGGAGAGTTAAAAGCTGTCGTAGACCAAAGACGAAGTGCTACTGCACACCACAAAATGTGCATTTAAATAAGGGCTTTTCACTCTTTATCATTAAGATTCACTTCATATTGACGGTATCAGATGACAGACAGCTCGCGGGCCACTCGTTTGCAGAATATAGAAGCCTTTGGTCACTATAAAATGTATCTAAAGATAATTTTATGTAATATATCCATATTTTCAATGAAATTTTATGTGCTATGCTGTATTGGAGTGGCGTTGGGTTGGATGAATGTGCGCAAAGCTTAAGAAACTTCGGTCTCCTTTGCATTCAATATATTTGAGATTGAGCAAAAACGAGCATAATATACAAGAATTGATATATAAAAATATCGTTTTGACTTGACCTAAATTGGTGTATGATATGACAAAGTTTAGGTCACTTAATCATTTTCTGGGAGTATATTTTACACTAACGGGTTATTGTTTTTGTACTTAACTATGCCACTGCGTATCTTCTTCCAGCTACCATTTTTAGAACTACCTATGTAATTGTGTATCAAAGCCACAAGATGCAGATGAGGCACAGTTTTCTAAATGAATACTGTAAAATATAGTTTATATTGACAAGTATTTTGAAGGGACCTTACCCTTTATAGCAGCGTAACCAAGCACCCCCAGTAAATTGTATGAAACCTGTAAAAGTAAGCAGATTTGGTAAAACTTGTTTGAAAAGGTTGATTTAAGAAAATCTACTAACTAGATAACTTAACTATACTTGTTCTATAATATAAGTATTGAAATACTTAAAACGTTAAACACAATTGGCAGAAATTGATGAACTTTTTAATTGTTGTTATTCAACAACATTATCAAAATTAAAAGGTAAACTTACATAACAGCGATATCCATAATCCAAACAAAATTCTTTCACCGCACATTTTGTTTATATTTTGTATCACATAAAAGGCTTTAATATTTATATGTCGAGCGTATGTCAAATCAATAAACCTTTTTCTAAATTAAATACACGAACAAATTTTTTATAATATTTAATTTTTATTTCGTACATTCGTAAAAGCGTGCTTCTATTCTCAGGATTGTTAACTGGCAAAAGCGCAGACGCACGCTCCCGACCGCCGCCCTGTCTCGATAACGCGTCACTTTCCAAATGTTTATAACGCACGCAGTAACCTTGCGTCCGCGGGTTGAGTACTAGACTTAAATCTATTTAGCCAGCGATCTGCTTGTTTTGATACCTAGGCTAGGTGCGATTGTGTGATGAAGCCCTTATAGAAGCTTATTTTATAGTCGTTTGATCCACGTGCGACCTTTCCAGGTTCATCACATAGATAATGAACATCCTTATCTGCTACCTAGCTTCTACCCGCGTCCTCACTCGCGTCGCATATCTGCACAGAATATCTCCCCCCCCCCATGCTATTTAGTGGTATTGTTCCTATGGTTGCGTCTACTATTAATCGAGAGTGAAGGAAATTTTTGAATCGGATTTATACATAATTCAAAAGAATCATCATTCGGGGGATGGTGAACAACCAATGTCGTCCGACTCACAGACAGTGACCTGGCCTAACTTCTACACACAGCTAGCTACAACTAGCTAGCTCATAGGTAGCCTTAAATAATAAGGTGCCTTGAATTATGGTTGTCTGGTAGAAATCTCTGCAAGGGATAAGACCGCCAATTGCAGGATATCGTAATTAGATTTTAAGAACTCACTGTACCTACTATACTATACTGTAATTTTTCCTGTAATAAAGCCTTTTTATTTTTTTTATTATTATTATTATTATTCTCAACACACACAAAAAAATTATAATCTATAGTTGCTGGACTGAGTTCTCCGCTTTTTCTTTCACGTAAATAAAATACAGTGTATAATGAATGCTAGATTATCCACCAGCTGCGGATGATGATGATTACACATAAAAATTATGATGATGTGTTAACATGAATCATTATATGTATCTAATAGTTTTTTTTTGAGTGTTAGAAACCTATTGAAAAATACCACAAACAATAGGAATCTGTGGTTATCGAAAGTTAGACAGTTAAACAAAGAAAACAGCATAATACATTTTGCGGTGGGTTTCTAATAAAATTTTATAAAATAAAAAAGTATAAGCTTAATATAGGCAATTATTTATAGTATCTAATGAATATTAACCAACCATACTGCTAGTTTTTGATTGAAATAAATAACCTAAAAACTAGCAATGTGGTTGGTTAGTACATCTAAGCCATAAGGGATCTTCAACAAGTAGAGAGGTATGTAGATTGCATTGCACTGAAACTAATTATTGATTTATCAAGCCTGCTCTAGATAAATGTAGGAATTTGGGTCGCTGTCATGAGGGTATTTAGTGATCAATCATTTTCTAACAAATATTTTGTTAATTAGATAAGTGGTACTAATAGCACGCGTTTTAAAAATTAGCGCACAAAAATCGCATTTATTACGCTACTAAGCGACAAGTATGAGAGGCGAGGTGATATACAATTTGACTTGTCTAAGTGCTTATTTTGTAAGTCTAAAGAAATAAAGTTATTGATTCTGATTCTGAGGAAGATGGAATGAGCCCGAGGAGGCTTTTACCGCTGAAAGCAGTACTCACATTATTTACAGATATAATATGTATACTGTATCCATCCAGAATGAAGAATATTTGTATACAATAGAAATCAGCTGATTTTTAGGGTTATCACCACGAAATGATGCAGGCCTACTATAAATCCAATGATTTCCGCTATAAATTCTATAAGATTTATTACTTTCTTAATCCATGTATAATAAAAGCTGTTTTATTATTTATTAAGCGACAAATACTGTGGTATATAAGCAAATTTTTCTTTCATAGGCATAATTTTACAGGTTCACATATACTAACAAACATACCCCTCCGCACACACACACGCCCCTTGATACACACACTACACACACACAAATGGTTGTATTCTGTTGCCCGGACTCTTAAGAGACCGGTGTCCTCAGGAGAACCAATTTCAATCACACGCACACTCTACACATAGCACATCCCACTCATACACGCACACCTCTATAATTATATGCGCGCTTTCCAGAAAAGCTAAAATAAATAAAAATTAACTTTATTTTTTGTAAATAATAAGCTCTATAATTTAAGTAGCCTTATATAATAACTACTAGCCGAACTTAATATACGTTCCAAATTCTATTTTTTGCGGCAGAGCGAGATTCCCCTAACACAGGTAAATACTTTACTTAAAAGGGGGTCTCAAACACTGTTATATAATGTATTTTAAGTTTCTGAATAAATATTTTGTATATGTAATTGATTAATGTTATATGAGAATATGGAATAAAAGGCTTTTTTATTTTATTTAAATAAATTGTCGAAAAGCTTAGAAGCCTCTTGTGCTTAAGTGGAACAATTCTACCTATTAAACGAACAAATATGTGTTGCTTCTGTTGCATACCAAATATCAAATATCAAAGTGGTTTATTTCCTTTAGACTCTAAATTAGACCTTACAGGACTCTTGGACACGTCACAAAATTAAAATTACATACGTCAAACAGGGAAATAAAGTGATTACTTTGATTTTTGTTCACTTCAATCTTTTTAAGGTAAAGTAAAGAAGCGAACAAGAAACCTTTACCTTGTTAGGTTGTTCGTTCTCGAGTTGGAGCCAAACTAAAACCTAATCGTTTAAAAGATAGGGTATTACATACAGTTTTGAAAAGTGTCGCATATAGATTATACAGTGCTAGTAAACCGCTAAAAAATTTAGTCAATCGGTAAGTATTATAAAATTAAATTAAATTTTATTAGATGTACGTGCCCCATAATTTTTGTAATTTTTTTATTTTAGATGGACGTGCGATAATATTATTATTCTTCTAATAATAATTTCTTAGCATTATATAATGATTTATGTATTCCAAAGTTTTTTACTACAAAATAAAAAATAATTGTTTTGACTAAAAATGACAAAAAAAAACATGCGAATCAGCTTTGAAAGTTAAGGTGGGTACGCTCCCTCTGCTCCTTTTGCATACGGGTATATTCCAGTCGTCGATAAATAGTAGTTACCACTGGCGCTGAAATAGAATAGAACATTATTCATCAAAGCGAAAAAGTGCCCGATTATACACATTACTTTAGCTGGCTCACTTTTCATTCTAGTTCACGTATCAAGCAAGACGACACGTCCGTGCACCTTGCGGTAACAAACCCATCAGCTACTGGCATGCCTGTAGCTGTCACGAGCCTTCACAAGTGCCGGTTTTGCGGCCCCTCGCGTGCCCTCCTTTATATTGTTAGCCAGTAAATTAAATTGATTGCTAGATACAGGCATGCCAGTTAGTGTATACACATGACAATAGGTGGCACGTTCAGGCAGGTGTTATGCAAGCGTGCCTGCTACAAGCATGTATATTTCCGGCTTTATAGATAGGTATTAAGTACCAGATCCGGAATAAGTGACATAGGCTATCAATATTAACCTAGTCTCATATAAAAAGTACTTAAATACCTAAAATGAATATATAAATAATGTTGGACAGTGCACGCAACATCATCTAGCCCCAAGCTAAGCAGAGCTTGTGTTATGGGTACTAGATGAATGATATACATAATATAATATATTACATAGATAGATATTTTTTATTATACATAGAAAAACCCAGAACACGCGAGACAAATATATACAGATCGTACAAACATTTGTCCCAAGGCGGGAATCGAACCTGCAACCTTCTGCGTCACAGGCGGACCTTCGCGGACTTACTTGCGATCCACACATGCTCCTAAACTGATGACAGATGAAGAGCCATTTCCAGCAACCCAAGTGTAATAATTAGGTGCCCCGCTAGCCTGGAACGTTAGTGTTTGGCTGTCTGTCCCATTTTGGCTGATTGTTTGATTCTGCCGTACCGTCCCATTTAAACATGTCAAACAACAAGTCTGGTAGTGCCAAGTAAGTGCATAAATTTCCGGTGCACGGTTGTGACCACACAAGGCTGAAAAAAAGTTTTTTTATAAAGACGTCCGTCAAATCACCCGAAAATAACTGAAATTCAGATGTATTTATGAAAGAATTTTTAATAGTAAGTAAAAAAAATAAGTCGGTATAGTTGGCAAAATCTTACCAGCATCACTCAAAAACGGTTGTTTTCCCTCGGGACATCCCGGCTGTACATCGTCCTCAGAAGTGAGGTAATTCAGCCAAATGTCAAAATCACCGACGGTTTCGTTGATGCCGTAGTGCTTACTTGTTTCAGGGTTGCTGGTTCCGTCTGTATGATCACCCTCTACGATAGTTGCGCAGGTTTTATCTAACCTTTGATATACAGACAAATTTCCGAAAAGGGGTCCTGCTGGATCCAAGCCTGTGATTCTTGAAAACAAAATTATTAAAAATAGCATTTCATTGATTTTTTTACTTCAGGATATAACAAAATCAAACTATTTTTCTTTTTTTATCGTGAAGACCATCGTTTGACCACAATCTCACCGGTAAGTCACGATGGGGCTGACGATGTATCACGTAGGTCTAGAATACACCTTTTCACCCTTGTCTTACAGGCCGGAAAAAAGCAGGCACCAAGTTCCAAACCATAGCGGTAGGAATGAGAACAACTTAGTACGAGTGGAAGGAATTTTTATCAGATAGGGTGATAGATGGGTTTGCTTGCCTTGGAGTTAAATATCATTAATTTGCTTGCTTACTTGTATAATTTAGTTCCATTTCCCTTTTCGTTAATTACTCTACCAGTACAACCGAATAAATGGCTTCCAAGCGAGTGTCCAATCAAGTGCAGGCAGCCTATAATAAAATTAAAATTTGCTGCCCAATACAACAGTAATTCAGCCAATCGTTCTCCAGTCTATAAATAAAAAATAACCGTATTTTATTCGCAGTTTTAATTAATTAGGTAGGTACCATATTAGATATTTATAAGGTAGGTACTAACTACCTGACTAATAAAGATTGCATAGCAGATAATGGGGTCATGGGTCATGTCAGTTGTTCGAAAGTGGAGGGTCATTTCCGAAGTAATTTTTTGCGTTATTATTGAAAAATCTATTATGTTACTCAAGCTAGTAGCAAAAAATAAAATTTCTTGGGTACATAACCTCAAATACATACCAAAATCCTGTCATGTTAGCCTGTGTAATTATTACAAACTAGCTGACCCGTGCCCACTTAAATAAATAAATAAATGTTACAATAGAATACTTGTACATGTTTATAAATAATAAAAATGGATCATGAACCAAACATTGAAAAATACACAAGACTTCAAATAAGTTTCTGTTATCATCTAGGAACATAGTAGGTACTTGTCAAGACAAATCAAACGAGATGACTCAAATTCGCCTTTGGCTCCATCATCAGATGAGCTCCAAGTCATCATTATATTGCATTTTCATCCGATTTACATAATGCATGCCGAATTAGAGCTCAGTCGGAAACCGGAAAGTGAACCAAAAACGTGCATGATTTGATAACAAGCACCCTGGACAGAAGAAACTACAATAAATTTGTGATTTGATACAATAAATTTGCGGTTGTTAAAAGCGAAAAAATCGTCAACAAACAAAAAAAGCCGATGGAGACTTCCGTTCTTTTGTCAGCTGGTTGAAAAAATAAACTCTCGAAAGAGAATTGAACCTTACCGCTTTAGCAGCTGGTACAGCTTTGGTTGCATATAGTAGCTTCGTGGCATACTCTCCAATTCCATCAGGCACGCTAGCCGGCTCAGACCAGTCTAGCAAAAAGATATTCGCGCAGCAGATATTGTTTTTGTAATACAACATGCCGTCCATAGATGTATTTGTAGTTTTTCCATCTGGTTTCCCATTGAATCCAAAAGTGTACATCAGGCTAATACAGCTACTATTGTAGTAAGTAGAGTTTAGAGGTCCATTATTAATTGAAATGATGTCGTAATCGGTCCTTGATCTAAAACGAAGAAAGTCTAGTTAGTCATTTTAACCGTTCGATCGGGCACCTGGGGTTGCAAGGATGGCAACCTTAATTTATTAAATGAACAGATGTTTAAATTGTATCTCACTACACTAACTATATTTGTGTGCAATAAACGCATTCTAGAAATACTATTCATCATCATATTAGTCCATACATACTGCTGGACATAGGCCTCCCCCGTACGACGCCACAAATAGCGGTCCTAAGCCGCCTCCATCCATCGACTCCCTGCGACCGCTACGATGTCGTCGGTCCATCGAGAGGACGGTCTCCCATGTAGGAGGGATTTGCCATAATCACCACGCTTGGCAGGCGGATTGGTGATCGCAGTGTTGGTGTTGAAAAATACTCAGAAGGAAGCTGCTGCCCTTCCTCTGGTAGGTTCCCTTATTCGGCTCTTACGACATCCACGGTTTGAGTTGGAGGGGTCGATATTCGTACGCCGCGGCCCCACGGCCATACTAGTAATACTATTAACTAAATAAAAAAAACGAGATGTGATCATTATTATTAGAATGATTCATAAGTTCATAGGTTTTAGCAGTACTCACTTGTTCAATATTCGCACGACAACGTCAGCATCTGAAAACCTTACGAATGCTAGAAATAACAGTGTGCTTGGTAAGAAATAAACTCGAAACATCTTCCAAAGTTTGAGATCGTAAGAATTCACAGTTAGTATTTTGCTCCACATGATAGCTTAGGCAACAAGTAAGTGAGCTCAAAAACACTGAAAAAATTATTTTATATCGTTTTCAAGTTTAGGGGCTTAATTGGTAGAAACGGAACGCTTGTAATGTGGCTTTAATTTTACGTCTGTCCAGTTTTGACACCTGCATATTTTATCTTGGCTTGAAAGGTTTATGTATAAAGAATTTTTTGCAACCTTTTATTTAGTTTCACCTAATGAAGTTGGTATTAAAATTACTAAACCTTTTACCTATCCGGTGTCTGTAATCAAATCTTAGAAGCTTAATTAGACCCACTTTTCGGTTTCCGATTCAGCTAAAATAGACATGAATAGGTAGGTACTTTAATCAGATGACAATGCATTCTTATGATGACGTGGAGCTTATCTAATGATAGCGCGGGAGGCTGGCCATGTGAACTCTGTAGTAAAACGACGTAACCTCATTGAGTTTGGGCTCGTTTGATTTGTCTTGACAAGAATTATGCAGGGTCTTAGATAAAAAAAAAAACATTCCATATAAAAGGTTGATGGTATACCGAGTACTTAAATATCTAATTAGGTTCTATACTGTTGTCTTAAAAATTACCAGTAAGATGATAATATAGGATTATTTAAAAAAAGAGTTACCTGGATAAGTCTTGTGCGGTGGCCTAGATCCACTTTGAGTCGCTGAGGCACAGGAGTGAGTGTATTAAAAAAATAATTCAATTAATTAAGTGTTGGGTATCAGTCAGAAAGGGCTGTCGTAAGAAAGGCCATGAGTATTATATATAAATCATTACCTATATTCTGTAATATACTTGCCTATATAATCTACTTAACTACAATAACCGAACCCTCGACGCGCGACAATCGCATTCACTTGGACAGACATATTTGAATAAGTAAAAATGTGTAAGTATATTTGTAAGTACTTTTCTGTTCTAGATTATTTATAGTCTATTCACCTGAACAACAGAAATAACGTAAACAAACCATAAAAAGGTTCTTTATAGAACAAACTTTAACGTCACGGACTACGAATAATTCCTTATATCGTTTTTATATAATAATACGTCTTCATATATTTTTTACTACTTTAATACTACGTAACGAATATAGGTACTTTTTATTCATTTAAACCGTTTTAGGTCAAATAATAATTAATAAAATTTACTATAAATATTTAATAAAAAACATTTTACGACAGCATGCAGCAAAATAACCTAAAAATATAAGGATAATCAAACTTTCGTTGCATTTATAACCCTACTAAATAATAATGAACATTCAAAGTAGCCGGGTTTTACAACCACAATCTTTCTTACTTTGGTCCAACGCACCTCTCTCCGATTAGTTTAAAACGTTGTAGTTTTTGATGTCATACGTAGGTATGTTGTAAGTTTTGCTAATTTTTACGGTTGTGACGTAAAAACATGAGCGAACGAGACCCAAGCGAACCCGGTCCTAGCGGACACCGCACTTTTTCATCGCCGATGAAAAAACGCCAGAAGAAGATGAAACTGCCCACTTCCACGGATAAAGTCATTGTTGTAAATGTCTTCAAAAATATGGAAAATAAATGGCCTTCAAATATATTGTTAGTGAAAACCGAAATCATGACGAAAACTGCTGAGATTATGGGTTTAGAACAATTCCTAAAATATCCATACCTACCTACTTCTACACTAATATTTAAAGAGGTATAAGATTACAATTCATATTTGCTATTATAAAGATATAGGCAAATCCAAAAATGCATACTATATTACGAAAAAGTTTGAGAACCATTGATTCTTTTGTAGTGTAGGTACCTAACTTAAGACGTCACTCTATGACAAATACCTATTTAGAGATAAGGAAATAGACTTCACATTTATGTATTAAAACCACAAGCACAATTAGGTCAATAGATTAGAGAAGGAAAATATAATAGCATTTAATTATTGTAAATCAAGAGTATCATATTACTAAGATATTCAATTAATTATAATACAATTAGAGGTAAATTTATAGTATAAAAAGGCATGTATTTACTCAATAAACATTCAGTATTCAACCTACTACAGTCGTGTCAATTACTCCTACAAACCAACATCATTTCACTTTGTTTATGTTATTTCTTTTTCTTGGATTGATAAACTATAGTCGTTGTCTAATTATTATTATTATCTTTTTACATACGCACAATGTCAATAGAGCTGTTATATTGTGCACTTGTACTGTGTAAAATGTTGCTTAGTATAATATACCTACTGACTATACTATACTGACGTTCGTTCAAAGTTCTGGGTCACAACACAACTGACAAAATGACGGCTTTGATCTGAAGTTGGCGCGTAAGTTAGCCCAATGCAAAAAAGGCGGCTTCTCAGCTTGGCATCAAAATATAAACGCAAAATATTGTAGCTTTAGTCCGAAATATTGCGAAAAACCTATTTAAAAAAAAAAAAATTGTAGCCGTTTTGCATTCGATGAGCGATATGTACTCGTACCTTCTTAGTCGGCATCTCAGGAAAGGTTGGAACACAATTTACCATGGACCAATTTTAAAAATACACTGAATTGAAGAGGATTTTATCCCATAGCGTTAAAAAATATATAAAAATTTAGAATAATAACAATTAAATATAAATCAAACCGATTTATTTCGACAAACATTCACAACACGGTTATTTATAAAAATATTACCTTATGTTAATCTTATTGCCTAATGGAAAAATAATTAGTAGGTAACCACAAACTCACTTATAAAAAGCGCTTTTCTGTCTATAGATAATTATTTTGCTCTACTTTTCTTCTACGCAAACACTATGGTATAAAAAATACGTTTAAAAAGTACCCCGCAGTCGATTAATTATTTATTTTACAAGATTTTAAAATGCAGGCAAAACTTATTGGAAATTAACGTCTAAAGACAACAGAAAACTTACGCCAGAATACTCAAACGGAACTCAGATTTAAGCACGACTCAAGTGACGAATTTTTTACACATTTTCATCAAAAACTGTCAAAAAATCGCGACTTGAGATGTGCTTAAATCTGAGTTGCGTTTGAGTATTCGGGGGTTAGTGGTTTTTAAAATACCCAATTTCATTCAATTAATAAAAGTTCATTAAACATACTGTAATTTAAGCACTTAATCGACTCTAGGGTTATACAGTTGCTAATTAATCTAGGTATTTGGAAGCTTAGTTCTTTGGAATCATCATGATTTTGTTGCAAATCTTATACATAGATGACGATAAACCAAATTATGTAATTATTTGACTAGTTTCTGCGGCATCGCACGCGTTGTTCTAAGGGAACGTTTAAAGGTAATTTATGTATATCCTATAGGAACTGATTTATGGGATAAAAAGTAGTTTATGTTTGATTCCAGGCCTAGAATTACCTGGATGCAAAATCAGCCCGATCCGTTTGTACTTTTGGCGTGAAGAGGTAACAATCATTCACCCATACATCCAATCTTTCGCATGTATAATATTAGTGTGGTGATCAAAATTTTGTCTTTCATTACAGTCTGGTCCAAAAATTTACTTGCACAACATGGAAAAGGAAAAGTAATAAAAAAAATTAGGTAGTTTGCTTCCACCCTTCGTTAGTTGATAGCGTCCCTGAGCCACCCCAATAAAGTAAACAATAACTTCAATTTGTAATTTAACGTTATATACATACATTATCGAAATAATTGTAGTTACTATAGTGGGAACATAAAAATCGGCTACATACATACATATAGTACATATGTACATGAGGGTTATGAGGTTGGCACCCTTAGTACATATGTACATTGGGTGCCAACCTCATAACCCTCATCCTTCGGTAGTCGGGTAAAAACATGTTATTTGGCAATTGGATGGATAATTGAAGAAATTTAAAAATATAACAGCTGTTTCAGATTATAGTTTCTACAAAAGTTTCTTTTATTCTAAATATTTTAACTTTAATAAATAGCGTTATCATCCCAATTTAGACTTTTGAAACTTTTTTAAGGAGCAAAGTATAACAAGAAGGACGTATATCGATTGGCAGAAATGTATTATTAAAATACTGTTGTCTAGCAAATATTGTTTTCAATATGTAAGTTCTTGCTTTTTACGCGTAAAACAGAAAAAAACATTTTGGGGTATCCTCGCCATCAGTGGAACCACGGGGAGCAGTTGTTTAAATAATGCGAGCTGCCTAGGATATAAACATAAATAAACCAAATTGTAAATGAATTATTTGAAAAAAATATTATAAAGAATAATAAATAGGGTTATAAAAAATGGGTACGCTAAGTATTCACCTGGCACTTAGAATTAGTTTGTAAAATAAAGTTACGACTAGACTGACAAGATTAATGGTACATCATGCATGATTAGATGAAGAAGAAAATCAGTTATTGTGAAAACTATTCAAAAGTTGGAAGAACCACACTTAATCAATGTACGCCCTACTTTGTTTCCCGTAATCGTCCTTATTATATCGGAACGCCTTGTTAAGCCGATTTAACGTATTTTCCGGTCAAATAAAATTGAACCAAACAATGATTATTGGACTGGAACATTATTTTACAATACATCTCTCAACTGGTATTCGTATAGTTCACGGTGGTGAAGATATGTTGTTCGGTATCAAATCTAATTCTTCGTCAGCGGTCTCAGCCTCGCTCTCCTTTGAGCTGGACTCCTCAGGTTCATCTCTCGTGAGAGCCCTGTACTTCTTAGCGATTAGTTCCCAGTCAACGACGTTCTCTATCTTAGTGGCGTTGTTGAAGCTTAGCTGAGAGCCTATGGGACTCAGGTGAACCACTGACAACCGAGTAGAATCTGAAAACATGTTTGTATTCAAACATTTCGTCAATGATAACAAAACAATGACTTCAAAAACGACACAAACTTCCAGACAGACAACAACATCGCATGAGATAACAATACTTTTATTTTTTGCTTGATACTATGTACACCTATTATCTTAATTAATTTTTAATAAAGTATTAAAAATAAAGTTAGTTGCAATGTAACGTGCCTATGACAAATAAATGAATGAAACTGAAACTGAGCCAAATTACTAAACTTTCCCGTATCTCGCGTATTTATATTAGATAGATTCTCATCATCATCATCATATCAGGCAATACACGTCCACTGCTGGACATAGGCCTCCCCCATACGACGCCACAAATAGCGGTCCTGAGCCGCCTCCATCCATCGACTCGTTGCGACCGCTAGGATGTCGTCGTTCCATCGACTGGATGGTCTCCTAACACTCCGTTTCGCGTTGCATCATGGCCGCCACTTGAGAACCTTTACTACAAAAAAGACTCCCAATCATAGTTAAACCAATAACTAACCTTTCGGCACAACCTGTCCCCTCTTGACCTTGGACAGCCACTTGGCTCCTGCCTTAGACCGCGCGCTCATCTGGTCCTGTCTCTGAAGACCTATCATGTGCACTAAGCTTGGGCGTTTCTTCTTCGTCATACGTTCCTGTAAAGTAATGGCACAGTTTAAAATAGGTCTTTGGTATTCAAATCTGACTGATCATTTTATTTCCATGTTTTCTTCCATTTTAACATTATAACATTTCTAAGTGTATATTTATCGTACTCATGGAAAAAACAAATTTTTGATGTTTCACGTCGATAAATAGTGTAGGCCTCTTTGTCTATTAACACAATATGATTATGTATTTCGTTTTGTATAAATATGAAGATACAATACAATATGTTGACTTTACCAATGCATATCCTGCCTCTGTTGTGACCTATGACTTCCACATAGATTTAACATTACCCTGTTGAGGCAACTACTAAGGTTGGGAGTTATTGGATATTTTGGCTAGCAATTATTAGTTGGGTATTTTGTTTCAATACCGCTAGTACCAACTGGTACCCAATAACGTTACAATACTCTATACCTGTCCTGATTTCTACCCAATATATTTCTAACCGATTTGGTTAGAAATACCAAATACTTGTTGCAGCTACATAACTTTACGGGTGAACGGTCCGCTAGTACCTATGCGTAGATGATAGTTAGGTAAGTATAGGTATTGAAGCGTTGGGTAGTTATGGCTCACGGTCGCTTAAGCGCGATGCTCGCTTTGCATAGTTATTCCCTAGCGGTATGCGGATTTTACAATAGCGTTAGATATTTTAGGACCATTCTAACAGGTACTGAGTTAGTTATTGAATACCGGACTCATCTCTAGCAACTACAAACGATTATTTCGAAAGCCACTTGCAGACATAATACTTCCTTTGGTTGGTATTACTTAGTTTGAGGGCTATAATATTGTCATCGTGTTGTTAAACATTGGTTTTTAAGTGGGTTGCCGACATATCTAAATCTCATCTTACTCACCTTATGAACAAGATTTCACCAAATGTAGGTACATTGCGATACAATTTTTGGTTTTATGTCGTTAACTGTTTCTTCTTACCTTACACCTGTGAATAAGCCACATGAGCCACGTCGTAACCAGATTCAACGGAGATGGAGCGGTGGTGGTTCTATGCATGTTTCGAATCAACTTTGATAGTCCATACTTCCATTCTATATCGGATTGTGCCTGAAAATGTGAAATTTGTATAAGAAGAGTTTTAAAAGTTAATTCCAACTTGATTTACGATTATGATTTTTATATAATCGCTTAGGTCTTAGTACATATATTTTAGTATTCCTGATTACTATAGTTTTAATACGATTAAAAGGTATTTTTTTCTAACGTAACCGAGCAAGGACGTTATTAAGTTTGATGTCGACATTATTATCTTTAGGTACTTGATTTATATGCTAGTCGTGCTAGTAGTGTTGTTCAAATTATGTACCCAACTCACGATGATTTACCTGTATTCTCTGGTACGTGTCTGACATCATAGCAATGAGCAGATTGATGAGCACCACTACAGACACCAACATGTAAATGCCGAACACTATTTTGAAGAGATAGTTGGTCCAACCGGGCTGAGTATTACTATCGTTGCGGTGCACCCTCGTCTGCTCGGTCGTGGTTTGACCGAACACGGCGAAGAACAGCAGCTCGAAGGAATACAGCGGGTTCATAGTAACTGCGAACAAAACATCTAGTTTGTGGACAAGTTACCTGTATGCGTTGGTAAGTGTCCGACATCATCGCAATCAGGAGCGACATGAGCACCACGACAGACATCAGCAAGTAGGCGCCGAACACGAACTTGAACAGGTTTTGTGTCCAGGAGGGCCGCACGCTGGAGATGTAGTTCAGGTCTGACAACGTGATCTGGCCGAAAAGGGCGAAGAACAATTTCTCGAACGCCTCGACCGGTGACAAAGTCGCTAGAAGACAACACTCAAATGGACCATCTTTCTGTTATCTCCCATTAAGAAATTAAAAGGGCGAATTGATCTCTTAATTAACTTTGCACAATATTTAAATGAGATCAATTTACCCTTATCACTAACAGCAATCTAAGACGACTAAAAATTACACTCAAACAGACGAGGAAGATTGATAAACTTGCTACGAACGTATTAAAAGAGAGTAAGAAGCTGAAACACGGTCATCATTATCATGAACGCAGCTTCAGTGCCTAGAAATTTACAAAATGTGAAAGTAGCAGTTGATCAATCAGCCTCTTTCATGCGTTGCGTGTGTTTGCTGCACACAAGAGCGTGGACGCTTCAGGCGCCACATCGACGACAAATAGCCAAACGACATCCAAAACATAAAACAGTACCTCGACACCGGCGTGACGTGAGCGACAGCCCAAAGACAACAACCAAGCCGCGCATGCGCAAATCATATCTTGCTCCATTGAATGCGGTGAGTCGGCCACTCATTCCACTAAACTAGGTAGGTTCTCACGCGCAACGCAACTTCTGCAACCACATCTGTAACCCAACACTTTCCGTCGTAGATGCAGAAAATGCATTGTGCGCTTCTTATACATCTAAAAACCTGGTAAAATAAATCGGCGTGTAGTTTGTATGGTACAGAGCCTACATTCCTCATTCATTTCGGTGTTATGTCAACAGACATCTAAATGTTCAAACTATCAACGATGATAACATTCTCGATGTGACGACATTCAAGCCTGCAAGCGGATGCATGATTGGGTCAAACAAAAACAAATAAATAAAAGAAGCACATCGAGATATTATGCGATCATCGTATGAAAGTGACATCCATGTGAACATCAATTTTCCGCAACTTGGACTTACGTCCCGTAGGTGCTCCCTGTTTCCTCCTGTACGATTCCCCAGCGACTGTATTAAGCCACTGGGTTTTGACTGTACTTTGCCGTTTTGTTCGAAGATTTTCTATTTTGTGATAAGGATTGAATTAGAATTTGAGGATTTTAAACAGGTCATTTCCACACATCAATCTTTAAATCTATTGTAAAATGAAACTATAAAAATGATAGATGACTTTGTGTAAAATAAAAATAAAGGTTGGAGTCACACTCACCGTCTGAGAAGAGTTTTCTTCGTGCTGTCCTTGCATATTTATTGTCTTCCGCTTTATTTATATTTCTGAACGGCTGGTTCAGGGCAACTATGTGCATGGAGAACCCAAATACAAATATAGCTAGTACAGCGAGGAACCTGCCAAGATCTTTCATAAGATCTCCAATAATAATAGCCCAAGGGCCAAACAAATGGTGGAAAGATAGAAAATCTAATATTTGTACACACGCTAGGAGGAAAGCTAGCGCGAAGCACTGATTTCTACAATACATAAGCGTCGGCCAGTACTTCGGTAGGATGAAAATCCAACCAACAACATGTGTCGCTACTCCGATCATACCAAATAATAAAACTGCTATTTTAATCCATCCCAACCCAGACTTATCACTAGGATTCGTTAATTCAAACAGGAGAAGACCACTCAGAAAAATGAGCAGCGTCCATTCATACCATCTAGGCACTAGACTTTCCCTAAAAATAGAATTATAAATAGGGGTAATGGCGACTAAAGATAACAATATCATGAGGTAAATATGAGAGGTCAGATACGACATAAACTTAATTATTGGAACCTTATTATATTTATGGCCTAATGGAAGAGAGAACACCACCCAAACTGGCGGACAAAATATGAATGCGACAAAAAGGAACATTATTTTGACGCCACTCCAATTGAGACTCCCTCTCCAGAGTTCCTGTAAAGAAAAAAATACCGCTACAGTAATGATTTATTAAAAGATTCACAATATATTACTGTGGCGAAGTTACCTATTTTTTACCTGAAGATATCTCTGAACGACAGTGTGGGATATAACCTCCTTCTGTTCGTTCTCAATGAGAACATCGAGAAACTCTATATTTCTGTTGTCTGTGGCGGTGAGGATGTGTCCGGCGGAGTCCGCACCCGCGGCCAGCGCCAGCAGCTCCGTCGCCATCGCCTCGCATTGCTTCCCCGCTGCTATCAGGTCTTTGGCACGCTCCTTCTCCTATTTAGGAAGACAATGCATTATCAATATGTATGACAAACACCTAAAAAGTTTACAAGATTCGAAACACGTACCTTAGTGGATAAAATGATGTAAATATTCGACAACTTAGCAGCGGTATCGACCGGCGCGGGTGACACCAAAACAAACTCCTCTATGGGTATGTTGTTGTGGTTCTTGGAACAGACCATAAGGTTGTACACGAATCTTTTATCGTCCATAAGCGATTGCGTGTCATGTTCCTTGTGCAATAAATACTCAAGGACGTCGTTATGGTTTTCGGAAGCGGCAAACCAGATCGGTGCACAGTTCAGGTTTGTTTCACTTTTGGGTGACGCTCCAGATTCACACAACAACTTCACTACGTTTAAGTGGCCAGCCTTTGCCGCACAATGTAGTGGAGTCCAGCCGTTTTTGTCCGTTGCATTGATTTCCGCGCCCTGGCCAAGTAGTACTTCCACCATCTGGTAGTGACCATACGTAGCGGCTATGTGGAGACCAGTTTTTCCATGCCGATCAGTGCTTTGAAGTAATTCTGCTGATCTGCTCAGCAAAAGACCTACAATAGACATGTGGCCACCAAAACACGCCAGGTGAAGGGGATTGTAGCCCTGTAAAGAATACAATATTAAAATGTTTCACGACTATTATACAATCGTTATTTCTGACTGATGCGACCTTACGTTTTCATTCGTGGCAGCATCCGCCTGCACTCCCGCTGAGTTCAAAAGAAGCCGCACAACATTTTCGTTGCCATTGTATGCGGCAAGATGAAGGGGAGTGAGCCCTGACTCCGATCCCAAAACAGGAACCAAGGAAACTCCAGTAGGAGCTTCAGACTTCACGGTTCCTGGCACTTGCGATAACAGCTCTCGGACAGTTTCTAAAAACATAAATTATTTTATGGATGCACTAAAATTTCGTATCAATTTTGAATATTATTTTATTGAATAGCTTACCTGCTTGGCCGTAATAGGCGGCTATATGTAAGGGAGTCAACCCCAACTTTTTGCTCGATATCCTGAGCGTATTAGTTGATCTCATGACATCGAGAACATTAGTATGGCCGTGCTCTGCAGCCAAATGCACCGCCGTTAAGCCCGCTCTATTCTCCTCAGTGCACGAAGCCCCCGCCCGAACTAATGTCCTCACAACGTCTGCGTGCCCCCCTTCCGCCGCTAGCTGCAGCGGAGTCGATTCGTTCAACTTATTTCGAGCGGATATCACACCAGTCCTATCGAACTTCATCAACTCTTCGATCACTTTCACTGAACCCTGTATAGCGGCTATATGCGCGCAAGTGTTCCCATCTTTCGTTGTAGCCATCACCAAGTTGGGATGCTGCTGGAGAAATAACTGGACTACTTCGGAGTAGTTGTTCTGTGCAGCCGCGTGGATGGGCTTTTGACCTAACTCGTCTGTAGCGTCAATGTTGGCTCCAAGTTCAAGCAAGAGCTTACACACTTCCATCTGACCACTAGCCGCAGCCAAATGCAATGGGGTCTGCTTTTTAAGTGTTAAAACATCAATCATCGCGTTGTGATCTCTGATTAAAAACTTGACTAGATGCGCGTAGCCGTTCATTGCTGCTAAATGTAGAGCTGTTCTGCCGTTTCTAGCTTTGGAATTGATGAACGCTTTATTCGTGAGAAGTGAATCACAGACTTGCAAAAAGCCGTGCTCTGCTGCTAAATGCAAGGCCGATCGGCCTTCTGTATCGAATACGTCGACTCTCGCATGGTTAGCTAGAAGTGTACTGATCAGCTCCATGTGCCCCCTGTAGCAGGCGATGAGTAAAGGCGTCCATCCAATGGAGTTTTGTTTGTTGAGCGCTCTGCTGACGTCAGCGGCGGATATGTGAGCGATCATCTCCGTCATGACGTCGTTGTTACCGGCAACCGCGCAGAAATGGAAGGCGGTCTCGTGACTCTTGTTAGTTTGTAGCGATACGTCTGCTCCGTTCTCTATAAGCAGTTTGACTACTTGTCTATCCGCGGTGGGTATTTTGACTTCCTCTTTAGTTATTTTGCAAGCGTAGTGCAGGGCGCTAGCGCCGTCTTCGTCTACTGAGTCAATGTAATTTCTCGCGAGGGTTTCATTGTTGTGATTTTTGACGAATTCTATCAAATGCCGCACGATGTCAGGCTGACAACTTCTACACGCCATGTGAAGAGGAGTCTCACCGCTCTGGAGAAAGACATTTTTGAATGTTATTAAAAAGATTTGCTGTTCTAATTTAGGTACTGGTAGATTTGTCTGTATAAAATTATTGAATAATGGCCTTGTCATTAAGTAGGCCTACATATGGTGAATTAACCCACATTGTTAACTTATTCAGCGATACCTTGAATTAGGCAGCAGATAGATAATCATATCGCACGTTTCCAAATTCAAGGTTAGACCTTATGGGTCACACCCATACATTTAAAACCTATAGGTACCTACTTACACTATAGGTACACAATCGGACCGCCACTTTTTAATCAATTTCATCCCTTTCTGCCCCTACTTGTGAAGCTGAAGGTTGAAATGACAAAGTATCCAACAGAAAGTTCAAAGTTGCCACTTACTTCCATCTTAAAGAATCTTATACTTGACAAACGAAAATCAGAACCTGAACTTCTTTTCCTCGACTTCTAAGGTGAAATTTCAGCGTTTGTTCAATTAACATTAGCTTGAACCGGATCAACGTGCGTTATGCGCTGAACTCGTTTTAAAGCGCAAAACTAAGTTTATCTAACATTAATCGCGTTCAATTGCAACGCTGAAATTAGGACTAATTGTGCATTTTGACTAGCTTAGGGTTTTTTATTTTGTTTCACCTCCAACGCAAAAAAGGACGATCTTAGGAGGATCTTATAAGATGTCGTTTGTTGGTATATGTATGCGATGCCTGTCTCATAGCATCGTAACTCCTGAAGAGATGAACCGATTTTGATCAATTTTTTTCCTTGAAATTTTACTTCATACGGCGTGTTCTAAACTGTGACTTTGATTCTTTTAATACACGTATGACGCTGTGTGCAGAAACAGACGAGATAATAGTAGGCTAACATAGCACTAATGCGGAAAAGTGTGGTTAGTATGGCTCCTAAATTTTATCAAAAAATAAGCCCTAAATAATTATTTAGGGATATAGATCGTTCCATTATTGGTAGAAATGTCGCGTAACGTAACATTAAATAAAAACATACAGTGGAATTGAGAGACGCGAGATCATTTTTTTTGAAGTCGTTTAAAAGATAAACATTTTCTATTTGACAAAACATGTATAAATTAAGGTAAATACAATTTGTGAATCAACATCCTTCACCGTAATCGGTATGCAAAAATATTTGAGATAGAGTCGCATGCAAAACATTTAATTTTATTAAAGTTTATGGAAATAATCATTAATATTAAAATAACATTTGCTAATGTTATTATAATATTGACGATTATTTCAACACAGTTAATTGGGCAGCGTTTTCGAAAGCTCCCAGAAGGCTTATGTTTCCAGTTTTATGGTGATTCCTTCACGTTGCAGGCCGCCAGACTCTGGAACGTCCTTCCTGTATCCATCCGACAAGCTAAATCCCTTCCTATTTTCAAAAGTATGGTTTATCAACTTTATCTATCTACTCCTGATAAATATTAATATTTTTATTGTTATTTTGTAAATTATTCGTATTATTTTTGTGTTACGCTTATTTTAAAATTATCGCATTTTCTGTTTTTATTTAAATACTTAAATATGTCAACATTATTATGTTTATAAGTCATTAATTACGCCACCGTCAGCTTCAATACGTACCAATCCTATCCATCCAAAGGTTGTCTGGAAGAGATCGCTGTTAGCGATAAGGCCGCCGATTGTACCACACTAGATATAGTTAGTATTAAGTTCTTGTATAAGTATTACATGTATTGATGGTGCAATAAAGAAATATTATATTCTAAAGCTTGACTTTTTCCGACAATTCCAACAATTATCGTTATATTTCAACCAATTTACACTAAACCTTGATAAATTATATACCTAAACCTTTCTTATGAATCACTCTATCGTTTGGTGAACCGCATGAAAAGCCCTTTAGTAGTTTTTAAGTTTACCACGAACATACAGACAGACGCGGCGGAGGACTTTGTTTTATAATATGTAGTGATGTTTAAACTGTTCATGAGTATTAAGGTGGATGGTAAAGCTTGAAAAAAATTAGGTTGTTACTATTTTCTAGGTTCTACAAGTATTTTAGATATCAAATAAGACATTTTGAGTACATTGCCACCGTGAACCGTAATTTGCACCTTAACGATGCCGAAATATTGTTTGAGCTGATAAATATTCCGTTATCAATGTTATATATGTATATTTTTTTTAATACTGGTCAATTCACACATCATTATCTAGCCCCAAGCTAAGCAGAGCTTGTGCATGGGTACTAGATGACTGATATACATAATACAATATATTACATATAAAGATATTTTTTATTATACATATAAAACGACCAGAACACCCTGAACAAATATCTGCAGATCGTACAAATATTTGTCCCGAGGCGGGAATCGAACCCGCAACCTCCTGCGTCGCAGGCGGACCTTCGCCCACCGCGCCACAGAGGTCGGCAATATGCTATGGTGGTTTGAATTATTGTAAAATACGTGTTAATGAGTAAAGGTAGCATGTTTGGTTACCTTCGTTTTCCTCAAGGGGTCACCTCCGTCCTCCAGTAAAAGGATCAATGTATCCAGGTTTCCGTATCTGGCCGCGACGTGGACCGGCGTCATGCCATTCTCTGTCGCTTTGTTCGGACCAGCGCCCGACTTTAGTAGCATCAGGGCACATTTGTCACCTGTGTACAAGATTTAGCATTTAACGACATTATTTACATAAATATCTTTTCACACTTCATGCTTAAAAACGCACTTTGTATCTTAACTATGTTATCTTAACTGAAATTAAAGTGATTAGGTATATTATTAGGTTTATATTATTGGTATATATTGGCTGAAAAAGTTTGTAAATTGTAGGTTAAACCAAATTCAAACTAATTGTGTGAGATCTCTTAGTCCTCTCTTACTACTACTTGGTCAATATTTCCATACATACATATTTTGAGGTTCCAAATACAAATCATATGACTCTCGTGGGAATTTTTTTATATACCTACCTCGCTCGGTGTCTACGCCTTTTAAATAATGTCTCCTATTATTAACGAAGCGAGCGTGACGGTTCAGTCATGTTCGTCAGGCGCACTTTCTGAGCAGTAGTGGCTCAGAACATGCGCGTAAAAAGTTTTCACTTCACGTTTACTCAGCCCGTGAGGACCCACTACTTAGTAAAGGCCTCCTCTGCATTACGACATTCGGTGGGTTTTTACTTAAAAAAAAGAAAGCTAAGAAATTTCTCAAGTTTGTTTACCATCAGGTATCCTGGCGGCTATATGCAAGGCCGTTTCCCTCTGCTTGCCGCCTCTCACGTGCACATCAGCGCCGTACCCCAACAGAGTTTCCACCACCGCTGGCTTGCACGACTCCACTGCTATATGCAGAGCTGTGTAGTTGTCCTGAAAGGTGAAAGGTGAATTCGTATTGAAATCAGTACCTAGTTATTCCCAACGTCTCACGTGAGACGCGCCTATTCCCAACATCTATAGCATTCCTAGCTATTCCCAGCGTGTATCAACTCTGAAAGGGATTGGCGTTGCCTCGATTCAGCACCTCGCGGCGCGGCGTAAAGACATAGGGTGCAACTAGAGAATATGCATAGAGTGTGTTGTGTAAAGCAGTGTCTTACGTCACGGGAGTAATTAAATCCTGAGTGCGAGAAGTTTAGGATGACAATACCAAATACAATACTTACGTTGGTAGTGACGTCAACGCTCTCTCCTTTCTGCAGTAACGTGTTTATGATGCCGACATGACCGTACCTTGCTGCTGTGTGGATGCTGCGAGCTCCATCCTGAAACGTATAAGTTTAATTTTTTTTATTATTCCTATTTCCTTTGGGCACAAAAGTTTAAAGTCCAAACATAAAGGTCGTGGACATTCCGTTTTTTTATTTATTGAGATACACAAAACATAAAATAATCACAATATACACAAAGTTTAAGTGATATAGATCTATAACTTGACTATTTAACAACTTATGTGCATACAGAGAATCAATATGTACAAGACACGTAGAGCAAACAACTTAAAATATTTTATAACAATAATAAGGGGGCTATTGCTTTTCACAACTTTTGTGGCCCCAACATATTATCTAACTTAATCTGTGCCCGTACCTACTACGAACTATTCAGCTATCCCGTTGATGAGGTGAATGATAAGGGTTTTTACTCTGCTAGTTTCCAATAATTAAAGTTATCGGATTGATCACTATAATATCGTCAGTGGCGTATAGTGGGGGGTGTATCTTTAATTATTTTTAAAAATAATTTCGTTTTTAAGTTAATATTTATTATGGCATTATAGTTTTTGTATAGTTGAGTTGCCTTAATTTGTGCGCATGCTGCGGCCGCCTATAAATGACTATTAATTAAAGAACTTTCTCATTGTTGTTCAATGTCTTTTTGTCTTGTCTCTACTTGGTAGTCCTGTTGGTAAATCTGTTTTACATAAATATCATAACTACAAAAACGCGTTGATGTCTTATGTATGAGCAATATGCTATTAAAATCCCTACCTAGCTCGTTCTCGACGTCACAAAACCTCAATTAATTTTAACTGAAATGGGATTAATAGCGACTAGACCCTATTTTGAGCTTTGTCACGTGGTTGACTTAGTATGTTTTTGTGAATTAGCCGCACAGGGCAAGTCGCTAATTGTGAAATAAGGCTAAGGTCGAGCCTCACAGTTTCATTAGGCAGCTTATGCACTGTTTAATAAAAGCAAAACACGCAATCCTATAAAATGTTGCCGTGCAGAAGCTTAGTCTACTACATTCAATGTAGGTGGTGCTTATTGTAAACCAAGGCAAGAAGTTCTAAGGATTTACATATTTATTCATTAATGCAGGTAATGAATTTGTCTACTTAGTGCTATGTATTTTTCAAGAATATTGTTGCATTTTCCGACTGTTAGGAGCCGATATTTACTGCACAGCTTTAGAGCAGAAGTTTAAAATCGTTACTTCGTTATTGCTCTGAAAGTAGTTCAAGGCGTTCTATCATCGAAGATGCACTATTTTTATCGTTCATTTGTATATTAATTCACCTTATAATATCGATTTTAAATCTTGCGCAAACATATAGAAAATAAACTCACCTTATTAGGCATATGTAGATAAACTCCTTTTTTGAAGAGCATCATCGCGCAATCTGCATGGCCGTTCAGCGACGCAATGTGCATAAGTGTGCTGCCATCTTTAGTCCTTTCGAAAATGGACGCCTTGAATTTGTCAGCTAGAAGCTCTATGATAGCCGCATGACCATTTTCCGCTGCCAAGTGCATTGGTGTTCGATCTGAAATTTTAAACCATGTAGTGTAATTTAAATATATAATGGGACCTGTATATTATGAAGAGGGAAATTGGGCATAAGTAATTCATAGGTGAAAAAACTTGCCATTTTTACGCAACTTCCTTTGATTTCTACTGAACATTGCTTGATCGTTCAAACTGGGACAGTTAATAACGATTAGTAGCTACGGTAAATAGGTCTTCAAAACTTTTTGATAAGATATCTTAATACATAAAATCGTTGCGTGACTGACGTCAATAAGCAGTTGTACACCCTGAATTTCTTGTAATAAGGAAGGATTTGAAGTAATTTCTATGGGATCATAGAAATCATGCTTCAAGAATGACTTCGCTAATGATTTTGACATGTCTTATTAGCATAGCCATGAGTAAAGATTTAGCTTACTATACCTAATTTCTTACTTTAAATTGGAATCAATCAAAGGATTACAACCCTTTTCCTAAATTCAGTTGATCTATCCCGATATAGTTTTGTTACCATATTCATAGTTGATACCACATTCTATCTCATATGTAACAACTTGCTCGGAATTTCCAGTCACCTAATATTTCACGACTTGCCACTTTCCATAATGCTATTTAGCATTGGTAATTTTGGGCCTAAATGCTGGTTTAAGTTTCCGGTAAAGTATAAGGGTAGGAAAGTATGATCCAATTTTTTCCAGTGAGTAATTGGTTTGGTACTTTGGCCTATGATGAAAGTGTACAAGTCAACGTAAATTCTCGTTTGTCTTCGCTTCACTATCCTTCTTGTGTCATTGTTTCCAGAATCGTAGGATTGAATGTCAGCAATTCCATCGATGGCTTAATGAAAATATCTCCATGATAAAACATTTTACCAAAGCTTTCAGACAGCCCGAATTTAGTGGAACATTCTAGTATACCTATAGAACAAGATTTTTCCACTAAATTCTGGTTCATTGTTGGGTTCTTGTCCACGATCTGAACGTAAATTAGCCTCACCTTCATTATCAGCAATGGCTGCATTCGCTCTGACTCCATAAAAGTACTTGACAAGTGGCTCGTCTCCCTCCGCTGCTGCGATGTGTAACGGCGTCTGTCCAGCCCCGTTGGTAGCATCGACCAACGCCCCATAGTCCACTAGTATCCTTGCCATGTCTACGTCTCGCCTCCTGGCTGCAAGGTGGAGGGCTGTGTCGCCGGCGGGGGTCGAAGCCTGCGGAGTAGACATGGCCTAACCACAGAACGATGTCTATACATAATGTAAAGCGGACCTCGAAAATTGACGTGAGGTTCGTTTTACCGCAGATTTCTAAAGCACATTAAGGCGTTGGTATTTTTTCTAGAACCTCTTGTAAAAGTGCCCACCTAGTCATATGCATGTTAAACTGCGGTTTGCACTATTAGTTGTTCTTTAGTAACGATCATAAAAGTAGGGCACTCAACATTTCTAAAAACTCTAATTTCTTGATTATAAAAAAATATTGCCTTCCATGCGTTAGAAACTGAAGACATTACCATAAGCATAAATTGTCGTATTGTCTACAAAAAGCGGGTGCTGATGAACTTGTTATGGTTTACCTTCAACTGTTCGGCTGTCTGCGCGCTGAGCAGCTCGCGGACCATGGACTGGTTGCCGGCTTCCACCGCCAGCAGCAGCGGAATCTTCCCCCTCTGGAACGACGCAATGTCGCGAATTAGATTTTTCCACTCCCTCTGTCTCGCGCGTTTTTTATTCAGTTCAATGAAGCTGACATCGAGCCTTTGCAGGTCTTTGGCAAGATTGGGGGGCGTGCAGCGGCCGCCGCTGTGGGACGGGTTCGCGCTCTTCGGCGGGTCCTTGCCGCCCTCGGCCATCCCGAGTCGCACTCGACACGGACGCTCGCTAAGTACGAACAGCTCGCGCGATCCGCTCCATGCTACTGCACGAATACCCGCCTCATGACACCGCAGACAATATCCGACTATGTGCAATCTTCCAAATGTACTATTGATCGGATGCCGTGCTACACTGTATTTCCGATGCGAATTTACAACGCCTTTTTGTCTTTAAAGTCTAGATCATCGCAATGGAAGATTTCAATACGTACTTGATCCTCCATCGTTATAAATTTATAGACACGAATCCGCGGGACGGCATGGTTACGGCGCGCCGCCTTCCTCTAGGCGCGCCGAAGGACCGACTGAGACTTACAGTATTAAAATTAGTAATTTTGAATTTCAGCGCTGACGCTATAACTATAACTAATATTCAGCTGTGTGATTTGCATTGTAAATTTGCGGTGACATTTTACTCGGCGGCTAAAGCTCGCAGATAATTAGCTAGTTTCTATTCGTATGGGGTGGCTCGTGCCACCATCGAAATGCCCTTAAAACGTCAGGCGAGGTTTGTTTCCCAGGAAATTACGAGGTTTTATAATAATTAGGGGCAGACAGATTAACGCAAGTTGCGTCGTTTGGTGACTCACCCTTAAACCAAGTTTTATGAGTTAGTCCGCGTGGAATTCTTTCAATGTTTAGTGTGAACTGCGGGCTTTGTTTACAGTTCATGTTTTAGGGGGATGGTAGTTCCTGAATCGCGGGCGGCGGATGGTGGTACCAGGAGACAACGGCTGCACGCGAGCTTGCATCCACTACTATCCAATCAAACCTCTATAACCATATACAATAAAGCTTACTATTTAATGCGCTATTTTATGATTTACCGTAGAACGCTGACGTTTGATTTTCAATTTCAAATTTCGCATAACTACCTGCGGTAAGTAAATAAAGGGTAGATAGATAGCATGCCGTCTGCACGTCTCAAAGTTAACCTCTGGATTAGATGTTATTGACCCTAGTCCGCGTTTGCACGACGACATTGCATTTCGAAAATGTAATTGATATATTATATCTAGGTATTCTTTCTCTCTATTATAAAGCTATTTGTACGTAGATTCTATTCAGAAAAGTTTGCATGTTTATATCAGAAAAATATACTAAATTTTCATGAATAAATTTACTTAAATGCAGTGTCTGACTATTTTGCTATTTTAATAATTGATGGTTTTCTGACCAAAAAAAAATACATTCAAATAATAGAAACAAATTAGAACTAGTATTTACAATTGAAATAATTGAGCTAACTGCAGACTGTTACAAAAAATCTACAGGTAGTTAAACTGATGGTTTTCTTAATTATCTGTCGACAGCATTGATTTATGTACAATTTTTCTATCAATCGATTTATAATAAAAATTCTGTTGTTTCTAAATTTTACTTGCTAGAAAAACATTTTGAAAAATCTAGAACCATTTAGAAATCTTTTTATTGTGTTAATCACTTATGTATAGTTTACACACCAACCATGCTTGAGAAGTGCTTTACGATTAAGTTTTCAGCGTTGAAAACAGATGGCGCTAGTCAAAGAAGACCTTTCCTCTGTAAGAATCAGTCGCTGCGCTATCCACATGAAGCATCATAATTAGTACCTAAGCTGTCCATGTAAAAGGTGGAGAATCTCTGCTCTGCTGTCATTGTCATTGTAGCCTTGGATCACCTGACTCTGTTGCTTTTGTCAGCCTCCTCTGGCTTGTGCTTTTCGTGTCCCATAGTATACTTCTGCGCGCTGCGGCTTCATATGCTTTCGCATAAAAGAAGTTCTACGTGTACGCTAAATTTTGTTCTACGTGTACGCTAAATTTAACCTCCATCTGTTTTAGAGATCTGAGCTCTGAGTCCGGTAGGCGCTAATCGAGACGAGAACGTGACGTCTTCTTTTTTTTGTAACAGCGCCTCTGTCGTGCTCACAGGAAACTTCGCAAATCACATACAAAAACCAGACGTCACGATCGGTTCTCGATACTATCGTCAACCGGACTTAGGTTTCCATTCAAACATACATCTTTCGCTAGGAGGCGACGCGACGTCGCCCAGTTTATAGAAAGCAAAATTAACCCTTTAACCGCCACGCCTAAAACGCATTCCCGTGTTCTCTACGCCAAAGCACAAAGTGAACAAAATATAATATAAAAGTCGTTGGCGCTAAGTGGTCTTTAGGTGATTTGTCATGCATAAAAAATATGCCCAAATTTTTCAGTCACATTTCTTGCTTACCTAGGACAAGGGGTAAAGAAAGGTATTACCTACCCCATCAGTTCGTAATCTTATGTCCTTCCCAGCAGCAGCCAAAAGTGCCCTCAGAATGCTGGTGGCAGTTCCAGTTTGTCTGCTGGCCACAACGTGGACCGCTGTCTGTTGCCGACTCTGCGAAATATATGAAGTGGCAGTTGATATACTAGTTTATGTGGTGGACTAAGAAAAGTAGTACCCATCTCATTCGACAGTTTAAACTCTGTCCTCATTATTGGCTTAACTTATTTTCTAGGTGCTACATTTCGTAGAGGTGCTACATTTCGTAGAGGTGCTACATTTTGTAGAGGAGCTACATTTTGTAGACGTGCTATATTTCGTAGAGGTGCTAGATTTCGTGGATGTGCTACATTTCGTAGAGGTGCTACATTTTGTAGAGGAACTACATTTTCTAGACGTGCTACATTTCGTAGAGGTGCTACATTTTGTAGAGGAGCTACATTTTGTAGACGTGCTACATTTCGGAGAGGTGCTAGATTTCGTGGATGTGCTACATTTCGTAGAGGTGCTACATTTCGTAGAGGTGCTACATTTTGTAGAGGAACGACATTTTCTAGACGTGCTACATTTCGTAGAGTTGCTACATTTTGTAAAGGAGCTACATTTTGTAGAAGAGCTACATTTCGTAGATAGGCTCCATTTCGTAGATAGGCTCCATTTCGTAGATAGGCTCCATTTCATACAGGTGCTTTATTTCGTAAACAGGCTACGTTTCATAGATAGGCTACGTTTCGTAGAAGTGCTACATTTTGTATAGTAGCTACAATAGGTAGGGGTGCTCCATCCTTACGTATTAATGATAGGTCACTACTTTTCATAGGACTACATACTCGTAGTACCCATAAATAACGCATGTTTTATTGGGGATATCGTCGCGCAGCGGCGCGGGGCCTTGCATATCGCACGGCAGTGAAAGAGTTAAATAAACCACGTGTACAAACAACCTTTAATTTGTGTAGAGCCCAACAAGTAGTTTATGATATTAGCATATTTTTTGTGTCCAGTTTTTGAGTAAACTAGGTATATTCTCACCCCTCCAGTAGCAAAAGGGTCAACTCCTCTTTTTGACAGCAGTAGTTTTACAATGTCCTCTCTCGAGTACATCGCCGATATGTGAAGCACATTGTAGTTGTCCTGAAAACAAACAGAACTTTAAACCCTTTTTATAAACAAGAAAATATCTTTATTAAACAGATCCATGGTAACATCACAGCATACGTATATTCATAACTAGCGACCCGCCCCGGCTTTGCATTGGTGCAATGCTGATACTTAATTATAAACATATAAATGTTACTCTTGAATCACTCTGTCTATTAAAAAAAAGCGCATTAAATCCGTTGCGTAGTTTTGAAGATCTAAGCATACATAGGGAGGGACAGACAAATAGACAGCGGTTTTATACTATGTAGTGATTATAAATTCGCAAGTAACTCAATCTGTCTGTTACTTTTTCACGCCCACACGGCTGAACGGATCTTAATGAAATTTGCCAGGGAAGTGCATGGTATCCCGGGGACGGATATAAGCTGCTTGAAAAGCGCCAAGCGAAGCCGCTGGCAGCAGCTAGTAATAAATAAATAATGCTCGACTATGAAAGATAAGAAACGGGAACAGGGAAAGACAAAGGAGAATTGAACGCTATACTTAGTATTATAAAAGCTAAAGTATTTTATCTCTCTGTTACCTTTACACGCCTAAACGGCTGAACGGATTTTAATGAAATTAATGTTGATGATGCCCTCCTACTCTAAATGTGCCACAGATTCAGATCTATTATTAACTAGCTGTTCCTCGCGGTTTCCCCGCGTTAAATTAGAATTTCACATTTCTATAAAAAGGTCATTTTTTCCGTTCAGTGGGTAGTTTCGTGAATAAAAATACGAATATTCCCGTAGATCTCCCATGGGAATTTGATGTTTATCCAGGACAAAAAACCTAGTTACTCTCCATCCGTTCAACTAACTCTACGCCAAAAATCAAGTCGATTGGTTGCTTAGTTAGGGCGTGAAGGAAGGACTAACAAACAAACTTTCGGATTTATAATATTGGATAACGGTCATAAAAGTACAAATGATAAGAATTGTTAATTTGTCCAGTGTAAAGGGTTCGGTCTTGGTGTTGGTTTAGCCCCAAAACCCTTTGGGTATTGGTTTATGTGGTAAGTATTTATGGTTTGTGGTAGTTTTATATGAAAAGTCACTAGTTTTTGGTATGTAAATATAATCACTGGTAAACTATGATTAATATAAACTTAAACTGATTGACTTATGGTATTTAAATGGTAAAATGATGGTAAATTAATGGTTTGAACCCGCGACGATGGCGGTCGATCGCGAACTGAATAAGTTTAGGTAAACGTGAGCAAATACGCATTCAAATGCAAACGCAGCTAAATGCATATCTGCTGCGTTGGTCGGTTTACCCGAACATACTCCCGACGACAAGATGAGGATGCTGTAATTTGGTGAATGATGGTGATGCATAACCTACATCTTATAAATGTCATACTAATAATACAATACAAATTGGTATAAAAGCAAATATATAAAAAGCACTTTGGTTTATTCTAATAATTCTTACAAAACATAGAATATGTAAAAGTTAACTGGTAAATGGTGTAAAAAGTAAACTGGTAAATAAATAAGTGGTATGGTATTACTAATTGAGCTGACAACCGATTTCACTTTATTGTATTGAAACGCTACGCACTGGCACTAATCACTTGTAGTGGTTGTGGTGGTACGCTGGTGGGCCTCGGCGGAGCGGAAGTTTCAGCAAACTCCTATTGACAGTGACTTCCGCGTCAACGCCGAGGTCTGGAGGGCGGCGGTGTGGCCGCCTCGGCGTCCTGCGTGCAGCGACCTTCGCTGCGGCGCTCCGCAGTAGGTGTCCGCTGGCAGTAACGTACGTCCACTCCTCGACTTTTGGTTAATATTCTTTACTTTCTCGATGGACTCTCCTAAACTCGTGAGGAATGAGTTTAGGCTCCCTTATTCGTTAGTTGCGCAGTCTGGTATTTATTTGGTGATCTGATCATCTTGGTATTTATTTAGTGATGTATCTTCTCCGACTTGGTTCTGGTTTGATGGCTGGTTCATCAAATTTTGGTTATGTTAGCTTTTAAGTAGGATCGATGGTTTGACGATTGGGGTTTTAAGCAGATCGTTCATGGTTATTGGTGTCACGGTCCACTCTAGACTATCCCCCATGGTGACGTGGTTTTGGGCATCCTTGCTTTTTCTTGCGACATAACATTTTTATTATTTGAGTGCACTTAGTAAATGAACTAGGTCGTCATTAAAAATCAGCGTGTTTGTTTGTTTTGGTTGTCAGCATTTTAGCGTCGTTCAACTCTTGTAACCCGAGGTGAGGTTGGTGAACTGGTTTCATGTTGGTAGGTATTTTTTGTGATGCAATTGGCCTGGTTATGCTCATCGTTTTCCGAAAAATTTGGTCTGGTTATGCCAAATTTTTCCTTATGGTTGATGGCGATGGTGTGGTCTGACCTTATTTTCAGCAAACTGTCTTCAATAATCACTGCTCATCTCACATCATTTTTGGGGGTTGTGGTAGATGTTATATGGTTGTTCCCCCAAATTGCTCCGAACATACTCCGGTTCGAAGGACAGTGAAAAGGGTAGTGGCTGAGGTTTGTGGTAGATGTTAATGGTAAGTCCCCAAACAGCCCTTTGAGAGTGATATTTGGTATGGTGAGTGGTGAGTGGTCAAGCAAAGTCACTGGTTACGGACTATTTTCACAAGACACACTTTGTACTCGTAATTAAACTATGCCGCCAACTTATGGTGAAAATGGTATGACATGGTTGAAATTATAATATTGAATATGGAACCCGCGACGTTGGCGGTCGGCTGCGGACTCCATACTGGTAATTACTGGTTAACTTATACTACTGCCGCCAACTTCTGGTGAAAATGGTATGAAATATGAATATTGATTTGGTTTGAACCCGCGACGTTGGCGGTCGGCCGCGGATTGAATAAGTTTAGGTAAACGTGAGCAAATACGCATTCAAATGCAAGCGCAGCTAAATGCATATCTGCTGCGTTGGTCGGTTTACCCGAACATACTCCCGACGACAAGATGAGGATGCTGTGGTTTAGTGAATGATGGTGATACATAACACCTACATCTTATAAATGTCATCGAATACAATACAAATTGGTATAATAGCAAATATATAAAAAGCACATTGGTTTATTCTAATAATTCTTACAAAACATAGAATATGTAAAAGTGAACTGGTAAATGGTATATAAGTAAACTGATATGTAAACAAGTGGTATGGTATAACTAATTGAGCTGATTACTAAAATATGGTTTCTTATCTAAACGATTAGAACTAAGCACTTCTATCTTAGGCCCTCTGGGTGCCTATTTAATCAGCACTAGCACTAATCACTTCAACTAGTGGTCGTGGTGGTGCACTGGTGGGCCTCGGCGGAGCGGAAGTATCAGCAAACTCCTGTTGACGGTGACTTCCGCGTCGACGCCGAGGTCTGGAGGGCGGCGTTATCGCCGCCTTGGCGTCCTGCTTGCAGCGACCCTCGCCGCGGAGCCCCGCTGCAGGTATCCGCTGGCAGCAACGTACGTCCAAATTTCCGTTTACGCATCAAATTTTGGTTATGTTAGCTTTTAAGTAGGATCGATGGTTTGACGATTGGGGTTTTAAGCAGATCGTTCATGGTTATTGGTGTCACGGTCCACTCTAGACTATCCCCCATGGTGACGTGGTTTTGGGCATCCTTGCTTTTTCTTGCGACATAACATTTTTATTATTTGAGTGCACTTAGTAAATGAACTAGGTCGTCATTAAAAATCAGCGTGTTTGTTTGTTTTGGTTGTCAGCATTTTAGCGTCGTTCAACTCTTGTAACCCGAGGTGAGGTTGGTGAACTGGTTTCATGTTGGTAGGTATTTTTTGTGATGCAATTGGCCTGGTTATGCTCATCGTTTTCCGAAAAATTTGGTCTGGTTATGCCAAATTTTTCCTTATGGTTGATGGCGATGGTGTGGTCTGACCTTATTTTCAGCAAACTGTCTTCAATAATCACTGCTCATCTCACATCATTTTTGGGGGTCTCAAAGGGATGTTTGGGGACTTACCATTAACATCTACCACAAACCCCAACCACAACCCTTTTCATTGTCCTTCGAACTAGAGTATGTTCGGAGCAATTTGGGGGAACAACATAATCCGGCTCGAAGGACCATGTAAAGGGTTCGGTCTTGGTGTTGGTTTAGCCCCAAAACCCTTTGGGTATTGGTTTATGTGGTAAGTATTTATGGTTTGTGGTAGTTTTATATGAAAAGTCACTAGTTTTTGGTATGTAAATATAATCACTGGTAAACTATGATTAATATAAACTTAAACTGATTGACTTATGGTATTTAAATGGTAAAATGATGGTAAATTAATGGTTTGAACCCGCGACGATGGCGGTCGATCGCGAACTGAATAAGTTTAGGTAAACGTGAGCAAATACGCATTCAAATGCAAACGCAGCTAAATGCATATCTGCTGCGTTGGTCGGTTTACCCGAACATCCAGCATAATAGGTAAGTACATAAAATTCAATTTGGTCATAAAAATTCAAAAAGAATAGCTCATCACGTAATAAATACAAAATAAATTATCTTATAAATCTAACAATAAATTAACACAAATAATAAGGTTCAAATGTTACACCGTAAAATAATTTTCATTAAAGCGTTCAACTCTATAAAAGGCGGTTAGTCTCAACGATGACTAGCCATGTGCGCAGGACATAATATATTGCACTAGTGCTCGCGCAAACACAGGTGCACTTTCTATTCCTTCACTCTCATAATCCTATGGGACACGACCGGAACGAGGTTTGGCGCAAACCGAACAGCAACACCAATGTAACTTGTAACAAATAAGTGACGCTAACTTAATTTTTATACACTTGCATATAAAAGGTGTCCCAAAATGAGTAGATAATCTTGAAGATGCGTGTGCGTGAGGAAACGTTAAACTGGACAAAATAAAAAAACGTGACCCGTTTGGAACTTATGTATTTTTTTTTCTTTTTTTTCTTTCGGCGGGTAGTTTTGAAAACATTGTTTGATTTTGCTCTGTATAATATTTATGGTTTAAAAACAAATTAAACATCTTTTTAAATAAATAAATGCAATAGATTAGCCAAGTACCTTAGTGCTCCACCTGCCTTAGTGATTGTAATCTTATACCTTTAAACGAGCAATTCTTGTATATATGTATATAATCTGAATCTCGGAAACGGCTCCAACGTTTTTATGAAATTTAGTATACAAGGGTTTTCGGGGGCGATAAATCGATCTAGCTAGGATTCATTTTTAGAAAATGTTGTTTTATTCGTGTTTTCGATAATCAACTTTACGATAGGGCACTCCCATAGACAATATTTCGACGCTACAAAGCCTTCATCTAGCACTATGATATATCATGTATGACAGCTTTTTTTAATTTACTGCATATATTCAGATATGACGTCACAATGGGGGAGAAAAGTTGTCAGATGAAGTCAAAGATAAGATAGATAAGGCCAAAGACATAATTCAGTCCATTGTTTTTGTTCGTAGATAAATAAACTGAAAAATACACAGAGCAACTCTACCATGTCTGTGGAAAAATATGACTCTTCCTGACATCTATTGGCGAATATTAATACTATTTGTTTTTATTGAGAGCAACCAACTTCTCTGACGACACAACACTATAGCTACTCCAGCAGGTGGCGTTGTTAAGTAACACTAAGCCAATAAGTGTTTAGTTATAATTCGTATTTAAATATAATTTCTAAAAAACACAATATCCTCCCAAAAAAATACCGAACAAAGCTCGGTCATCCAGGTACTAATTATTTAAACTTGGAGAAATACGTACCCTTTTTCATATTTTTGGGCATCGTGACCACATTATTTTAAAAATTTCATGACTTTTTTTTGGAAGGTATGATTAACAAATACTCTTTTTCAAAAAAAATTGGTAACTTTGACCAATAATTTTCCAGAAAATTCAAGAATAAATTAGTGAGATAGCGCCTCTTTAACATTAAGAGCCATTATACCTATACCATTTCAGAATCTTCTTGAAATTGATATTTTTACGTAGATGGCATTTTACACCACTGTTTGAACAAGAACTAACACAAACTTTGCATGATAACATGTAAGAAAAAATAATTAAAGTTTAACCATATTTTGAAAATGAGTGGATTTACATTTTGAAAAAAAACTAAATTTGTACCTTTGCTTCGTTCAAATTATAATCTAAATAAATTATAATTTGAACAAAGGTACGATTTTTTACAAGTTTAAAAAGTTAAATCATCCCCAAACGGGTCATGTTTTTTGTGTTTCAGTTTGACCTTGCTCGCCCCCCGCACAAGCTTCTTCAAGGTTATCACTCATTATCTGTATAATTCTGTGTAAAATATAATTATAGCCCAGTGCTTCACCCACTAATAAATTAGTTAGGTACAGGCACTTAAAAATACAGCTATCTAAAAATTACTTAGAGCTCTAAGTTAGGTTTTCTACGCCAACAGAGAATAAAGTGGAATAAACAACCCCCCTATACTTAATCTGTTCGCATGCCTTTAAGAGCTTAAAAATAGTCTTTTAATAATATGCCAAGATACAGAGTCGTGGCAAGGGTTTTCTTATACTTGAATAATAAAATGCAGCATGCAAGTCTCGATTTTTGACAGATTTTTATTAAAATAACTATCAAACTATATTCGTGTAGATATACAGATACCTCATTTACTTAGACATAGCTCATCTCATTATCTTCTCTCATTAAATCATACCTAGGCGGAAGACAGGGCTAGGTGCAATCAGAAATAGGTATGGTGTTATATTTCCCTGGATGAATTTGTACTGTGACCAGCGCTGCGCCACCTATTCTGGTATTATAGGTTTCTATTTTTAACTGTCCCATAGAAGAAAAATAAAACTTGTATCAATTTCCAATATGCACCCCAATTTAGTTCTAGTTATGCATATCGGTAGTTAAAATTTTACATTTCTTGTTTCTAAATGTGCCAAAATTCTACAGCAGATATCCAAAAATAAAGATTGTGTAATGGGATAACCGTATAACCCTAAATCTTGGATATATTGCTGTATGGATTGTTCAACATTATTTATTTTATTTGTATTGGATAGTAGCTGCTGCACACGGCTTCGCGCGCGCGGGATAAATAGCCCATAAGTTAATCCAGGTCTAGAAATACATCTAGTATACGAAATTTCAGTCGTTTTCCGTGAAGAGGTCACCAACATACATCTATACTTTTGTATTTATTAGTGTTACACTTATATATGATTAGGAATCGCCCTAAGTACGTCTCTGGTCACACATGTTAGCCTGACGGGTCGCGTGCCTTCCTGCCTTCCCAGACATTATTACTGGCAACTTTCATTACTCTACCTTTGCAAGAAATTATTGCTCTATTCATACTCTTTATATTGCCCTTTTGCAGCAAACACAATTAAAAAGCAATTAATTGTTAATGTTCAACTATAAAAAACAATAAAGCTTTTCAAACGAGAAAACACTATACATCTGCCAATATTAGACTTCTTTACCTAAAACTTATCACAAAACCTTTTTCGAGAATTTTATTAATTATGACGCTGAGTGTACAAACTACTACTTTAAGCTGAACTAGTTCTGCTACTGAGAGTTAAACGTGCTTGGTTACCTCACAATCAAACTTGATGCCACCTTAATCGTCTTTCGTGAAGACCATGAATGGAGCTGAGTGTACTAACCTTATAAAATGTATGAACTTAACAGAAGGAAGGATTAGATACGTTTGTTTCTTCTTGGAGACACAACAAAACTACTAAAACAATTTACTGAACGCAGCAATTATACAAGTGTTGATCAATTAAAAAATTAAAAAGTATGGTGCATGCAAACTTTACGAACGCTTGGCCGTTTAAAAATCAAAGCTTTCTTCACTTGCATGGCCCAAACTCCAGTTTCTACAGTGATTAGCGAAGAAGAACAATAAAAGACAGAGGCGGCATCTCGCGCTTTAAAATTTGAAAGCAAAAAAATAATTTTGCTAAATTTATCTATAAATCAAATTATTCTGGAAAATTAAAAAAAAAACATGAAAACTACCATCAATCTTCAGGTATGTGATATAAATAAATCCTACAAATAAGCTGCAATGTGGTAAATTTCCCCTTCGTGATATTAATAGAATTCTCAACACAATACCTATAATTTCTTTAAAAAAACATGAGATCTTACTATAAAAACTACGGTAGGTTGACGTATTCATTACGGATGCAAGGAGGTTACGAACCTTATTTGTGTTGGAAGATCACCAATATTTCATACCTTTACGGTGGGTGTTATTTCATCACAAATAAGGTTGTTAGTTGACCCGCTTGCATCCGTAATGAAAACATGAAATCGTTCGTAGCAGCCTCGTACGAGTAGAAGTGCCGCATGCTACACGCTTCATTACAGATCAGGATAACGTTTGATTCTTTAAGATTTGAAAATAAGGACATAGACAAGTCAAATTTTAACAATGGTATCAATCAGATAGCTATTACCTAATTGAAAGCACTTTAAATGCTATCCTTTTTTATTTTGATCGACAAGACCGGAAATATGTTATCTTTGCGGCTTTGAATATTACTTTGTAAATATTACCTGTTGTTCCTAATGTAGATATTTTTGGCTATAAGCTAATTGAAATAACTAAACATGATGCTATCCTTTTATATTTCGATCGACAAGAAGGAAAAAATTCAATAACATTTTTAGTACTGTCAAACTCATGGCTATGAATATTACTTTGTACGTGTTACCTGTTGTTCCCAATGTAGATTATTTAGTTCTTAAATCAGATTATTATTTTTATAGATTTAAGTAAATTGACGTAAACAGGTGTGTCATAAGCTCTGACGAATAAAATAAGTGTCAATAGGTTTATGAAATAAGTTTGGTTTTTGTGCGATTTGAATTGACACGAATGTCACATTAGACATTGCCACATCCAAGATTTAATTGATTCATGGCAATTTTCTTGCTTTTGGTACAATGGTGCGAGTAATTTCACTGTTGCGTGTTTGAAGAATGGTCGCAGAGTTGCCAATTTAACAACTAATGGCACGGTCTTTAGGATGTCGATTGACGCCATGATTCAATCTTAGGCTTTATTTTATGGCGCAGTATTTTTTACGTAAATAGTGTAAATAGTGTTTGTGTGTGTTAGACATTCATCATAGTGTAGTGTAGTGTCGCTTCAAAGTAACCAGAGCTCGTGTTATGAGAACCATGAAATACTACAAAAAAGCTACAAATACATTTTAAGTAACCCTATTTGTATGATTAATATGATTATACAAGGTGTCCAGAAACTCAACGTCAAGCGGAAAGCGGAAGAATGGTGGGTTCATGACAACACAGAAAAACCAAAAAATCAGAGGTCTCCCAATAGTTTCTGAGTTAGACTTTCTACTAAAAATCATGAGATGCTAGACTAGATGTTTCAAAAATCCTATGTCTGAGAAACAATTGGATAGACCCTTGATGTTTTTGTTTTTCTGGGTAGTCATGACCCTAACTGTCCTCTGCTTTCGGCTTGACGTTGAGTTTCGGGTCACCCTGTATACATCTTACCTACTATATACACTTATGCACTAAAATATGTGTTTGAAAAAGGCCAGCACCAATTAAGCTTTTGTCATGTATGTGTAACATGACTTCCCACTATCGGTCAATTACTGATATCCAGACTTTCTCAAACACATGAAGACAGCGTCTTGTCTCATAGCATATTCAACCACAAGAGCTTTGCGCTTTAGTTTACGCCACCAAGGATGATAATGTTCTCCTACCAAAATTTCGGCCAAGGCCTGTCGCACTCAACAGAGACTAGCCATGAGCGCAGGATATTTTATAGTGTACAAATGTGTGCGCAAACACAGGTGCACAGGTATTCTCTCATTTTCATATTCTGAGGTCGTTATTACCTTGCTTGCGTTCTAAAATTGGTGTACCTAACCCATTATTCGCCTATGAGCATAAATTGCAGGTGAAGCCAGCTATCGGGCATCTCATCTGTGACGTGGCTAGCCACTCCGTGTGTAGGTCACTACTATATTTTGAAATGATCGTATTTCTTACTCATAGACTTAGGTATTTGCAAGTATTGTGAAGTACTAGGTACTAAGTAAGTAATAAAATTTTGGGAATTAACGCTTTGCATCGTACTAGAGATAAAAAAACTGGGATGATGTCCTTGTGATTGTTGAATCTTACTTCTAAGTAGTGATGGAACGACGTCATTATAGCGAAGTGAGTCGATGGTTAGGGGCGGGGAGAGGCATATGTCATGACAATATCACATTTATGGGCTGATATGATGACTGCCAAGGAGCTCAAGATTTTTTTTAAATAAGTCTATAAGCTACATATATGTTCAACGCTAATGGTGGATGTCAAGCCTAGTAACTTGGCTTCCGATTCGTAATTGCCCCTTCGAAGGCCTTCGTTCTAGATTGAGTAAGTCATCATCATCATCATCATCAGCCCATACACGTCCACTGCTAGACATAGGCCTCCCCCGTACGACGCCACAAATAGCGGTCCTGAGCCGCCTCCATCCATCGACTCCCTGCGACCGCTACGATGTCGTCGGTCCATCGAGTGGATGGTCTCCCATGTAGGGGGGGATTTGCCATAATCACCACGCTTGGCAGGCGGATTGGTGATCGCAGTGTTGGTGTTTAAAAATACTCAGAAGGAAGCTGCTGCCCTTCCTCTGGTAGGTTCCCTCAGTCGGCTTTTACGACATCCACGGGTTGAGTTGGAGGGGTCGATATTCGTACGCCGCGACCCCACGGCTTAAGTAAGTGTATCTACCTAATACTATATCTAATTTTCGTTTCCTATAACTACATTTGTATTACTATTATAATGTAAAAAGGTTGCCATGTTTGTATTGAAAATGGCTTAGCAATAATATTGTATCACATGATCCAACCAATGATTTATGTCTGATTTTGCACACGCTATATAAAGCTGTGCACCTTTATCGCATAAAACAAGATCTCTAGATTATGTGCAGTGCATGTCTTTTTGCAATCCGCATTTTAGAATCTAAGTTAAAAAATAATATTGAGCCATGATTCACAGGTTTTACATAGACCAACCATGCAATGTCTTAATATTAGGTACATAATCCTAACCATTATTATAAATGCGAAAGTGTGTTTGTTTGTTTGTCCTTTCTTCACGCCCTAACTAACCAACCAATCGACTTGATTTTTGAGATAGAGTTACGTTGAAAGGATCTAGAGTAACTTTTTGTCCTGGTAAAACATCAAATTCCCATGGAAGATTAACGGGAAAAAATGCCTTTTTATCCTCCTAGAAATGTGAAATTCGAATTTAACGCGGGTGAAACCTCGGGGAACAGCTAGTATAATATATAACGCGTAACGGCATGGTTATATTAACATCAACTTTTTCGCGACGGTTCCGCGTGTTTCTTAAGAAATTATCCTAATGCGCAATAATTCAGTGCAAAGATATTCCTGACTGGAGGACGGAGGTGTATGTATATATAGGTAAAGAAAAAGGGGGCGGTCCTCATTTGTTTTTCATGTACTGGCCTGGTTTTGTGACGTCACCTTGAATAATTGTATGAAAAACCCCCCAACTTAAAAAAATTATCTACATATAAAACAATCAACAGTGTTCAAAAAGTGACTCATGCATGCATGACCAGCTGACAGTTCTCAGTCGTACCAGTCGTCAGACCTAGATGAATAACTATCTCATTCCCACATTCTTTACTAGTATTGGCTATCTGATGGTGGTTGGATTTTTCTTGTCTTTCTCTTCAACTTTTCTCTATTACCAAATGTCTTTGCAGTCTATGCGCATTATCTACGAGTATTATACTGAGGGGCACAAAAAATTTGTAATGAGCTTACTGTGACTCACATTGTTCCTAGCGCCCACGTCGGAGCCGAGCTCGATGAGCCGCTCCACAAACGACGTCCGGTTGTCTTTCACGGCGTACATCAGCGGCGTCATCCCTGTTACCTGGAACAAACGGCATCTTTATTGGAAGGAAAATACATTTTCACAGATTTTTAACCCAGATAAAACCTAGACACAATATATTAGTACAATATATTTCTTAATCAGTTCTAAAGTATATGAATCATAGCAAGGTATGGCGCGATATATTTTCTATACAAATTCTCAAGTGACCGCACACGCAGCTATAATTTATTTTCTATGACTTCACCAAATCTATGCTGTCATTGCTTGTATTGCTTGCTTTATAGCACGATATATTACTATATATTATAGCTACGTCTGTGATGGACTTAATTCATGTAGGTCCCAAAGGGTCTCGATCTCAAGACAGCGATTTTTGCGACAGATTGTTATTAAAACGCGCGCTGCTGCTATTTTAATAACAATCGGGAAAAATAGGAAAACTTTACCTAGGTAGGGTTGGTAATTAGCTAGTTGGTAAATAGCTACTTACTTTTACTACCACATTGACAAATATCAGAATGAAAGAAATAATTTAAAAAATTATGTATACCACTGCATCACAGGATAACACAGATAAATACAGGGTGTCTCCCGAATATCTGCAATCTGTAAAACAGGCTAAACTAGATAAAAATTATAGTGTTTCAAAAAGTGACCTGAACTTCTGCAATGTGTAAGAAAGGTTCCTCACAAGATATTCATTGATAGGCCGTCATTTGAAATTTTGCTTTCCACCAGTAGTTATGCTCGTACTAACCTCGTCGTATCTCTTCAAGTATTAGTCTCAATCCACAAGTTACCATATTTTATTCTTAGAAATATTATCTAGCGGTTATCAACTGAGTTTTTTTTTTAAACTATCGAAAAAATACGCAGAAAATCGAAAATTTCTGACGGATTTTCTGATTTTTTTCTTCTTATCAAGCTCTACTGCAACATTGAGGCTGTTGACCTTATATATTTTTTTCTTATTTATTTCGTTAGCTATATTGTTTATAAATCATTCTATGTTGTTATGTACATCTATTTTTTTAGCTTTTGATTTAATATTATTTTGATTGATGCGCGTACCTACAGAGAGGGTTACCTCGAGTTCTTCAATTTTATTAAAATATTTTTTGTTTAGTTTCTCGATGATAAAAGTAAAAGTGTAAAAGAGCTCGACTTTTCAAAAAAGCGGGTGTGGCCAGTATTGGCCGGTCGATTTTGATAAATTCGGAAGAAAGCTGATAAAAAAATCAGTAGATACAAGAAAAAATCTATATATTTTGAATAAAACAGGCGTCTAAAACGTTGTATTAATTATTTCTGTACTGGTAGGTCCTTTTAAAGGATTTTAAAGATGGTTCACGTCAAATTATCTACCAGCATATTTATACTCGTACATAGTGTACCTACGTAAGCTATTTTGATTAATTACGTTACGTCCTCGATTACAGTCAGGTAATAGTTTACCTCGTTAGTTAAGTTCGTTGTTTAGTTTTGTCGGAGGCTTATATCCAGCAGTGGACGTGTATGGGCTGCTATGATGATGATGATGAAGAGTTTACCTACTGATTAATAATACTATTTGATTTGATTAGGTAGGTACATCCAATAATATTATAAATGTCAAAGTTTGTGAGTATGGATGTTTGTTCCTCTTTCACGCAAAAATTACACAACTGATTTGGCTGAAATTTGGTATGGGTATAGTTTGGGACCTGGAATAACGTATAGGCTATATTTATCCCGATAAAACGCGGGCGAAGGCGTGGGCAGCAGCTAGTCATGAATAATGGCAGCATATGTATATCACTTTTCAGAATTTGGCGCACCTCACATTCAGATTATTATGCACTGGGCTCGGCGTGGTAATGACGGTCATTAGGGTCAAAGTTTATTACAGTTATTATATGGGATTTGCATTAGCTTTGTGGGTAATGTAACCGAAACAATCCTCTGCAACCAAATATTTTATTAAGCACCTACCAAATACCTGTACCTACCTACATGCGTAAGTACTGAGATAGGAATATATCCTATTGAAATATTAAGTATCAAAGTGCTTCATTTCCTTTAGACCTTACGCACTCTTGGACACGTCATAAAATTCAAATAACATGAGTAAAACTAGGAAATAAAATGATAACTTAGATTTTTGATCACTTCAATCTTTTTAAGGTAAAGTAAAGAAAAAATAATACAGTTGGTAAAAATAGAACCATGAATAGATCATAAGAAAGAACGTTTTGTGTCAAAATGGATAAATAATGGTGGACAATGGTGCGTCTTCTAATCCTAGAGTAAACAGAGCTTGCACGTAAGTAACTACTCATAGACTAATATCTGCAGGTCGTACAAACATTGATTCCGCGGCGAAAATCCAAACCGGAATTTCCTGCGACGACCGATGTGGCGCGGCGGGCGAAGATCCGCCTGCGACGACAAATATTTGTACGATCTGCAAATACTTGTCTCGGGTGTTCTGGGGCGTCTTGTTTGTTATAATAAGAAATATCTATCTTCGTAACGTAATACATTGTATTAAGTATCAGTCATCTTGTACCCATTACACAAACTCTGATTAGCTTGGGGCTAGAACAGATTATATAGATGGTTACATCAATGATGTTAATGCTTGGCCAGATGTCGCTCCGTTCCGCACTGTCAGTAGTATGTAAGAAATTCAATGTTCTGTTTAGCTTTATATAAATATTGACAGGTATCTAAATCGCATTAAATTTAGATTTATATAGGCAAAATAAACATGTATTAGACACATAAGTGATATATAAAAGTGCTAGTGGTTTCTTTTTCACTTCTTCCACTAGTGGACAAAAATTTAAGTGAAGAGAATATCAATAACAGCTTATTTCTTATTTGATAATAATAACTATGTATGTTTATAGTATAAAATTTTAATTTTTCTGAGTGTTTATTTTGTAAGCCTAAAGAAATAAAGTTATTGATTCTGATTCTATTTATTATTTATCCTTCGTCGCAGGCGGACCTTCGCCCGCTGCTCCACAGAGTTGATGATAATGATAGATTCCTAAATAATTAAACTTCCTAGAAGCCCACGATATTCATAATAATTTTGTAATTTCCTATTGCACTGTATTTTCGCAATATCCGGCGAGGCTTTTAGTCGATCAAAATCGACTAAATTAATACTCATCAAATTTGTCGATTGTTGCATGCGAGCAAGTCATGTCCGGTGCGACTAGCGAACGTTCACTTGCTTTCATTGTAGTGCTGGATTTGTGGAACGCAAAACTTTTTTAATTAGTAATACTACCACCAATCCAATTTCACCGTTGCAATTGAACGCGTTCAAAGTTTTATGATAAGATAGATATTAATAATCAGATAAACTCCGTGGGCTTTAAACGAGTTAAAGGCATTTGACTGACACTCAGTTCATGTCAAGTTATCCTCAATCTTCATCCAGAGCACTTTCGGCTATTGCTTTCTAAAATTAAATAAAGCAAGTCTAAAATAAACAGAATGTGACATATTGAATTACTAAAATTTAACAGTTATTAAAAATTGAGTCTAAGAGACAAAGTCCCTTTTTCATGACATGGTACTTTATTCTTTCAGTATTTTTTTTTTCATTACTAGTAACAACACGATCTTCTATACTGCTTAGTAAGTACATCGACCTAGTACTCAGACTTACATATATATCGTATGTCGAAAGCTGACAATGACTTAAGGGTGGTAGGTGTCGTTTCGTCTGTTATTTCCGCCCATGGACGTGACGTTACAATAAAATAAAACGTCATGTGCGAGTCGGACTCGCGGACTGAGGGTTCCGTATAGTTATACAACCTTGCTTCTTGCATAATTTACTGATTCTAGAACAACGGGACTTCCCGTTGTTCTAGAATCAGTATCCTAAAATCATAAAGTTTAGAAAAAAGCAAGGACAAGTAAAGTGAAAAATCGAGGGGTAGGCACTTACCTACCCTACAGGTTTAGATCCACACGGCGAGAATCAAACAATATTTTTTTGTGCAGAGTGCATTTTTATGGATTTCGGATTTTCGGTCTACAGGAAGTACCCTATAGAATTTTGGTTGGAAAGGTGAGAATACATTTTTATTTGTGACTTTACGGTTTTCGGATTTTTACCTCTACTTATGCTATGAGACTGCTTGTTGCCAAATTTTATGATTCTATAGGTTTTGTGTGCATGTGATTCCCTTGGAAATTTCAAAATATTCGGGCGTAAACGGCTCTAACTTTTGATTGCGTTAACTTAGAAGTTTAATTTATAATATACCACAGCTCCAAGAGGTTACGGCCTTGAGTATTTGTTATTAAACTTTCCTGAGAAAAAGGGGTTGACAGACGGAGAGACGTAAAACTCTTTTTCCTTTTGAGGTACGGAACCATAAAAAATTACTGGTGTCAAATTTTTCACCATACATTGCTGTCCGGAGTGTTTTTTACAAAATTATAGTTATCTATTGCGTCATATATTAAACACGTTAATTGTATTCACCTTTAGTTGGTATATTAGGTTTTAACTGGTGTGGTGACTGTACCCAATGCAAATGGTTGGTAAGTAGTTTGCTACGAAGGTCACGGTTCGCGTGAGTTTTTCGGCTGAATGAAGGACTTCTATTGACCGAATAAACCTAAAATAAATTGCATCACGATTATTTTGGGCAGCAGTTTCTATGAAATCTATAGAGATTTTATAAAAAAACATGACATAGGCGAATAACTTTTCCGAAAATGACTGTCTATGTTTATTAAGCTGTTCTCTAATATTATATGTTATGGCAATTATAATACAAAATTACCTTCCTTTATGCCCACAAACGATACCTTCGCAAAACCCTTGTTTCAAAGTTGCCTGGGACAAACTTCTCTCAGCGATAAGGCCGCCTTTCGTATTGTCTTTATTTGTATTTTAGATATAAGAGTTTTGTGTAATTTTAATAGGTACAATAAATTGTTCATTCGTTCATTCATTTATTCCTTGTTTTTGAGCAATTACCTGCACCAAATTAATTTTCTATTATCCGGACGGAGTTACAAATAGACAAAGAAATAAACACCTAACTTGTAGAAAAAGATATTAAGTAGATAAAAAACGCAGTTATTTGAATCCTGATGATATTATAAATCCATGAATATTATAAATGCGAAAGTGTGTTTGTTTGTCCTTCCTTCACGCCCTAACTAAGCAACCAATCGACTTGATTTTTGAATTAGAAAGGAATTAAAATTGAAAGAATGTAGAGTCACATAGGCTTTTTGTCTTGGTAAAACATCAAATTCCCATGGGAGATTTACGGCTTATACGGCTTACGAATTTAACGCGAGTGAAACCGCGGGGAACAGCTAGTATTCTTATAATTTACGTAGAATTTAAGAATTTACATTAATTGGAACCCAACTTCTTCGTAACGTTCCAAGTGTGATGAAGCTTTGAAACATTTATGGATAACGCGAGTTATCAAGCATAGCTCCTAGATTTCTATAACTATGAAGATATCCAGGTATTTACCTATCATTGCCGGTACATTTGATCAAAAATCTGATAAACGTTTGCATTTACGACATGGCAGAGAAAGCTCAAAGCTACCATATTGTATGTTCGTAGTTCATATGCCGATCGATGTGTTTCCCGCCCATCACTCAGTCACAGACAGCCACTTACCCCATACAAAAGACATCAACGACATCCTTTTCCATGTGGATCCGGAATAAAATTTACTATATTACGGTTTGCGTTAGAATTCTACCGAAGCAAAAGGAAAGTCTTAAATGCATTTGAATTTAAATTTTTTATTGCTTACGATACCGTTAAAATAACTGTTCCTGTATCAAATGATAGTTTTATTGTAAGTAATGAGATTTAGCGTAACTTTTACATTTTACTAACTTTTGCAATTACGTTTCATTAAATATAAGTAGCAACTTAAATAATAATAAGGGTTGACCGCCCTTGTGTAGTCCTTGACTCTGTTCAAGCGTAGTTTGAATCACAAAACATAAAGGGTAACATTTAGTTTTATGTAAAAAGGCTGATTCACTATTCGTCATCCCTAATGCGACTTGGCTGGGTCATGGGCCAGCTATACCTGCTAACAGGTAGTACCTGTTTATGAGTTATTAGTGGGTACATTTCAGAGCATCAAAAATAATTGCGAAAAGATTTTTTTTTTTTATCTTCATGAACTATGTTTATTATACTTTTTTGACGCACTTTGCAAAAAAACTAGACACTGTGCCTCAGAATGACTAGATTGGCAGTGCTCAGTTATGTTATTTAGTTATGGACACCTAATAAGTACCTAGGTTTCTTCATTAGTAAAAATTTACGTGCCTTGAACCATCAGACTAGTAAAATGTGCCAGGTAACCAACTGCATTTTACAAGCCAGTCTTGGCAAAATGCCAACCATGTAAGCTATCATAGGATCTATACAAAAAAAACAGACTTCTGACTTGTCAGTTCATGAAATTGATTTATGTGCAATTAACATAGGAAAGACGATGCACCAAGTAGCATCCTCTTTCCGATGATTTGTATTGTATTCTTATGTGAAAAGTGTGTGGGAGAGTAGACAGAAGTGTCTTCCCCAGAACCAACTCTAAGGCTGTATTCATTGATCTAAATAAAATTCGGGAGAAGGGGCACGTTCTCCCAGCGCTAGCTGAAAAAATGGGCCTGTGTTAAGTAAACGCAGACACACGCTATATCCAATCTTGTGCAATATACATACCTAGCTAATAAACAACAAAGATGGAAAGGCGTACCTAGACTGAAGTGCGACCGAGACAACAATACGCTACCCGTGCACGGCGACTCGCAACAAGACGTATTGCTATCTCTTTTAGTAAAAAGAGATAGAGATGTCTGCAAACGTCGTAATGAATTGAATTACCCAGTTTGAAAGCATAAACTAGTAGGTGAAGCCAGGTTGTAAATAATGAAACACCACCGTTGGTTCTGCAAGTTTCTAAGGGTCCTGGGCCCTGAGATGGTGATATACATACGTAAATGGTGCAATAATGTAATATTTTATCATTTCTGAATACAGTTGACGAACGAACCAGTCTAGCTAAGACTGGTTTCGCTGACCTGGATAAAAATTTAGTCTATAGCACTCAAGGAAAATGTATACCTGTAGAGATATCGTATTATTTTTACTAATGTAGGTGTCTTTTACCCGACCAACTTACAAATTTACCCCTTTTTTGGTCCATCATCATCATCATCTTTTTTCATTTCTTATCTTCTATTCTCTTCTGCTCTACCTTGCTCTCTTCTCTTCTCTTCTGTTCTATTCTCTTCTGTCGTGTTTATTCTGTTCTCTTTTGTTCTATTCTGTTCTGTTCTGGTATTTAATAATAATTTTGTACCTGAATAAATAAATAAATATAGGTGGACAATTCACACATCATTATATAGCCGCAAGCTAAGCAAAGCTTGTGTTATGGGTACTAGATAAAAGCTGATATACTATACTTAATATAATACAATACATAGATAGATATTTTTTATTATACATAGAAAACATCCAGAACACCCTGAACAAATATTTGCATATCGTACAAACATTTGTCCCATTGTTGAGGCGGGAATCGAACCCGCAACCTCCTTCGTCGCAGGCGGACCTTCGCCCGCCGCGCCACAGTGGTCGTCGAATAAATATATTCTATTCTGTTCTGGTATTTAATATTGATTTTTTACCATAATAAATAATTATATTCTATTCTATTCTCTTCTCTTTACTTCTATTCTCATCTGCTCTACCTTGTTCTCTTCTGTTTTGTTCTGTTCTATTCTATTTCTCTACACTAATTAGATATATTTCAGGTATGTAAGTAAAATTAATCACAACTTTCAACATTCTTGCCTCTTGGCAACCACCATTAAGCCGGCAGTAGTAAATTAGAACAAAATAATAATAAATAATAATATTCTATTCTGTTCTATACTCTAACTATTATATATATATATATATATACTTAACTTCTTCTTATACATATATTTAACTTCTATTCTCTTCTGCTCTACCTTGATCTCTTCTGTTCTGTTCTCTTATCTTCTCTTCTATACTATTATATACAGTTCTGTTCTATTTTCTTCTGTTCTCTTCTCTTCGCTTTTGTTCTGTTCGGTTATATTCTCTTCTGTTCTATTCTGTTCTATTCTATTTGTTAAGTTTTGTTGTTTTTACTATGAAATGTGTTACCGTGGGCATTGTTGTACCAAGGAATTGCTGTAGTGTAACACTGAAGTACGTTGTAGCAAGCAAGCATAACACGAACGCCGCCGGTCTGACGAAGACTGAGGTGGTTGGACCTACTTGGACCTAGTTTGAGCCTTCCACTTTCGAAAAAAAGGGGAGATGGGGTCCCCTTTTCTAGTTAGATCAATGGGTGTATTATAAAAGCTTGCTCACTGCTCAGTCATTGATCTATGCTTGAGTTACGATTTTCTATCTTCTAACTTAACAACACTTAAACTTAATAATACGGGCCTAAGTGCCCTATACCATGTCCATGCTAACTAGACATATTTAGGTATGAATGTACGAGTAAGTAAAATTAATCACAACTTTCCACATCCTTGCCAAGATACCACCATTATGCCGGCAGTAGTAAATCAGAACAATATACAAAACACTTAAAATTTTCCCTCCAACTCGAATTATTAACACGCCAAATATCTAAATAATTTAAAGGGATTTTGCTGAATACCTTAACAGTTTTAGCTGTTGAAAAAACAACATAACTTACTGAGTTTCCCCGTTTGTGGAATACATATTCATGAAATAATAACTTAAGGTGCAATTATGTGACTTGACCGTTTTGGGTCACTTGGCTACTTTTTGTAACGTGAGTTAACGAAGGCAAGAATCTTTCAACATTTTTAATACCGGCACCTGTAATTCTTCGAGTAAACTAAAGATATCCGTGGTTCAAAACGACATTTTTTTAAATTATTCCTAGCTAGATAGATTTATCGCCCCCGAACCCCCTGTATACTAAATTTCATGAAAATCCTTGGAGACGTTTCCAAGATGTAGATTATATAATATATTATATACAAGAATTGCTCGTTTAAAGATATAAGATAAATAGAGAATAGACAAGGCAGGGATCAAAGTTGATGATAGATCAAAGTTAGTCAATTCAGAACTAGAGTTTATTACCTACTATTTCTTTAAGAATGACAATTATAATGAATTATTGTATCGTTCGTGCCCCTATACAACACATTTGATGTACGCAAGTCCTTTGATATTCACATGCCAGTAATGCGGTGAAATAAAAGGACCAATTTATTTATAATACCATCTGTGTAAATTACCATGTCTTATATAAATAAACAAAGAAAATAGGAATAAAAAAAAGAAACAAATTAGAACAAGTAACAATTGAAACGATATAACTAACTGCAGACTGTTACAAACAACCGGTAGCTCATCTGGTCCATATCAATACCAGTCGGAAGCCCTGCCCCGCTGTGAATTAACTATTTGATTTGAATAAACAATAAACTTTCGCTTACACATTTTTTCTGTTGGGTACTTTCAGGTATGCGGAACAACAAACGCGACGTAAAACTATCGTTTCTTAGCAACGTTTTTTTTTATTAAAATGGATAGGTGGAAAAAATTGTTACCCCGAGTATTCGTTAAGGTACGTCGCGGGACCCCCCCGCCTGCATAATTAGCATGCCAAGCGGTGTCTTGGATTTATATCTACACTCCTACCGTCTAGCTCGCTGACGAAAACTGGCAGTTTTATTGCGCGCTCTTGGTGGCCAGCAAACCCAATAAACCATTTTCTGCTAATACTAAATGAAACAAAACTGATAAAGAGGTATCGAAATAGTAGATTGTAACATAAGGGAGCAAAATAATATTTTTACGGCGAGGGCGCTTTTTTGAATCCAGAGCGAAGTGAGGGATTCTTTAGTAGAATCCTGAACATAGCGAGGGATTCAAAGTATGTCGCCCGAGCCAAAAATATATTTTGCGCCCGAGTGCACTCTACTTTTCATCAGCCTCTATGAGAAAATAAAAGGTGCCTCATATTTTATTCTAATATTATTATTTAATATAAAATAGTAAGTACAAAACAACTAAATGAAATTAAATAGTACATAATAATAAATCAACTAATAAAATTACCATAGGCTTTCATGTATTTCTCCCGGGATTTTGCTGTTGTTAATTCTATTTCACTGTCACTTGAACTCATTTTTCAAAACAAAACCGAATCCGTGAAAATTTACGAAAACGCGGGCTGTAGTTCGCGCGTTTTTAATTTGATTTCTTTTATTTTCATTCAGCCGGCGCGGCGGCGGCGCAATATTGTCCGTCGCGTCTTACCAGCCAGTATTTATTCAAACAATATTTGCGTTCGATTTTGCTGGCGCTGAAAACTAAGACGTTCCGAATTCAATAACTGCGCGGCAATACACTTTTCCGCGCACTTTTTGAATTAGGAATTTCTGTACATTGAAAATACTTTTTGGAGGGCACTCTATTATCGATACTGCGGCCAAAAATGATATTTTTTCCATCATGTCTGTCTGTCTGTCTGTATCTTGGCCGCGCATAGCTCCGAAACTACTGAACGTATTGAAATGAAACTTAGCAGGATTTGAGTTCATACTATAGGATACTTTTTATCCCGGATTTCAATAGAGAGGGGGGGAAAGTCCCTCTCTATTGAAATCCTCCCTCTTGGGAGAGGGCATGAAAGTAAATTTGGTTGGGTGCGCATAACGCCGGAACTACTGAAGGTATTCAAATGAAATTTAGTATGATTTAAGTTCATATTACAAGAAAGGGCATAAAATACTTTTTATCCCGGAACTCAGAAGGGTTCTTGCAAATGGAAATTTTGCGCGTTGCAGAATGGCACGCGGGGCAAAGGGCGGTAGAGAGCGATAGCCCCCCACTGTGGGGGGCACTGGCAGTGGGGCCCCAGGCAGTGGGGCCCCAGGAAGTGGGGGTCCCAGAAGTGGGGACCCCAGCAGGGGGCCCCTAACGCAACCGGACCCTCCCAATAGGCCCCTGCAATGGGGCCCCCACATTGCCCCGCAGTGGGACCTCAGTAGCCCCCACAGTGGGGGCACCAGCAGTGGGGCCTCGGAAGTGGGGGCTGCCGGCAGATGGCCCCCCGAAGTGGGCCCCCCACATTGCCCCGCAGTGGTACCCCCTCATTAGCCCCCACAGTGGGGGCACCCGCAGTGGGGTGTCGGCAGTGGGCCCCCCACATTTCCTCGCAGTGGGACCCTCAGTAGCCCCCCGCAGTGGGACCCACTCAGTAGGCCCCACAGTGAAGGGCACCGGCAGTGGGGGACCCCGGCAGTTTACCCCCGCAGTGGGCCCCCCACATTGCCCCGCAGTGGGACCCCCAGTAGCCCCCCGCAGTAGGGTAAAATTTCTTGGCTGCGCATAGCGCTGAAACTACTGAATGTATTCAATTGAAACTTGGCATGATTTAAGTGCGGCCGTGGGGTCGCGGCGTACGAATATCGACCCCTCCAACTCAACCCGTGGATGTCGTAAAAGCCGACTAAGGGAACCTACCAGAGGAAGGGCAGCAGCTTCCTTCTGAGTATTTTTAAACACCAACACTGCGATCACCAATCCGCCTGCCAAGCGTGGTGATTATGGCAAATACCCCCCTACATGGGAGACCATCCACTTGATGGACCGACGACATCGTAGCGGTCGCAGGGAGTCGATGGATGGAGGCGGCTCAGGACCGCTATTTGTGGCGTCGTACGGGGAAGGCCTATGTCCAGCAGTAGACGTGTATGGGCTGATGATGATGATAATAATGATGATGATTTAAGTTCATACTACGAGGAAGGTCATGTAATACTTTTTATCCTGGAATTCGTTAAGGTTCCCTTGGGAGTGGGGATGGAAGTAACATTTCTCGGCCTAAAATAGCGCAAAAACTACGTTAAAACATTATTTATGAGCTTAGTTTTGTCCTTTCCTGGAAGTCTAGATGGGTATACTGAAAATACATGCAATAATTTTCAGGGTTTGTTATGTTCCATAACAGTCAATTAATACACGAAAAATAGGTAGAACAGGTCGTTCTACCTATTTCCGCGACAAATAATTAAAAATTGACACTGGGATGGACTGAACGAATTCGAAGATTAATGTATAGGTGTTTTGGTAGATATTAAGTTTCTCTTTATCTTTCGCAAATTTGTTTTTGTTAGAACTGACCACTGCCCCTCAGAACATTAGACAGGTCAGCAATTCTCAAGGATGGTGCCGTAAAGCCAAGGTCGAAAATCTCCCATCGATTACTGAGTAACAACCAGCCGAGCACGCAAAACTCCTTGCCTCTACCCTTGACACAGAAACGGTCAGTTCGCGGCTCATATTCGATTGGAACCCGAAATTATGTAGGCCGTTGGAGCCCCGGCCGGAAATGGAGGCTAATTCTGTGGCAGTCATGGCCAGCTTTCCAGTAGTGGTCTATTGTCATCAGATAAGCATCGGACAGTTTGCGCGATGGGAGCCGATTTGGGATTGTTTTTCGTTCTGACTTTGCTTTAGATTTATTTTAGGATTTGCCATTGTGATTAGTCTCGGTTCATTAAATATCTAACGTAAACTTTTGAGAGGTACCAATACTTAAACAAGAAACATTACATGTTTACCTAATTTTTAAATCGTCTAGTGTTAAGCTTTTATTACGTTAAACCAATATCTGAGATCCTATAAACATGGACTTGTAATAATAAAGCTATAAAAATATAACGGCTAAAAGTATAAATTAAAAGGCTAGGGCAAATTTCGGAGCTCTATAGATGCTTACAAGACTGGGAAATACATCGACCATAACAGTTGTAGGTATGACCGTCTGACATACTTGGCTCACGCCACCTGGGGCTACCCGCTTAAGATTTATTTCTTCAAGCTACCTACTTATTGTGTACGGTGAAGCACACAAGTGTAATGAAAGTTTCGCTGCTTATGCTATTTTCCTCTTTAAACTTTTTGTGCCTTACTTAGACTTGAGTCAAAGTAACTTACGTCGCTAACCTTACGCGTGCCTAGCAGTAGCTAGGCACGCGCGTGCCACTATGGTAGCCCCGCCAAAAATAGAATTTCTTGAATGGTGAAAATTACAATCAAGAGCAATAAAAACATGGACTTAGGCCATCCTACAGAAATAGTTGAAGACCACTAACTGATTTTTTTTCTGACAGTCTTAACTTTAACTCGACACCTTATTTTGTTATCACAGTTTTACATGTTTTTTTACGTGTTGAGTGTCCTGTAAGGTCTAAAGGAAATAAAGAACCTTGAATTTAGAATTTAAGAAACCTATGTCAACCTATGTCAACAAATTATAGCAATATTTTACGGAAATCTTTTTAAAAACAATATTCTACCAAAATGCTTGGAAAGACAAATCCAACTTGCAATGCTATAAACCCAAGGATCGAAGGGTCGTCACCCCCCGAGTTGAACCCGGGTAAAGAAGCAAAGCCTCGAGGCCCCCCTCCGTGCCCCCAACAAGGGCCGGAAAGAAGGCTGATGATGATGACAAAACCAACGAGCTAAAACTCGATGAGTTTACGCTGTTTCGTTTAGGACTTCCTATGGTCAGTTACCTTCTGCTTCCATCATCAGACGAGCTCAATGGTACCATAACATTGCATTTGTCACCGAATTTACATAAGTACCTATGCCAAACTTCAGCTCGATCGGTTGAGGATATCTGGTATAAAATTCAGTTTCAAGAATCAGAATCAATAACTTTATTTCTTTAGGCTTACAAAATAAGCACTTAGATAAGTCAAATTTTATGTTATACCTAAACATAGTTATTATTTATAGAAATAAGGCGTTATTGATATTCTCTTCACTTAAATTTTTAAAAGGATGAAGGCAAGATTTGTCCCTCTCATACGTACATATGTACCTACATATCTACTAACAGGGCAAGTTAGATAAAAATTTGTAAGAAACCTTGGTCTATGCATTTATGAGCTAAAACAGCTACAAGATTCAATTAACTTTGCTTTAGTCCTTACTAATATTATAAACGAAAGTTTGTATGTATGGATGTTTGTTACTCTTTCACGCAAAAACTACTGAATGGATTTTAATGAAACTTTACAATACTATAGCTTATATCATAGGAATAACACATCGGCTATAATTTATAAACATACTAGCTGGTGCCCGCAACTACGTCTGCGCAGGATTAGTACTTGGAGTAGCTTATTTTCTTGGGCGGGCGTAGCCGCAGGCGGGTCACCCAGTGCTTCATAAAGCTGCGTGTAAACGTCTTGACCCATATCTATCTCATAGACGACAGCTCGCACCATCTTACTTAACAAATGCAGTTTCTGTTTTACATTATATCTGATAAAATGATCCCATGTTATATCAAAACAAATCATACATGGGTAGCATCGATCCGAGCTCCCCCATGAGCAGTAAAAACGTGGAAAGATGAGACGCAGGCTGGCACGCGATCGTTGCCAAGATATCGAACATACAGCTTGCCTCCCTTCTTTGTAAAACGTTTTTGTCAACTGCCATCTTTCAGCTAGTAACACGTTAAATTCTTTTTTTAATCTCCCGTTATTTTGTTTCTTTAAAGCGTGCGGCAGTCAATTGTTTGGCAGTTTAGCATCATCCCAACACATTGTGTGTTTAGAGTTCCCCAGAGGACTCTTCCTCTTATAGCGCATCCACTTGTTAGCTGAGTCATGGTGATTGTGATGACGTGTCCAACATTTAGACGAATCATAGGGTACAGAGTCAAAAATTCGTCTAAATAAGTCAATTTCTGATGTTCTGCAAGAGATCTCACCTCACTTCCCAGATCATGCACATGAGCGTAGAGCATTATAGAGATGTGTTTAAACACATCTCTATAATGCTCTACGTTGCGTCGTCACTTACATTGGTCGTATTCGTCTCCTATCTGCGTCATAGTATTCTGGAACCCACTACCTGCCATACCGTCAAAAACTATGTAGTTATGTATTGAAATATCGGTTTTGATCATTATTGCTTATTATAGAGGCAAATAATTATTTAAATAAATTTGAAACCGTACTAACGGTTAACGTCTGAGTAAGATCAAGAGAAGAATGTATTGGTACCTAGGTACTGTTGGAATTCGTTATAGTTATTCATACAAATATGAAAAATTAGATTAAATACGAATCAGTCAATCATGAAATAAATAAATAAATAATGCTGGACAATTCACACAACTTTATCTAGCCCCAAGCTAAGCAGAGCTTGTGTTATGGGTACTGGATAACTGATATACATAATACAGTATATTAAATATGTAGATAATTTTTATTATACATAGAAAACGACCACAACACCCTGAACAAATATCTGCAGATCGTACAAATATTTGTCCCGAGACGGGAATCGAACCCGCAACCTCCTGCGTCGCAGGCGGACCTTCGCCCACCGCGCCACAGTTGTCGTCGAAAGTAAGTAGAGTTCCCTGTATCCATTATCCCGTGTCAATATCACTACAAAACATCGTTATCACGGCTTTTAGTCTTATCGGTGGTTTCCACTGAACCAAACAAGAGAAAAAATTTAACGGTATCTAAGTAACCTTTTTATGTGGGAATCTCCTTCCTGTCGATGTCTCCAAGTGAGATATTATGATACTCTAATGCCGGAAAACGTTTGCTTCTTTTACACGTACCGTGAAAAAACATTTAGCTAACTTCTGAATGACCATATCATAGTAATGACCATAGCATATCATAGTCTTTCTTCTATAAATATTTTTTTATGTTTCTATTGAAAACATCAAAAGAGAGATTAGATATCGACGTTCGAAAAACGGCTTTATTATAAATAAATGGTATTAAATTGTAGAGCAAAAGCGCTGCCGTTGTGTTGAGCTTCCGATTTTCATGTTACAAAACTTTACACCGATTAAGTTAACGTTTAAACTTTCCCTTCGTGCATTCAAACCGAGCAAGAACAAGCCGTCAAAGAAACATAAGACTTACAACAACGACTAAAAGTTCATTTCCCTAAGTCCCTGTTGCTTTGGCTTGGAGAAAATAAACACCTTTCTAAGGCATGTAAAGTATGCTTGCTGGGTGGGCGCCACGCCAGGTTGCATAGCGGTGCCGTCTAGCCACCACGCGCGGGTGACCTTCAGGCGGCAGAGCTCACTTACTGGATCTAGGATGCCGGCCATCGGCACGGAGACAGCGTCCTCGCCGCCCGCCGCCACCAGCTTCTCCAAGACCTTGAGGGTCTGCTCAACGGCGGGCCACTCCCCCTTCTGCGCCAGCACCAGTATCCGGCCGGCCACTTCCCGGATGTTGATCCCGGCGCTGGGCGGTTTGACCAGGCCGGTGCCGACATCGGCGCCATTGTTCTCCTTAACCTCCTTCTTGTCGCCGTTGGAGGAGGTCTCATCCTTATCCTCGGGCGCCTTCGCTGCCTGCGTCTTGTCATCGTCGGCGTTAGTGTTTTTCTTCGGCGGGCCCTTGCCGCCTTTCTTGCCGGCAGCTTGCGACATAGTCACATAGCAGTATCACGGTACAGCACTACTCGATCGCGGCACATGGTTCGTGCTGCTCGTTGGGCGGGCGGAGCATGACTGCGGCACGTTGCGTAGCTCCGCTTCAGTCGACTTCTTGCATGATTCGAGTAAATAAACGCGAGCCTGATGCCTGCTTGGATTTACAAACAAACTTGCGGGCGATGTCTCAACTTGTCCCTTGCATTTGACCCATTTTTTTGGTGGAGATTGTCATCGTGCGGTCTTTGTTTTTTATCGAACCAACTGCCACATATTTCACCCCAAAATATTGTTATTTCAATTGCTTAAGCAAATTATGTTCACTTGAACCGCATGACTGGAAAAGTTATAAAATTTTCCTATATCATAAGTTTTAATTAATTGAAGCATAGCTGCCGTATTAATTTCCGATATGGTTTCCTTTAATGGAATAACCCACATTTCTTACAAGTTTGTTTGTTCTGACCACGTGGCTGCGACATCCACTATTGTACATTTCATTGATGAAAATTGAGCTCCTATGTAAATTCATCATAGTTATTGATACGAATATACGCTTTTTCGAATGTCGGTGTTTTCAGTAATTACCATTTACAATTATAATAGCCGACAGTAGGCACTGACTAAGAGAACAACTAAATAAATGTATCACATAGGTAGTACTTACCTTTGAAGGATTGGAAGAAGGCTTAACGATCTGTTCCACAAAGCGTCCAGAAAATTTGCATAAGAAAATAGATTAATAGTTGTACTGCGACCCTTCACCCCGCGACCTTGTTTGGTCACCACACATGGAACGCATTTCCACATTTTCCACCCCCGATCATATCGTAGGGCTCAAGAGGTTGGATTTGCATGGCTCGTCGCAAGGGGGGCGTCGCGTGCGCTCCGGGCCGCTTCCGGAGGGGGAGGGGGGAGCGCGGCCTCGATACCAACCACCAAGATCAGATACTGAAAGAATATTATGCTTTGACCGTGGTCCGGCACTTGAAGGACTGAATTAAGAGTAGTTTCAGTCTTTCAGTGAGTCAATTTACATTTCTGAGACCGATGCCGCACATAAATTATTAATTTCTAAATTCAAATTCAATCAATGTTTTATTCGAGAGATAATAACTATATTTTTTTTATCGTAGGTATGTGGTCGCCTGGGACTATTTATTACCGAAGCAACAAAACGGTCGAAGCGATTTCGATGAATGAATGCCTGACTGAGTGACTGATTTAGCCAACAATATAATAAAATCATAAAAGATGATTTAATCTTTAAAGAATGTATGATTCAAATTCATAGCACTTACGTTTAATGACATTCAATATTGTGGTAGAGCCAAGCATTATTATAGTCTCGCAACATGAAGTTTGAACAACGTCATTATGATACAAATAAATAAAACCCAGAAACCTTGCTTATGTTGACTGTACAAAATGTTGTAGATGCAAGTGGGTTTTTTTTTATTGAATAAATGGTGTTGGATTCATTTGGGAATCTTTTTTGGATGCGGTGGGAAAGAACCAAACTACTGATTTATATTTCGTTATCAGTTAACAAATTTTGATCAATTGCTATTTCTTCGTTAGTTAATAAATTCGAGCCTATGTAGGTAGGTAGGTAAGCAAAAAACTGTTTCACTTACGTCTAACTAACGTTTACAGGCGGAAAAATCTAAATTCAGTCCATACGATGCGACATACTTGAAAGGACATTATAATCAAAATTTGTCATAGGTAGCATAGGGTCCTAGAAAACGGTTTATAATATGCAGAAAAATATTAACCTGTTACCTATATTACTTAGGTAAATAAAACTATATCATTTAAGAGGTTTGTTATTACAGTGTGTAGGTAGGTATTAGGTAAGCCTTTTTGGGATATTTCATTTTGCCGTTAACTTTAATATAATCACTCTGATAAAATCAATTCGCAGTGTCAAACACTAGTTGGTCTGGACAAAGATTATAATCATACAATACTAGGTCTGGGTATAGCAACATAAATAATAAAAACGTGAAGTGTGAGTTCGACTCGCGCACCGAGGGTTCCGTAATTATAAGACCTTGTTTCTTGCCAACTTTCAGGATTCTAGGTCAACCGAAAGTATCCTATAAGTTTTCGTTCCATGGCGAGAAACAATTTTTTTTTCTGTTAATAAACTACAATATATATACGGTTGTCAGATTTTTCCCTTTGCTTGTGCTATAAAGACTTGCTTTTTGCCAAATTTTATGATTCTAGGTCAACGGGAAGTACCCTACAGGTTTTCGGTCCATGACGAGAATCAAATATAATTTTTTATGTGAATAAAATACAACTTCACAATATTTAGATTTTTTCCTTTAGTTGTTCAACGGAAAGTAGGTTTTGTGTGCACGTGATTCCCTTGAAAACTTCAAAAGAATTGCTGATAAACGTCTTGATTGCATTGACTTAGAAGTTTGATTTATAGCACGGCTTCAAGAGGTTACGGACGTATCGATATTTGTATACTGCATATTTGATGTTAATTTCAACTCGATAGGTGTACGCGTTTCTTAGAAAATAGAGTTGACAGACGGAAAGATGGACAGACAGACAGACAGATGGACAACAAAGTGATCCTATAATGGTTCCGTTTTTCCTTTTTAGGTACGGAACCCTAAAATCGGGTTTCACATTTACTAGAGTCAAACGTGGAATATTATTATTTGTCCTGCTATACTTATTTTTAATTGCTATATCCAACTCCATTTGCATATAACTTCATATGTACTTAGTAAACTCTAAACATGACAGTTCGAACGGCGGCAGTCCATTGATAACGATGTAAAAACAATAATGTACGATAATTACCTACGAGATAGCATATCAGTCAGTCTGCCACCAACAGTCGTTGTGGATGGACGCTTTGCTGTCGTGTCCAAGATGTGGTGTAAAAGTGCAACGCTCTGTAGATTAAGGACGACCCGTATAAATGGTCTGAGGTTTGTGTTGATATAACTAATCATACTGAATGTTGTTGAGACCATTTTGTGCTCTGGGAAAAACGTTCATCGCGATCATAATAATATACATACATAGACTATTTAGTTAACCAGCTCAGATTTACTTTTTAGGTACCTACTAATCACATTAACTGAGTGTCTTTTTATTTTTAACCGATTTCAAAAGGTTATATATTTTTTGTATGTATGTATGTGTTAAACGATATCTCCGCCAATTATAGACTGATTTTGAAAATCTTTCACTATTGTATAGAAAATGATCCCGAAGGGGTCCCATAAAATGTTACTAATCCCCAGGGGATTAGTATTTATCCCGCAAAACCTGATAAAATTGTAAAGGTGAGGAAATTTGAAGTCGGTTTATCGTTTTTTAAAACACGCCATATTATTAAGGTAAAAAAATGCATGGGAAATATTTCATCATTAGGTCGAATCTACCATACACCCAACGTGTCTCAAATTTGTGACACTTATTTTGATCTCTCGCAGCTCATCGCATCCCGGTCTTGTTGGCAATCTTCGTTAGATGCTAGATTACCCCAAGTGCGAGGGATTACTATAATAACAAAAACGTTAGAATCTTTGTTGTGTTACTTGCATCGAACGAAATGTGTCCTTAAGAAGGCTACGAACCTCTCCCAAACGGAAAGCGATCGGCCCACGCGGATTTGTTGTTGTTTCACGTCTAATGAAATGGGGCGCGCTATTAGTGAGAAAGCGCATCTAACCATCAAATATGAAGCTGTCATGTGGCTGAGTGCGTGTGCTCGGTGTCGGCACAAATTTTTAATATTTTTTCGTACTTTCCGATTAATTTTAAATAACGTTGGATTGTCTATGGGATTATATCTGTGTGCATAATAATAAGGTATTTATTGTTTTGAAAATAAACAAATACATTAAAAACTACTATTTCGAAAATCAATATGATACATATACCTACGTACTCCAACATACTATTTTATTTATACATATATAGGTACATAAATATTTTTTATATATATATATATGTACGTAGACATACTTAACTGGGTATAATTTATTTGTAGAGAGGAAACAGAACAAATAGTGTTCCTATGATTATCACACAAAATATTTTTTATCTCAATATACCTTACTCTTATCATAGCCGTAAATGGAGTGGTTTAGTTGATAATGGTCCTAAAACTAATTGTACTTATTTGGGTATCTCATTATTACCAATCCCTACAGCAAAAATTACAAACTTCCCATCAATTTGACGACCTCTGTGGCGCGGTGGGCGAAGGTCCGCCTGCGACGCAGGAGGTTGCGGGTTCGATTTCCGCCTCAGGACAAATATTTGTACGATCTGCAGATATTTGTTCAGGGTGTTCCGGTCGTTTTTTACGTATAGTAAAAAATCTATATACATATGTAATATATTGTATGTTTATCAGTTATATAGTATACCCATAACGCAAGCTCTGCTTAGCTTGGGGCTAGATAATGCTGTGTGAATTGTCCAGCATTATTTATTTATATATATGGCACTACCACTCGCTATTAGAATAAGAGTCAATATACCTCGACCATTCACAGAATTTAACATAGCTATTATATCATCATCAATGGGCTCTACATCCACGAAGGATTGTATATGAAGTGTTCATTTTTTGGCACTTACGCAGATAAATTGGAAGGCCTAAACAGGGACGAAGATGCGGCCGCAGTTATTGCATTCGTGCGCCCCAGTAGATGGTGTCGGATCTGTGGCGGCCGTCCCTGGCTTGTTCCCTCTGGGTGAAATGACAAGCGAGTAGGTACCGAAATATCAACTGGCAGGAGCTAGAGATGATAGCTTCCATTTACATTTTTTGTATTTATTGAAACATGTTTCCACTGCATCATGCCTTTGCATCTTTTACTTACTCATTCCTATATGGCTCATCGACCCGAAGTGTGCCTTGGCTTCCGTTATGAGACGTCGTCATTTGTGCATCTTGTCTATTTAAATTTATTCAAAGCAAGTGTATAAGGTGCCCATCCAAATTCATCTGAGCATGAAATTAATTATATCTAATTTGAATATTTACAAACTTACATTTCGCCTGAAACACAGGATTACCTAGTTCAGGCAAAATAGTTACACTTAGCTATATTTATTTATTAAGTGCACTCATGTTTTTTCTATGTACGAGTTTCTTTGAATAAAATTTATTTATTTATTCATTATTATTATTTTTATAATTTTCATAATTATGTTTATTTCTATTATTATAAATATTCACGGGTGTTCATCGCGTTTATTTACCTATTTCTGAAGACCAAGTGAGGGTAGCTGCAGAAAATGCTGCCCCCGCTTTGCAGAAGCCGACCACGACAGAGTGTAAACCTGTTGAAACGTCGGGAAAGATATATTTATTCAAGAAATATTCATGTTCTTAATTAATATCATACGCAGATGACGTTGGATAGGCCTAGATAGAATACTCTAAAGTAAGTTTATCTATATAGATAGATAGAGCTACCTATATAACTTAGATATATCGTTTGTCCACAGATGGATTCACAAGGTCCACTCCGCCAGCCACCTCCAGCACCCTGGTTCAGAGCCACTGACTATAGCAACACTTGGTGACGTCATCGCGGAGACGGCACACAAGTACCCCGGCAGAGTCGCAGTCATATCGAAGCAGGAAGGGATCACCATTACCTATGAGGAGCTCCTCAATCAGGCAGGTCTTATGAATGGCAAAGATGCTCATCGATCACGTATGCACAACAAGACAAAGGACATGATTCTCACATTTCGCACTTAGTATCAGTCTTATTAAGGATATAGATTCATATCAATCATTATCTTCTATGTAGGTGTAATAAAAAATATCTATCTTTGTATGTATTGTATTAGTATATCAGTCATCTAGTAGATACATAGATAGAAAATACTTTTAGATATACACATAAAACTAGGAAACAATTTACAAATTTAATAATATAAGTCTTTGAATCTTTATTGACAAAGAAAATAACAATCAAATAATATAAAGAAATTAAACTAGTATTTACAATTGAAACAATTGAGCTAACTGCAGACTGTTGCAAACAATCTACAGATAGCTCAACTGGTCCATATCAATACCAGTCGGAAGCGTCATATAAGTACATAATTGTAACACACAATCGATCGTTATTATAAGTATAAAATAGTAACATATAAAGGCAGAACACTACTTGCCAAAATACAAGTTTTTCACAAACTTAGTTTGGCAATTAGGGCACAATAATTGTAATGTACATAATTTGAAATAAATACATTTTAAATTAAAAATATAAAAAAATAACAACATATGTACGTGACAATTGGCGGTCTTATCGCTCAAGAGCGATAGGAAGAGAAACCCTTATGGTTTTGCCCTGTCTGTCCTTTTTCTTCTTGAATATCCCAGAAAAGGTAACAACCGAAGCTATTAACTTGAAATTTATGATAACAATAAATACGGTGCGCCTTTAAAGATGTATAGATAAAAAAAAAACCAAATTTTCAATATATAAATTATATAATATAAAATTAAACAATATAAATTGTTATGTTGAAATTTGAAGAGAGAAATGTACAAGGTCAAATGAAAAATTTCAATTTACTTGTAGTTTTCAAAACCGTTTTTGAATTTTACGAACAATTTACTTGTAAGTACCACCTAATCTCCGAAGTTTGTAGAGCGAACCATCGGAAATGTATTTAGATATCCCTATTGTTTTTAGATATCCATTACTATAGCGATGTTTCTAACTGCTAACTTAAGGGCGGCCAACCCGTCTTACTTTTCATACAAACGCTCGTACGTGATTATGGCGCTATAACAGATCTTTCTTTGAAACTTTTAACTAATAGGTAATCTTGTGCACCATATCTAGGTTTCTATCGTAACAAAAAATCGAAATTTGGAGAAACAAATTCAGTATAAGCCACCAAAATCTGCGTTTTAGCACAAATTTTACGTGAACTTTGAGCGTCTATAATGTACTCATTAATTGTAAAAGTAAAGAAAATATTAAAAACCTTGCAAATATAATGGAGATTCTAAACGACAAAGTTTTATTTGACAAACTTGTAATGGTTTACTGAAAAACACGTATTTCCTGGAACAAGTTTTATGAAATTTTCGCACACTATTCGGTTACTTTCGCACTATCCGCGAAAGTAACCGAATGCCAACCGAGTGCTCAGGCGCTTTCTCTCTCTTTTCGCTTTGCCTCTTTTTCTAACATTGCGCTGGATGAAACAACAAGCTTTTCAATCAGGCTCGCGTTGACGATGGTAGGACCGGGAAGGGCCCCCTTAAATTAAAGTTCAAAACCCTCGGCGCGGAAATCACACTGTCACTTGATGGATCTTGTTTAAAATTGAAACAGTTGAGCTGCAGACTGTTGTGAGCAATCTAGAGGTACTAAGTATACCAGTTATCTATCTAGTACCTATAATACAAGCACTGTTTGGGGCTATATGATTCTGTAGGAATTATCCAGCATCATTTATTATAGTATCAAATTATGTTTCCAGGCGGATGCTCTAGGGTGTGCCCTCCGCGACCAGGGTCTGGAGAAGGGCGACCGGCTGGGTCTGTGGTCGCACAATAGCGTTTCGTGGATTGTCGCTGTCGTGGCTGCTGCGAGGGCGGGCCTTATATCGGTAATAACTGATTTTGCACTTGTAATGGCAGATGCAGTAAACCCTTGAAGCATTTAAATAATAGCTGTGCCCCGCGGGGTCACCCGTTTAGATATTTGAATTATTTGACTAACCCATGGGAACGCTGCACTTTTATGGGATCAAAAGTAACATCTTTAAATCTAGGCTAGATTGAAAGATGCTATCATATAATCCTATTACCAAATTCCATTCAAATCCGATCAGCTGTTTGAGCTTATATGCAAAAAAGATCTGCTGCTACGCTGCAGCCAGTGCCGTAGCACTACGGTGCTACGACGTAGCAAGCTACAGAGCTACGACGTAGCCTGCTATCGAGCTACGATGTTGCAGCTATTAAGCTACGACGTAGCAAGCTACAGAGCTACGACGTAGCAATCTACAGAGCTATGGCACAGCTACGCGAAACTTGGTTTTCAAAAATATTGTGAGATTCATGACATGTTTTATTGCAAGAGACACGCTAATTATTACAAGTTACAGGTACTCTTAAACCCCGTATACGAACACAATGAGATAAGTTTCTGCATAAAGAAGACTGGGATGAAAGGCCTGTTCATCGGAGAAACGTTGCCCAATAGAAACTACTACGGCATCTTGGAGAAACTCATCCCTGAACTGCACAGTTCGAAAGCTGGAGATATCAAATCAAAGGCATTCCCTAATTTGACTTCTGTTATTGTACCGAAGGAGAAATTAGAGTGAGTACGTACCTAACACAAGAGTGACAGTAGTTCTCTTCTTACTTATTCGGGTAAACTGACCATCGTATCAGATATGTATTTAGATGCGCTTGCATTTGAATGCGTATTTGCCCTCGTTTACCTAAACTTACTCAGTTCGCGATCGACCGCCATCGTCGCGGGTTCAAACCAGTATTACCATCTCAACCATTTTGTACCATTAAACCATTTATACCATAAGTTGGCGGCAGTAGTATAAGTTAAACAGTAATTACCAGTGTTTTGTGAATATAGTCCGTACCATACCATACCAGTGACTTTCCTTGGCACCTACACCAAATAACCAATTTCAAAGGGCCACCATCTCAAACACCCCCAAGCAGACCCCTTTTCATTACTACCATGCAAAAATGCCATGTTTTCTCTTCTATCATTACATATTATAAAACAAAGTCCTCCTCCGCGTCTGTCTGTCTGTCTGTTCGCGATAAACTCAAAAACTACTTAACGGACTTTTATGCATTTTTAACCTCGATCGAGTGATAAACGTATTTTCATGCAGATTTAATCAATAGAGTAATTCATGAGAAATGTTTATGTGTATAATTTGTCAAAGTTTTCTGTAAGGATCTCTGTGGCGCAGCGCGCGAAGGTCCGCCTGCGACGCAAGAGGTTGCGGGTTCGTTTCCCCAAGACCGTACAAAAATTTGTCATGAGGCGAGAATCGAACCTCCTGCGACGCAGGCAGACTTTCGCCCGGTCGTCAAACTGATATGCATTTTATGTACGTTTTTAGGCAGGACAAAATACATCGTGTAAGCTAGTAATTAATAGCTTTTTTTACTTTCAGTGGGACCCTAGAACTCGGCTCTTTAATAAAGAATTACCAGAATACCAGTGAAATATCTAAATATGGTAGCGAAGTCAGGCCGGAGGAAGGGTGCCTGATTCACCTCACTTCTGGAACCACTGGTAAGCACGACAAAACTAGCGCTTTTTTATATTTGTGGACGTACGTAGTATCATGTCTGTGGTCGTACGTATGTTTTATCATTTTTGGTTTACAAGTTAGAGTCCATTTTTTACGTGTTTTTGACCAATTTCTACATAAAGACGAATAAAAAAGAAACAATATTTTTGTAACAATTGTTCAACTGAACATTAAATTGAATATTTTACTATAAAAACGTTCGTAGCGTATGTGCTCGCAGAAACGCGGAAGGCGCGAGACTCGAACCGCACTCCCCCTTCAAAAAGTCCCTCGTTAATGCGCTAAGTGGATAAAACGTTGGTCTTCTTCAAACACAAACTAGGTTCGTAGTTAACCCAGTAAATTCATAATGATTAAATTGAATGACCGTGAGTTTTTCAGTATCAGATAAAACAAGATTTTTCAGTACAAGTTTTTATGACAATACTTTTGAAACTACATATCATAGTTATTCACAATATTTAAGTCATTTATAACGGGATATTTACCATGATTTGTGTTTTGAGCCCTCCAATAGTCAAAACTCAAGTCATGGTAAATATCCCGTATAACTGTAACTATATATGTATACGGGATATTTACCATGACTTGAGTTGTGACTATTGGAGGGCTCAAAACACAAATCATGGTAAATATCCCGTATACATATATAGTTACAGTTCTGACAACTATTCTAAAGTCGTTTATAACGGCATATTTACCATGATTTGAGTTTTGAGTCCTCCAATACTCATCATTTATAACGGGATATTCACCATGATTTGAGTTTTGAGCCCTCTAATACTCAAAATTCTAATCATGGTAAATATCCCGGTATATATGACTTAAGAATAGTTTTCAGAACTCTATCCTCCACTATCTTCCAAACCACATCTTAAATGTAATTTTCAGGTGAACCGAAAGCAGCTCTCGACTCGCACATCGGTGTGGTAAACAACACGTATTTTACGGGAATCAGGAACGAGCTTGACCAGGGGCATCAGACTGTATGTGTTCAGGTTAGTTTTACCCTTTTTACAAAAGTAGGCCATAGACACACTGTTCATCATACTTAATGAATATTTTTTATAATATTATGTTACAGTTAGGAATTTCATTATGTTGACTGAATTTCATTTTTATACCAAAGTTGACGATTTTTTATTTGTAAGATTGTGACAGTAGTACTCAATATAGTACATAATGTGTGCCTGTAATAATAACTGTAAGTACAGTATTTTGACCAAATAAACTATACTTGGGTTAGAAGCTTTATGACAACATCTTGATAAGACTATGTATTGAATTTTAGCCCTTATTTTTATAGTTGATAGACTTTCGTTTGACCACAACTGTTTCATTTTCAATTTATTTATTTTACAATTATTTTATGATCACCACCATAATCGTCCACAGTTTCCGAACACAAGGGCCAGTTCACATTAGGTCGCAAGCAATGCGGCAGCCGCGCGAGTTGTATATACTAGGGTGGCACACGCAGCTGCCGCACAGCTGCCGCGCTGCCATCCGCTATGAAAATCGCGTTGCTTGCGACTTAGTGTGAAGGAGCTCTAAAGGAGGCAATCGCTATATAAAAATTCCCCGGAACAACCCCTCTCCGATTTTCTATCGGGGAAGTGAGTTAAGCACATATGCACACAGATCCAGGATTACGCCCACACGTATAGCACACAGAGGCAAACAGAGGTGGGGTTACGCTCACATTCGCAAGAATAATTATGATCGTGATCGAAGTCCACAGCCGAACACACAGGCTTAATCAAATAATTATTAAAAGTTCATGCAGAAAAATATATAAATAACTAGCTGCTGCCCGCGCCTTCGCCCGCGTTTTATCGGGATAAACAATATGCCTATATGTTATTCCAGGTCCCTAACTATACCCATACCAAATTTCAGCCTAATCAGTTCAGTAGTTTTAGCGTGAAAGAGGAACAAACATCCATACATCCATCTTTCCAAACTTTGACATTTATAATATTAATAGGATTTATTATATTAATTATCATTATATATAAGGTAATTAGGAAATATTAGGATTAGGAAATATATATTAGGAGTTAGAATTAGGATAGGATTAGGATTAGGATGAAAGTGCAATGTACCGCTTTTCTCTTGTTTTAGGCACCGCTGTTCCACGCTCTAGGCTCCATCGTCACATCTCTGTCAGCGTTAAGACTCGGCTCCAGCATGGTTCTGGCCGCACCCACTTACAACGTCAATGCGAACATCGACGCAGTTCTATCGGAAAAGTAAGTGATGTGTGTCATGATATTTTTAGTCTTGAAATGAAATGTCAGTGAAAAGGAAAATGTTTTGCTTCTTTATCAGAGCATACATTGCAATATATGTATGTGGCCAGATGTCGCTCCGTTCCGCACTGACAGTATGTAAGAAATTCAATGTTCTGTTTAGCTTTATAGAAATATTTGACATGTAACTAAATCGTATTAAATTTAGATTTAGAAAACATGTATTAGACACATAAGTGATATTATAATGTGCTAGTGGTTTCTTTTTCACTTCTTCCACTAGTGGACAAAAAATTGAAGTGAAGATAATATCAATAACACCTTATTTCTTATTTGATAATAATACATAACTATGTTTATAGTAGGTATAAAATTTGACTTGTCTGAGTGCTTATTTTGTAAGCCTAAAGAAATAAAGTTATTGATTCTGATTCTATACCTCCTCAAAGAAAAGTGTATTGTTGTCAAACAGTCTTACAAGTTTTTAAAAGTAGGAAATATATGATTTTTTTATAGAATTGTTATAAAAGTATTCCAAATAAAATACAAGACACAATAGCACACAATTATATATTATTTGTAAGCCTCATACATTTTTTGAGTATATTAACTGCTTGTCTGAAGCATGATGTCTTAGCTTTAAGGCCATCCTTTCTTTTCCAGGTGTTCAGTGATCACAGGCACACCAACTATGTACGTGGATATGCTGGCCCAGCTAAGAAGACGCGGCGACAAGCTGGGCGAGCTCAGGGTGGCTCTAGCGGCCGGCGCGCCCTGCAGTCCACAGCTCATTAAAGATATACAGACCAACATGAACGTACGCTCCGTCAAGGTACAGTTCTATGAGCTACTAATCAAGCAATAGGTATAAATTGCAATTTGTTGAGTAAATATTAAAAAAATATTGGTTGACATCAAACGCTACTGCAGAAACGGCCATTTATTCCCAGTTGTCTTGTGCAGTTGTCCTGTGCACAAGACAACTGGGACAAAAGTTGTCCCAATTGTTCACCAAAAATAATTGCTAAAATATATTGCAAAAATTTCAGTCAATTAAATTCTGCGCGAGGTGAAAAAGTGAGAGGCAAACTGTAGTACTAATCGCGAAATCGCTAATCTACCACTAAAGTTGAAAGCAGTCTGGCAAGGCGTGATCGTGGCGTCGACGCCACGACCATGTCTCGACTGTTGGTAGTCCGGTAGCTATCGTGGACATGTCGAGTAGCTATCGAGCAGAGACGTAAGGAAAAGGTTCATATCTGAAACGCACCTCATTTACGAACCACTGATGTTCACCACCTGACGACTCAAAGGCTGGAATAAGACATTTATTTGCTTATTTTATTGTATAAAAAAATGAGTTGCCTATAAATTCTTAGTTTTTTTTATTATATCGGTTTTCCTACATGTTATAATAACAAAATAAATAAGCGATTTTAGCGCCATTTTTGGGTTAAATAAAGAACTTCACTGTCTATGAACCTAGGGGGTAGTTGTAGTTGCATTACTAATAGATGGCGTTAGAGTCGCGATTCTTCAAAAATATTATTTACGCCTTATTTTACGTGCTTACGTATTATTTATCACTTTATAACACTCCGACAAAAGTAAGGTACATACCACAAATCGATTTATTACTAAACATGGGTCACAGGTAGGTAGTGTAGGTATTTGTTTAGGTACAAATGTAACCTAAGAATTCTTGAAAAATGTGTTTTAGCTACTGATAAAACAAAAATAAAAATCTAAGTAATAAAACAGTCTATTGTAATTAAGGTAGGCATGGATCATGTGTGGAGGATCCACCATGTAAGATTGTAGCATCTACGAATTATTTTAAAGTTAATTCAACAAACTCTAAAATAAGGTAATTCTTAGAAAACTAGCAGCGTTAAAATAATGCAAAAATAATATAGATAATAAACTATACTAAATCTTCATTTGAAATCAAGCGTAACAATTTATTTTCTCATTTTTACTATGAAAAATGCAACATTTTACAAAATATTATTTTGTGATTGACCATAGAGAAAAAATATTTTCACGTCAATTCTTGCTACTAAAAATATGATAAGCATTTTGAGATATTATTTATACTTCTAAACGGTTTTATACTATTTAAATATAAATAAGTAAATCTTTACGTTAGTAACGTCAGCATCATTCGGACTCGCAATTCTGTCATTTTCCTAGAGATTTGGACGTCTCCTCACGTTAGTAACGTAAAGCGATCGAAGCGTAGTTCCACGTACGCACGACAGAGGCGCTGTACCAAATTGTATGGAAAAAGGAGACGTCACGATCACGTCTCGTTACCAAATTCCGGCCAGACTCACGCTACAGAATATGTACCCTATTTTTTATTTTTTTATTTATTATCTGCGGGTACTCTTCCGTCCGCTTGCAATGATTGTCATTTAGTTGAAAGTCTAAAATCTCAATATTTCACATAAACAGGAGGTTTTTAGGGCTTACTGCATAAAAATCTGTGAATAAGGAGGTATCAAACCTACGATGGATCTCCTTCTTAATCATATTCCTTCGAACTCCGAAGTTTTAAATTCGATTTATTTTACCCACGATTTTTTTCCTTTTTCGTTTATCTATTTCTAAGCGGTCTTGCAAAAAGTTTGAAGTTGTTTTTGTGTTTGCAGGCTTTATACGGGCTAACGGAGACCACAGCGTGCGTGTTCCAATCTTTCCCAGGAGACAGCTTAGACAAGGTGGCTGAAACTGTGGGATACATTACTGACCACATTGAAATCAAGGTTAGTGCAGAAAAATAAATAAATAACAAGCTTGAGACCTATGAAAATTAATCTGTATGAGTCAAAGTTATTTATTACTAACTGCTGCCCGCGCCTTTTCCCGCGTTTACCGGGACAAAAAATTGCCTATATGTTATCCCAGCTCCCAAACTATACTCATACGTATTCAGTAGTTTTTGCGTGAAAGATTAACAAATATCCATACATCCATCCATACAAACTTTGATATTTATAATATTAGTAGGATTGTAGGAAATCAAGTTTAGTTCTTTGTATGAATACGCATTGGAACGGATTCGCCTCGCTTTTATTGATCATCCCTAATTTTTACTCTATATTTTGCTTTGTGCTTTGAAGGTTTAATAAAGTAGAAAGCATCGCTGCATCGTGCCATGGCACCATCCGCGTGAAGAATTTGATGCGGATGATGCCATGGGTACTTTAACCTCATGGAGCTCTTTATTTCTATGGTATTTAATGTCCTAAGGTAGTAGACGAGAAGGGCCAAGCGGTGCCATTCGGCAGTCCGGGAGAGTTGCTCTCGAGAGGATACAACAATATGATCTGCTACTGGAACGAGCCGGAAAAGACGAGCAAAGCCATCGACAAAGACGGTTGGGTTTGGACCGGGTAAGCCTTTTTCATACATCTTTATATGTATTTACTAGCGACCCGCGCGCTTTGCCGTTGCATCGTTTGAAAGATATAAGCATACATAGTGATAAACAGACAGCGGGAAGTGACTTTGTTTTATACTATGTAGTGATGATATACATACATCATATATCTATATTATATTTTAGACCTGTGTCAATAGAATTCCTGCACATTTCGTCTTACAGCACGTTCACACGTGCATTAAGGTTTTAAGATCTGGGAAAGAACCGAATCGGGGAATAATGTATTGTGAACCGTATACTGCCACGATCTGATCCGTGTGAACATGCCTACTTACAGTCTGGTACAGTTCGTTAATTATGGGCAGTAATAGACCGAGAAGTACATAGATTAGAGTGCCGATTGATTTCTAAGTAGTAGCTGTTGAAAATTTCAAACTCGGGGTAGAGCAACTGAAATTTTAAATGATGATAATGATGTCACACCTCAGTTATATTACGAGCTCTTTCGAAGCCCTTTGAATAACATAGAACAACAAAAGAAAACAAAATTAACCAACAAAAGGCCTTAGATAATATAAAATTAATTCTTGGCCCTTTCCAGAAACTAAGGCCCCTTCTTTATCACGTGTTAAAATCATTCCGGTTTTCAGCGACCAATTCACAATAAGCGAAGACGGCTACGGTCGCATAGTGGGAAGACTGAAAGACATCATTATAAGAGGAGGCGAGAACATCGCCCCAAAGGAAATTGAGGACGTGCTCAATACACACCCGGATATTATTGAGAGTCAGGTACCTTATAACACAAATGTAAAAGTATAATAATTTACTTGGACACACTTTTTTCCTAATAATGCCACACAGCATCATCTAGCCCTAAGCTAAGCAAAGCTTGTGTTATGGGTACTAGATGTCTGATATACATACTTAATACAATATATTACATAGATAGATATTTTTTATTAAACAGTAGCTGCTGCCCGCGCCTTCGCCCGCTTTTTATCGGTAGTGGATGGATTGTGAAAAATAGAACTTTGGTCCCAAGAACTGGGACAAAGAATGTCCCAGTTGTTCATTTACGATCAATTTAATCCCACCTCTGGGACCACTTTTCTCCCAGTTATTCTGTGCACAAGACTACTGGGACAAAAGTTAACCCAGTTGTTCTGTATAGAACTATGCATAAGATAACTGGGAATAAGCGTTTATTTCTTAAGGGGGCTCCGTGATAAAACGCCTAATTCTGTCCGAACCGCTTAAAATATTTATCGAATTTAATATAAGTAATGATAATGAGACTTTCAAAATATGACCAATATCATATCAAAATATGAACAATCATCATCATCATCATATCAGCCCATACACGTCCACTGCTGGACATAGGCCTCCCCCGTACGACGCCACAAATAGCAGTCCTGAGCCAATAATATGAACAATATAACTTAAAAATTATTTTGGAAAAATTTAAATTAGTTCTAATTATTTTTCAAGACGCTTTACAAAAATGCGTATTTTTTGAGGAGTTAATAAATCCATTATTGTACATATTGAATATAATTATAAAATGTATAACTTGGAAATAATTCAAATATTCGATGAAAATGTGACGTAATTTTTTTCTATTCTACATACCTTAGACAGCAATGAGGGCTTTTCAACGCAAACTTTAAAAAAAACAATCACGCTTTTCTTTTTGACTAGATGGCGCTGCACAGAAGTCAAGTGTCATGAAATAAACAACGAAATAATTTTCGGTTTCCACCGCTTTAAGCTGATTTTTGACAACTGAATTTCATACAGCGCCATGTATCTTAGTCTATAGCAACTACTTTTTTTAAAGGTCAAATTGGAAAGCCCTCATTGCTGTGCTTGGCCTACAGTGTAAAACCATATAATACTTATCACATTTATTCGACGTAGGAGAACAAGGCACACTTGGCTATGTCTATTTACAGTTTTCTTATAATAAAGATATGTCTATATAAAACAAAATTAATTATCAAAGCAACACAAAGAAAATAATGAGTGTATTTATAATATGACAGAATAAAAGAGAATGATGATAAATCAAGTTTTCGATAAAACGCCAAATTTAAAATTAATCTTTCCAGGTGGTTGGAGTTTCAGACGAAAGGCTAGGAGAGGAGCTGTGCGCAGTGCTACGGCTCAAAGAGGGCGCCACGGTCTCGCTCGATGACGTCACGAAACACTGCACGGGCCACATCGCCCGGTACAAGTTGCCGAGGATCGTGAAGGTTACAGACATCTTCCCTAAAACAACCTCGGGGAAGATACAGAAGTTTAAAGTTAAGCAGCTGATTGAGGCAGGGAAATTGTGATTTGACAATAAATAAATAATGCTGGAGAAACCACACAGTATCATCTAGCCCCAAGCTAAGCAGAGCTTGTGTTATGGATACTAGATGTCATAATACATATGTAGATAGATAATTTTACATAGAAAATACCCAGAACACCCGGGACAAATATTTGCAGATCGCACAAACATTTGTCCCAAGGCGGGAATCGAACCTGCAGCCTCCGTCACAAGCGGACCTTCGCCCGCCGAGCCGTTTTTATTAATTAGTTTATTTATTATGTAGTTGATAGGTATACTTTATTTGGCTCTTGTTAAAAGTACAAAAAAACTTAATCTAATCTAGTAGCACACTATATGTACTTATTCCAAGAAATAATTTTATTTTTGTAATTCAACTGACATCAAATAGTAATGTCCAACGAATTTGTTTATGAAGAAGTTGTTATGAATTTTGATATTGTTGCTCAAAATTATATATTATTTTAAAGATATTAGAATGAAAAAATATTTTGTTGGGACTTTGCGCGAGGAGCTCTGAGTGGCAACATCGCTGGCTGGACTCTGTCGGTGTTGCTGAGCAATTTCAATGTCAAGGTCGAGTAATTGTGGTGTCCTGAAGATGTCTCGTGGAGAGACGAAACTAGTAGACAACTTACTTTGATGAATACTATCAGAGAAGGTTATACGCGGAATTGCTAAATATTTTATTATTCTAATATTTTGCAATGGATTTCCGCAAAGTAACGCCTTAATCAATTTTTTTTAAAAACCTTGTTTTACCTAGTATCAATGATTTTATTTTTGGAATCAGAATATTAAATACAGTAAATTATTAATTTATTATTATTTTTGTTGTTTTATTTGCTACTTGCTTCTGCCCGCGGCGTTACACATTTCTACGTGATAAAAACTAAAGCAGATTGAGTTACATCTGGTAAACTACAATTTTTTATTATTTTCAACCCTTTTTAATGGAAAAATTATCTACAATAACCTTCGTTACAATATCGCGATAAAAATCGAACCTTTCGTAAGTCCCCTATTTCTCGATTCCACAGATTCGTATCTCTATATGTCTTATGTAAATGTACCTATGAAATACTTCATTCTGTCATTCAGTCTTCATTCACTCATCTATCAACAATTAGGAAACTTCATAGTAGTGCACATAACAAATATAAAATAAATTCGTGGACTGGGTATATAATATAGTATACCGTTGTCTAGACTAGAGCAGTCAGTAGAGTAGTTGAATTATACAAATTCTTACATTTTTATGTGTAACTGCTAAAATATTCTTTTTGGTTTTTCTCACGCCGCGCTGGTGGTGTTTTGTTATTGTGCTCCATATCCATTTTTGTGCTATCATCAATCAATAAACAATCATTAATTAGGTATATTAATACGAGAAACTGCTTCATCATCGTTATTATTTGCCAATCAAATATATCAGAGAAAAAATTGTTTTTTCTAAGCATGCTTTACTTTAATGTTTTTCTGGTCTCTTAAGAAAAAATTGTTTCTTCTAAGCATGCTTTATAATTATTTTTCTGGTCTCTGAAATCAGAAATCAATATTTATTATTTCTTTAGGCTTACAAAATAAGCTCACAAATAAGGCAACATACATATGTATATGTATGTAAGTCAAGGGTAGTAGGTATCACTATTACGGTGATTTTGTTATGACCACTTCAGTTTATGCTATATACTAGCTGCTGCCCGCGCCTTCGCCCGCGTTTTATCGGAATAAAAAATAAGCTATACGTTATTCCAAGTACCAAACTATACCCATACCAAATTTCAGCCTTATCGGTTCAGTAGTTTTTGCGTGAAAGAGTAACACACATACATTCATCCTTACAAACTTTGAAATTGATAATATTAGTAGGATAGGATAAGATGACAACACGTTGACTATTAAATGTGATGAAAAGGAAACCTGTGAATCGGACATTAATGAATCATTGAACTGAATTATAATTATGCTGGTTAGAAAATAATAATCTAAAAATTAACTTGAACAAGACGACTGTAATAGATTTCAACCAAAGATTATCTTACAACAATACACTCCAAGAAATTGACTCTACACGATTCCTAGGTTTACAAATTGACGAAAAGCTTTGCTGGAAGAAACATATAGAGGTTTTGAGTAAAAGGGTAAAAGGGCTTGTCCTATATATAAACCAACCGTAACTCAAGATACTCTTTTAACAGCTTACTATGGTACATATAGAATTGATACTGAGATTAGACGTGCGCGCCGACGTAAAAATAGACGTGATAACAATAGATTATGCAGGTACAATTCAAAAACCATTAAGGTAAGAAAGAGTGTAGTGTGCATGGCAACCGAAGAGATACAGAGTGTTAAATATAAACTTATTTAGGACAAAAAAACTTTAATTTGAAAAATGTTATTATCGTATATGATGTATTTTATTACTTGTTAAAATAATAATAATGAGTATTTTAATAAATTCTCCTTTGTCCATGATACCTAATGTATTAATTCTGCATGAATATAACCTAAATTACTATTTGTTATGTACCTGCAACTCTCGACATATTTTTTATCCGATTACCAACGGAGGACGGTTACTTGCATACCGATTATATTGGTGAAACGTGTTGTGTCCTACAAATTACCTACCTTCTTTGTTTACTTATACATGTTTTTGCAGATAAATTATCTTTTTATAAGTCAATATTTAATGTATAGGTTACGAGGGGATTAATGCACACGCACACGCACTACGGACACCTGGTTCCAGCAATTTTTTTAAAAATTGATAATGGTAAAACGTTTGACCACCATCCATCACACTTGAAAAAGTGAAGATGTGGCCTAAAACGGAGCACGCTTTCCTAGAAGGAACTTATTTACTCGGAATTTAAAGACTCCTTACTCTACCTGAAAAAACAGACGCAGGAAGTTCGTTCCACTCTTTACCGGTACTTATAATGAAAGTAGAGCGGAAACGTTTGGTTTTGCACTGTGGTATGTCGACCAGGTATGGGTGGTATTTACCAGTGCGTTTGCTTGTCCGGTCGTAGAAGGTGGAGTTTGGATAAGGTCAAGTAAATCCTAGGCACAATCACCAAAGTGGTACTTGTAGAATACCGCAGTCAGTCAACGCGCTGCGCCGTCTTTTCGGACCTGTGCTTTGTAGAGATTAAGAAGCAGTCCCGGTGAAAAGTACCGCCAAACTTTTTTTTTTTAGGGGATTTTAGGGGATCAGCACAAAGATTCATATTAGAGATGTGTAAAGATAACTTTAGCTAAGATGCCCAGTTTCAATGCAGCATATTTGGCCTTGGACTCGATATGAGAGCTAAAGTTCAGATTTGAGATGAGCTCAACCCCCAAGTAGGCTCAGACTGTCGGTGACCTGAAGCGTAGTATCACGTAAACTGAACGGAGGATTCCACTCGGTCTTCTTAGCTGAAAACATGCATGCCTGGGTTTTGGATGTGTAGAGATACACCATATTCGGCGAGGGCCACCTCCGTGAACACACAACCCACAAAACTGTTAAGTCCGTTTCTCGTCATCGTATGGCCACCCAGATCGTGGGACCCGAATGGTTATTTTTTTGTACATAAAGCAAAAGTATACGATACCAACCGAGCGAGAAGTTTGTCCCCAAAATTGTTTTGCTGTGCGTCACTCAGCATAATCCCGAGAAGTTCCGTGAGTATGTACATCGCGATGGTAAATAATAAAACGGGAAAATTAAAACTTAATAAAAAAAAATCCGCATGTTTTATCTTTGATTTGGTATACAAACATAATTTTTCCACCGGACATGTTGTATTTATCCCGCTAAGTCGGTTTTTAGGTTTTTTCAAAACAATCAGATTTTATATAAGTGAGTTGCATGTTATTTGATAGCACAGAGTTATAAATACTAAGTAGGTAGGGTTATAAATACTACATAGGTAGGACCTACTTTCATTGCCCTCATATCTACACAGGATGAGTTATTTCCGATGGACTCTGAATCGACAATTTCCAAAAAAAACATTAGTCCTGATTTCTTTATTGATGTGATACCTACACTCCGGCCAAATTCGTTGTGATATCATAACAACCCCTCGTTGAAAACGATACCCATATCCAAAAATATATATTGTGAATAGCAAAAAAACTGTACCTATTCCAAAAAAAATATGAGAAATGTTGGGTGTGATGATTTCGGCGTTTACTTAGTGAGGGTAAGTACATATTCTTGCTAGAGTCACTAAATAATTAAATTATATTACTAAATAAATTACTTACCAGAGGATGGGCAGCAGCTTCCTTCTGAGTGTATTTAATCACCAACACTGCGATCACCAATCCGCCTGCCAAGCGTGGTGATTATGGCAAATCCCCCCCTACATGGGAGACCACCCACTCGGATGGACCGACGACATCGTAGCGGTCGCAGGGAGTCGATGGATGGAGGCGGCTCAGGACCGCTATTTCTGGCATCGTACGGGGGAGACCTATGTCCAGCAGTGGACGTGTATAGGCTGATGATGATGATGATGACCAAATAAATATTGCTGGACAATCCACAGAGCATCATCTAGCCCCAAGCTAAGTAGAGCTTGTGTTATAATAATTTAGTATTTAACTATTCATGTTATTATTACTTATTGATGTATGGCCCGGCATTAGGTTGTATCTCATGAAGGCACTTTGTTATGCCAATTAAATTGCTTAATAGTACAAATAGTATCTCTCATTAGACAAAAGGAAGCCAATTACTAGAGTAATCATTTGAATAGACTGTCTCGCGTTCAGATAACGATGCATCACCATAAAAATTATAAATGCAAAAGTTTGGATGTTTAGATGTAGGTATATACTAGTAAACTAGCAAGCATTTATCACTTGTACCTATGTATACTCCGATTTAGAATCGAATATGTATTTTATGAATAAAAACTTAACAATAACAAATAAAAACGTCAACTACGAGTTGACAACTGCGCCGAGGGTTTCGTAATTATAAGACCTTGTTTCTTGCCAAATTTCATAATTCTACGCCAACGGCATGTAGGTACCCTACAGGTTTTGGTCGCTTGCTAGAACCAACAATATTTTTTTTGAAAATATACTACGTATTTACAGTTTTCGGATTTACTTGTGCTATAAGGTCTTGCTTCTCGCCGAATCTCATGATTCTAGGTCAACAGAAAGTACCCTATAGGTTTTCAGTCCATGGTGAAATCAAATATAATTTTTTATGTGAATAAACTATAAATTCACGGTTTTTACATTTTTCCTTTTATTTGTGCTATAAGACCTTGGTTCTTGCCGAATTTCACCGGGAAGTACCTTATAGGTTTTTGGTCCATGGTGAAAATCAAATAAGTTTTTTATGTGAATAAACTACAAATTTACTGTTTTCGGGTTTTTCCCTTTACTTGTGCTATAAGACCTTGTTTCTTGCCAAATTTAATGGTTCTAGGTCAACGGGAAGTACCCCTATTGGTTTTCTGTGCATTTGATTCCCATAGAAATTTCTAATAATTGGGCTTAAACGGCTGTAACTTTTGATTGCGTTAACATAGAAGTTTGATTTAGGTATATCACGGCTCCAAGAGCTTACGGACCTGAGTATTTGATGGTTATTTCAACTCAATAGCTCCACGCGTTTCTGAGAAAAGAGGTTTGACAAACGGACAGACGGACAACAGAGTGGTCCTTATAGGACCACACGGGTTCCGTTTTTCCTTTTTAGGTACGGAACCCTAAAAACAAAAAGGTAACAGCAAAGTTATGACTAAAAAACTAAAACACAAACTTCAACAACGCACAATCTCAGATGTAGCAAAAAAAAAAATTTGAGTTCGAAAACGAACGGGAGACAATTATATGATGAATGAAAGGTTTCAAAATCAAAAACTGTTTCGAGCTTCTGTGCTTTACTTCGATGATCCAATGTGGCACCAATATTTCTTGGGTTTTGTAACCCATTTGTATAAAAAAAACAGGTTTTTGAATGGTACTTAATTTGCTGTGCCCTAGCGGGTCCCTATATGAGACTGTTTAACTTTAATAACTTTTGTACAACATGGTCGCAAATAAATAAACTTAAAACACGTCACGCAAAAATTACTGAACGGATCGGACTGAATTTAGCATAGAAGCAGTTTTAGACCTAGAGTAACATATAGGCTATACAAACGTGTGAGAAGCCGCGGGGAGAGCCTAGTATCTATCATAAATAGGTAAAATATCTAAGGTCGGTAACCCCTGCATAAGAACTTCCTACACAAACAAATAAATTACTCTCCGTCTATGCATTCAAATCGATAAATTTTTGAGACGCAGTATGCACAACGGAGATATTTATAGCTGCCGGACCAGATATGGAGGCATGCAAAGATACGGTTTCATAAGGGCTTCCAATAAAGGTAACATAATATACAGGGTTATTGGTAACTAGCTGCTGCCCGCGCCTCCACCGTGTTATCGGGATAAATAAGCCTATATGTTATTCCAAGTCCCAAACTATACCCATACCAAATTTCAGCCTAATCAGTTCAGTAGTTTTTGCATGAAAGAGGAACAAACATCCATACATCCCTACCTGCAAACTTTGACGTTTATAATATTAGTAGGATTCACTGACACTGCGTGAACTGCAGGTTCTGCCCATCATGACGAATACGTTCCTGAAGACGCCAGGTCTAAATGCTTAAAGTGTTATGTAAAACACCTAAAGTAGAGAATAATCTCCAAAACCCAATACCTAATAACTAAAAACCGATCTCCCACTTCCATTTAAAGCCACATCATCATTGGCCTATTTTTACATCCACGAAAGATGGTTTAAATGGCACCAGTATGGGAGTCAGCCGAGCACACACACACCAAGTGATAGTTTAAAATTAATCCGTTGTAATGTTTAGTTTCAAATAAAACCCCTCTAATTTCACGATTATTTAATGGACGGGGGTACCCACCTTACTACACACCTTACTACTTATATAATTACCTACTTCTATATAAATATGGCTTGATATGATCTGCACGGCTATTCTAACTCGATCAAAAAGTTTCCTTGACTCGAAATCTGACACATATCCACGCGAAGTTCAAATAATCCGCGCGAAATTCAAATAATTTAATGGTTTTTAATATTTTCTGTGTTCTACAAGCAATATCAATAGCAGAAAAGTAGCTTACCGTAAATTCTAAAATATTTTCTATGAAACCATGTTTGAACTAATTTCGGTTCAATTCGACTTTGGGAGAAATTAATAATTTAGGAGATTTATTATTAAAATCAACATTAATTAAAAGCGCAATTAATTGTACTTCATTGGAACATGGGTTGATAGAATATGGTCAGCGATTTATGAAAAACTACTTTTTAGGTAGTTTTATTAATTGTAGAACGCACAAAATATTAAAAACCGCTAATATAATTAAATTTTGCGCGGTTAAGTATCAGATTCCGAGTCGACGAAACTTTTCTATCGAAAAATATCAAATCTACCTAACCATCAGGGCGATGGTTAGGTAGATTTGATATTTTTATTATTATTTGTTTATTTTATAGTTTAATTTCGTTGCCGCGATAACATACTTGCTAGAGCTCAAGTTAAATAATGTTCTATTAAAAACCCGTAAAATTAAACTTTTATTTTAGTTAACCTTTCTTATTTCAAACGTGAAACAGTGGCTTAGCTGTGTTATTATTACTCACTCTGACTTAAGTCGATAAAAGAATTTGTACAGATATATTAACTTATATTATAATCAATCATGTCATCAAACAATATGGACTATTGTGATAAGAATTATTAAGGGTTTTGACAAGATATTGAAATAATTTTTGACATTGTTATTAATACAAAATCTCAATTATAACTTTATACATGTGAAATTGTGGATGTTAGATAGAATAAGGACATTTTATTACAAAATAAATTGAAACAATTTATTGTTATATAAGTACATCAAACCTCATTTTATTTTAGTAGAACATAATTTTTTTATATATATATATATATATATATACCTATTCATACGCCCCTAGGGTAAGATACAGTGAAACCTACTATTTATATTAAGATCGTAAATTGTACCTGATATCTTTATGAATAAATGATTCTGATTCTGAATCAAATAAATAAACAAATAAAACTAGTATTTACAATTGAAACGATTGAGCTATCTGCAGACGGTTGCAAACAATCTACAGGAAGCTCAACCGGTCTATTATAAACTAAAAACCCGCCCCGGCTTCGCACGGGTAGTACACAGAGCATATATGTATATCAAAGGGAGGGCAGCGTTTGCGATGAAAGCTCTCAGACGGCTCGAGTTTTTCCGACACTTCCAACAATTATTGTTATATCAATTTCAAACAACAAATTTACTACCAACAACCTTACATAATTATATACCTAAACCTTCCTAGGTTCGAGAGTGACACAGAATCTTCAATTTGTGAAAACCGTTCCGTAATTTTTGAATTTATCGCGAACCAAATTGATTTTTATGGAGTAGCCTATTAAGGTTAAAATGAGAGGTCACCGATGAGAGAATATTTTTTTCAAAAATTTTACTTATAGCGGAAGTATTGAAATTGGTCAAATAAATCTGTCATCCCTCTCTTATCTCTGTTATTACTATTTTGTGACCCTGTCCTTGACGTCTGGTATCTCCAGTCTCCATTCTGCCAGTAGGTACCTATCGATTAACATTGCAAAAAATCACAGACTTGGAAAAAAAAAATATTTTATGATATTCTTCCTATTTTTTTGCGTTCCTCCAAATATGTCCATGAGTTTTATATTCAGGGACATGGTAAGTACTGGCCGTAGGTCATACCTACAAGTGCTTTGACAAAACTCTTTGACAAGTAAGCAAGGCCGCAGTTCATCAATCAGAAATGAATCTTCAATTTACAATTATAGCTGACCCGTCGGCGGATACGCTCGCGTGGACTCAGTAGAATATCCCACCATGCACTGTTTTGTTATATCTACTAAAAGGGATTAGTTAGGCAGCGTTTTCAATCAAAGCTCCCAGGCGACATGACTTTTCCAACACTTCCTATATTAGTAAAGGTAAGTACCATAAAACAGTTATAAGGATTAATAAAACCTTTTACAAATTTCACTCTGTATGTAACATAGAGATGGATCCATGAAATCTACGGAGCGAAACTCTGTTTAAGGACAGCGCTTTCGATGAAAGTGGCTTGACTTTTTCCGACACTTCCAACAAGTATCGTGACCAATTTACACAATTCACACAAAACCTAGACAAATGATATATATACCTTACCCTTCCTCATGAATCACTATATCGATTGGTGAAAACCGCATGAAAATCCGTTCAGTAGTTTTTCAGTTTATCGCATCGCTAACAGACAGACAGAGAGGCGCGACCCGGCGGAGGACTTCGTTTTATAAAATGTAGTGGAGATGATCGTAGACATTTAGAAAATCAGTCACTTTGGGAAAAATAATAAGAATCAGTCCTATCATACCGGAAAGATGTTTACTCAAAAAAGTAGGTACCTAATATTGTGATAGGTAAGGTTCTTATCATTGAAGTTGCAATTACAACTCAGTGTGATCAGTGAATCCAACGGCGAACACAATATGACACCAGTGTTCTTATTATGTGTTATAATAATTATAACTATTATTTATAGTTTGTTTTACCGGTTTTCCTATGGAGGGCGCCTTGTGCATAAAATCCCGGGGCCTAAGCCCATGTTGATTTTCGGGAATACCTTCGATATTATGTTGCATCCGGGTAAGAATCACAAACACGAATAAAAAAGGTAGTTTATCTTTGAATGAACAGCCTCGCCTGTCTATAAAGTCCTAAGTATAATTCTGATATGGTCAATAAATATAATTCTGTAATAAGTATAATTCTGATATGGTCAATAAAGTTCTTCTCTCACGATAATTTTGGATACCATATTTTTTCTTCTTTTCCCATTATTAGATCTGCTATCAATTGGTTGCTTTTATGCTTTTCACTAGCAAGGCTGCCATTTTCTGTTACAATACATAGACAAGTAGGTACTAGCAAATTTTTGATTTATACCAAATTCAAACCACCAATCCAACCTGTCCATTACATTCACTTTCATTATTTTCATTTCGAGCCGAGTAAACCGAGGGTACCTACCTAATTTAAAACAAATGAATTCTGGTAATTGTCCAGGTTGGCGTGGATAAGTTTATGAGGTTATTACATACGTTTTTATACAAAGAATTCTAAAGTTCTATTCCATATCCTACATCGGTCGTATCGTCGGAGAAGTTCGCACAAGAGGTGCGTCGAATCTTATAATACCTATACATATAAGATACAGGTACATAAGCGAAACTTCGAGACATTTAAATATGTACTACTAGCAACCCGCCCCGGCTTCGCACGGGTAGTAGAGCATATTATTAAGATAGAATGGGTATAGTAAGCTATCCTTATTAGATAAATATATTATGCCATCGTGGACTTATTTGTAGATTTATAAAAGAGGAATAATAACAAAACAAGGTGGAAACCTTGTTTTGTTATATCTCAAAGCGATTAGGCTTTTTCGATGAAAGCTCCCAGGAGGCAGCTTGACTTTTTCCAACACTTCCAACAATTATCGTTATATTTCAACCAATTTATACAAAACGTTGACAAGTTATATATGTAGGTACCTTCCCCATAAATCATTCTATCGATTGGTGAAAACCGCATGAAAATCCTTTCAGTAGTTTTTTAGATTATCGCGAACAGACAGACAGACGCGGTGGAGGACTTTGCTTTATAATTAATATGGTAAAACATATGGTAGGGATAAAAAGAGATAAGGCGTGTCGTGCGCACTAACAGCAGCATGAGGTATGCCAACATATATATATTAGGTAGGTATCTTCCTAGTCTTCTTATCATCTTTGCAATTTTGACTCAGTCAAGTCTAGAGAATCTAACAGCGAACACAAAAATGATACCAGTGATATTATTTAGTGTTATTATTATTATAATGGTGGTTCCTAGTTTGTGCTACCGCTATTCTAATGCGGGGCGTCTAATACATATTATCCCAGGCCCGGAGCCCCTGCCGATTCTTGGGAATACCTTAAATTTTCTGTTGCATCCGGGTGAGAAATCTAATTCTATTTATTTTTAATTAGTAAGAAGAGCCGTCTTTGGAGCGGGCCCACTACAGTCATGCAAGCCTATAACCCTCAGTTTACCTGATGAGATTAAATCACGTAATTTACTTCGTTGAGTCCATGGACTCCCTATACATAAATCATTGATTATTTCGAAATTAAAGCAATATCTATGCTTGAAAGTGGTTTAGGTATTATTCCTAGCAACATTATTCTTATAGTTTTCTTTATCACATTTCGTTCAGTAATTAAACAATCGTGAGAAAAATTTATAAAAGCGAACTAACTAAAAAATATGAAAGCAAAAACTTCTGGCTAGTAAATAAAACATAACTTAACATTATTTTAAAGTTTTTTCTTCTTATAACATATACTATGTATATATATATTCTACTTATAATAACTAAATTAAAAATTGAACATGATAGTGCAAAGAATTCAAACGTGCTGCTCTTCGTAGCTGAAGTCTGCGTGATGACGCAATAATTCGGGACTGCCGTAAAGACGATGGTCTTTAAGGCAGTCCCGAATTATAGACACACGAATTATAGAATTATAGACATTTTGTTCAAGTGCATCGATTGACTATCTGTTTGAAGCCATTTTATAGCCTAAAACACACAAAAAACCTGATGTTAAGAGAAGACAACATACTAAGTCACATTTTCGCAACACATGGAGTCCCACGGACTCCTTGAATCCAATTACTCACAATACACGCGGCGCAGGTGCCTGTCCTCTTGACCTCTTGACGCGGAGTACCGCGTCCGGCACGCTCCTGCAGGAATGTACTGGGACGCGAGAAAATAAAACCCTGGTATTTAAGTTTTTAGGCTAAGGTACAAGTGTGCAACATGATAACATACATCTAGATTATGCAAAGTTATGTATTAAATTCATGAACCACCCCCATAACCACTCCCATTGATGAGACCTGCCAGGGCGGCGGTGACGGAAGCACCCTCGCTGCTCATGGAGCTTTTGTATAAGGCCGTGTACAACATGTCCACTCTATGCGTTATTTATTTCATGGTGCAAAACCAAATGCTACTCTGTAAATATATGTTCTATATCAATATTTCCGTAGCTGTGGGGTCGCGGCGTACGAATATCGACCCCTCCAACTCAACCCGTGGATGTCGTAAAAGCCGACTAAGGGAACCTACCAGAGGAAGGGCAGCAGCTTCCTTCTGAGTATTTTTAAGCACCAACACTGCGATCACCAATCCGCCTGCCAAGCGTGGTGATTATGGCAAATCCCCCCCTACATGGGAGACCATCCACTCGATGGACCGACGACATCGCAGCGGTCGCAAGGAGTCGATGGATGGAGGCGGCTCAGGACCGCTATTTGTGGCGTCGTACGGGGGAGGCCTGTGTCCAGCAGTGGACGTGTATGGGCTGATGATGATGATGATGATGATCAATATTTAGAAATAACATGTTGCATGCATAGCGAAAAATATTATAATAGGTATAGTAGTCTGTCGTCTACCTACTTAGTTACGGATAATATTAAAAGATTACCAAGATAATACGATAATAAGCTTTTACACTGTACGGTGGGTAAAGTCCAGCGGCAAAATATGTTTTTTTTATTAAAGTACTATGATAAAGCAAAATATTGCCTGGTCTGATAACAAAAATTATTATTGTTATTGTCCGAAAGTATCTAATTGTAAGATAGTTAACCTTATAAGTATTATTAGCCTGGTGTGACGTAAATGTCGTAATGCGTAATTATCTATGTATTAGTGTATATGTAGGTACTTAGTGTACCTAATGTATATGATTTTTATAGTATTCATGGCAAAAACTCTACTTAGCTTGGAGCTAGATGATTCTCTGTGAATTGCCCAGCGCGAAAGAGTTTTTAGAGAGGTTCTATGTTCGGCAGACGAACAAACATAAAAAAAATCATGCAGTCATACTTGACCATCCTCCTTTTTCGAACTCTTTTAAAAAAGAACAGCATTATTACAAACGGAACACGTTATGTTCCAAGCAGTGCTGAGATTTAGTAATATTTACCAACTGAATTCAAGTTCATATATTTTTTAAAACAAAAAAGTTATTATTTATATTTTATGTTTCAGATAAACTTTTCTCATATTTACGAACGATACACAAAGAGCATGGCAACATCAGTAAAATGCAAGCTTTCCACTTGCGTGCGATCAACGTCTACGAGCCCAAGGATATAGAGGTGCGCTGTGCTCTACATTTGTTATTATTAATATTAACACCTACTGCGATCACCAATCGCCATACCATTCGTGTTAATACGCCAAAACCCCCCTTATTTGGGGGCAGGTTCAGCAGTGGACATAATATGCTGAGGAGTAGTATTTGTTTTATTATACCGAGTGAGCTAAATAAAGTAGTTACAGTGGTTTTTTGCAGCTTCATGGTAGCAATGATGACTGATTTTGTGAAACTACTCCGAAATAATTTTCGACATGGACTGAATAGCAAATAAACGATATTTAAAAAAAAAAATTTTAATAATGCTTTTTCAGTTTCGCTCTAAAACGCTAAAATATACAGGATGGTTTTTTGAGAAGGGCGGTGACGGCCAAGTCCGAAATCACGAGAGTTAGAGAAAACTCGTGAAAGGAGTCATGCCCTCGATTTATAAGAAAACGAAGAGAAGAAAGCAGAGGATTTAGTTTTTTAAATCTTTTGCGGAAATTGAACCGAATGTTTTTTTTTATGGACAGCCTGTATTATTGTACCCCTCCAACTCAACCCGTGAATGTCGTAAAAGCCGACTAAGGGAACCTACCAGAGGAAGGGCAGCAGCTTCCTTCTGAGTATTTTTAAACACCAACACTGCGATCACCAATCCGCCTGCCAAGCGTGGTGATTATGGTAAATCCCCCCCTACATGGGAGACCATCCACTCGATGGACCGACGACATAGTAGCGGTCGCAGGGAGTCGATGGATGGAGGCGGCTCAGGACCGCTATTTGTGGCGTCGTACGGGGGAGGCCTATGTCCAGCAGTGGACGTGTATGGGCTGATGATGATGATGATGATGATTATTATTGTACCAATGTATTCTGTTGTTGATTAGGATCAATCTTTGCAAAGAAATGTCATGGCGGATTGCTGCATTTTGTAGTTTTATTTTATCAAAATATTAATTAATCTCGGTCAAAATAATATACATATAATACGTGTTTTGTAATCTATGGCTCAGGTATAATAGGTAAATAAATAATTTTGGTGATTTTAAGTGTCACCTAGGGGTGATATTACAAAAAATCTCTAAGCCTTGACGATAATAGTAGATTTGACTTTGAAAAAATGATAATAGCTTGGACTAGGAATTTTCACATTCTCGTTAAAGTCAATTTTTCACTATATATGTACATAAGTCTGGAAGGAATCTCTCAATTTTGTATATTATTTTAATTGAAAGTTTTCTAAGTTTTTCTAATTATCAAATCTAAAGCTGTATTATTTTAAATTAGGAAGTAACATGGACGAAATTCGTTTATCTATGGTAGTATCTACGTTAAATGAGAACATTTTGTTTTAGACGTTGTTATCCCAGATGAAATTCAATGAGAAGCGGATTCCCTACACGTTCATGGAACAGTGGCTTTGCAAGGGATTGTTGGTCAATAACGGTAAGACAATTTGTATGTTATTCTCTCCTATATTTTTTTTAATACAAAGTACGTTGGCGAGTCTTGGCGAGCTCACCACTGAAATGTTTATACAGGCTGTCAAAAGTATCCAAATGATAAAGCCTCTCCCGACGCAGAGGCGGCCTGCGGTGGCGGCCAGTGCTGAATTCTGCTAACTAATCGCGTTACTCTGACAATGGTCTCGTCGGAGAATTGCCCATAGATGAAAGAATATTTACACGGAGAGATTGATGGATTGGTTTCAACCTTGACACTTTTGAAACGCGTACCTCCATCTGTAGTTTCTTTCATCAAAGGTAAACTGCTAAAATGTGTCATTCTGAGACGATACCATTTTATTTAAAAACTTTAATGTACTATGATACAAAAGTTACGCTTAATGCCGAGGCCTTTCAACATGCCAACCAAAAACACATTGTTTTTACAGAAAAGTTGGAGTGCTAACATTAGTTTTAAAGATATAAATAATTATAAATACATATACATATGTACCTAAATACCTTCACCATTGTTATGGAGAACCGGTAAATTGAGTAGAATTCGGCCCGTTTGCAAGTTTTGTAAGCAAATTCAACTGGCCACACCGCTACCGCAGGCCGGCCAACTCGGCCAGATGTGAATTGTGACGGACCTTTGGTATAAGTGGGTTTGTTATAGCTATTTACCACCTAACAATCTAAATAATCTATACTAATATTATAAATTCGAAAGTCACTCTGTCTGTACCTTTCCATGCCGAAACGGCTGAATGGATCTTAATGAAAGGCAGGGATTAAATGTAATCTCGGGGACGGAAATAGGCTACTTGAAAAGCGCATGCGAACCTGCGGACACCGCCTAGTTTCACATAATCTTTTTAGTGAATTATGTTGTTATCGGTGTAATTTTTAATTGAGCTACCTAATAACATCGATAAAAATAATAATTGATTGGATTCTTTATATTCATTATATTCTTTCTTTATATTAGTCACTCATACTATCTGACACTACTCTATAAAGTTACGTAGCAAATATTTTTACATGAGTATTAAGAGATTAATTATTCTATCCTTTTAAAAATTAAATACTAGTGAGTGGATACAGAACCCTAAATTGAAAGAGGGTAAAAACAATCCTTAAAAAAAATTACTGGGTTCTTTTCAAAAAAGATCTAGGTTCGGTACACTTAAGAATAAAAAAAATTACCAATGTTATAGCGATTTTTGACGATGTCCACCGTACCTCTCCTTCCCCTTCCTTATTTCATCATGAGATGCATATTGTATTATAATACATGCCCTCTAATAAAATTAAGAGGGTACCAATAAAGCCGCTTCAACATGCACAAAAACAGACGGCTTAAGTAATAAGTATGCTTTGTAACTGGGGCACCCATAACCAAAGGTACCTCCTCTGGCTACAGGTACACTTAAGAAATGTTTCATTTCATGCATTTCATTATAAACTTATGTACCTCTGGTTATGGGTGCCTCCAAACCGTCCCAGTTAAAAGAAACACATTGTATGGTAAAGCGCGCTCGGGTTCCTTCTTTTAACAGGGCACCCTAGAAAATAAAATCTATTTAAACCTAAGGTAATAGGTATGATTAGCTGCTATGTAGATATCTCTTAAATGTATGAATCATGTAAATCGGATCATTTATTGTTGTTATCGATAAACGTAATTTAGATATTCTTTATCATAATAATAAGAACCCACGACCCAGGTACAAAGTTCTACAGAGGATAAGAAGTTCCCCGGGGATTAACTATTATAAGGGGATTAATAGAATAAGCCCTATGTAATTTGATTTTACATACTTAGATAATAAATTAATTTTACTTAAGTAGGTTACATCTACATATGTTTAATGAAAGTATGTAGGTACTTGTACTTGTACTGTTGTAGGTGGTGTACTTAAGGACTCAATAACCCCAAATTTTTTATACTGTTATTTAAAATAATGTATTGACTCGTTTCTCCGAGACACAAAACAACTGGATATTGCTACAATTTTTTTTCTTGCAATTATCAGGCAGGTTAAAAGTAGTTTTTGAAAATGCTTGAAGCTCTTTTAGCGCTGAATTCACAAATCGAATCTTATGGGAATTTCGAATAGTTTTATGTTTAGTGGAATCGATCCTTACCACTACCTGCATTCCTAATTTATCACTAGGTGAAAAATGGCAACACAGAAGAAAGCTCTTAACCCCTGCGTTCCATTTCAACATCCTCAAGAAGTTCTGCCGCACATTCAGCGAACAGACTGAGGAGTTCGTGGCGCAGCTTGGCGGCGAGGTTGCCAGTGAGAAGACGGACCTTCTGCCTCTCGTGTCCAGACACACGCTTAGGATCATGTGTGGTAAATACCTCCATTCAATTGGTTCTTGCTTTAATTTTTTTACAAATTATTTCGTCATTCTCTAGAATCTTATTAATAAATGATAAAGTATGATCAGTGCAGAGCTGGACATAGGTCTTCCATACCGCTTCTTCGGTAAATAGGCTGCTAAGAAAGGTTCAGTCTTTCTTTATTTAATCTCCTTAGAATGTGACCCGGTGCAGTTCAAAATAATTTTAACACTTCTATAACGGGAGGGTTCCCTAGGGTACCACGTCCACTCTGTCAAGAGTGTAACGACTAAAAAGAAGAAGAAAACAATTGAATAATTGGCTTTTATCATTAATCATAGCATTATAGTTAAGGATTTTTAATAATTCATTTATTTATGGTAATTAGTTGGTGCCAGTAGCGCTCCTATGTAGGTCATTATTAACTTCCTCGTTCGCTTGAGCCCGCGCGGGCACGTTTTTGAATGCAATGAGGGGTTTTCGATTTGCAAGGCAATTAGTTCCAAATAGTTCAATAGATGTTGATTGACAATACCTATGTGAATAAAAATCAGGTTCATGAAGTTTGCATGGATCATGGGCGAAAAAATATACTTACCTCGAACTTTCTTACTGCCAGTGCCCATTCTATGCCAGCTATCGAGCTGCTTAGAACTTGGGTATAGTCATATCGCAGATTATTTAATAGATATAATATATTAATTCGTGTTGCTTTGGCAAAAGATACAGTACCTACGTTCTCATTTGTTTCATTTTTCAGAGACATCAATGGGCACTGCCATGGACGAAGACATCGACTCAGTGACCAACAAATATTTCCAAGGGCTCTTCGTGATTGGCAAATGTATAGTCTACAGGCTGACCAGAACTTGGCTCTACATGGATATAATGTTTAACCAGACCAAAGCTGCCTATATTCAGAAGATAGCTGTACAGGACATGCACAAATTCACAACGCAGATCATCCAAGAGAGGAGAGAGTACGTGAAGATGAATCAGATCGAAAACTGGCAGGTCGATGATGATATTGTCGGGAAGAAGTGCAGGCTGGCCATGTTGGACTTGCTTCTGGATCAGGAGAAGAAGGGGCGCATCGACGAGGAGGGCATCAGGGAAGAGGTTGACACGTTCATGTTTGAGGTAAGAAGTATTATGCAGTTACTTGAGGTAAATGAAGGTTAAATAGCCCATATCCGTTTCGTTAGACACCGTGCATGCACTAAGGGTTAGTTAGGGTAATAAAAACAAAAACTGATAGGTACGTCCGCCCTGGGGGCACTTCTCAATCGCCGCGCGCCGTCCACTCGTAAAAGTAACGTCCAAGTGTCGCATATGGGACTGATTTTCATATGTACCATAAGGGCTATTAGGCTTTGTTTCCTGAGAAGTTCCTGAAAGAGACTTTTTTATACGGTTAATGGCAGATAGGTATGCTCAATGTTTTTTTATTACAGGGTCATGATACAACAGCGACAGCACTCTGTTTCATGATGATGAGAATAGCAAACGAGCCTATAATTCAGGTAAAAATACCTAATCAAATTGAGGAATAAGTTGGTACCTCTACCTAGATAACTAATACCAGAAGCAGTGGTATTTTGAAACCGTGATTAGGAACGCTTCGCTGTGTACCAAACACAAAATATCACTGCTGATGTGTTTTTGTTGTATTATAGTGACTACCTGTTCCTACACTTGAGTCGGGCAAATTCTAAAAAATTCTAAGAAATTATTAATATGCCAAAAATTTACGACCTAGACGGGACTTGAACCCGCAACCTTCCAATCAATTGCGCCAGTAAGTCAAGTACCCGACGAGTCGAAAATCTTTGGGACTTTAGCGAACGCACTTCCCTTTGCACTGCTGATGTTATATATTTTCCGTTTTCAATATTTATGATCCCAGGAGTCAATTTACGCCGAGTTGCAGTCTATCTTCGAAGACTCGGACCGCTCCCCGACCGTAGAGGATCTGGCCCAGATGAAGTACCTCGAGTGTTGCATAAAGGAATCTCTGCGGCTGTACCCTAGCGTGCCATTCATTGCTAGATACATCACTGAAGCCGTTGTATTAAGTATGTCAACCATTTGCATCGAAGTCGGTTTTTGAGGAGTCAGTCATCAACTTAATGGCGTTTTTTTCTGCTGAGCTCAGTTACTCCTGTATCCATTCAAACATTTCTAAAAGTACAAATGTGAAACTTTCTTAGTTTTTTAAGTAAATCTAAACTGGTAGGTACCTTAAGATTTTAATTTTCCATCATGGATTTAAATACATACCTGCTCTGCAGTGGATTTAACACGAGGCAGAAAATACGTCGTTTTATTACTGTCTTACTAAAATGGAAAAGCGAATACTCCATGAAAAGCTATTTGTTGATGGTTGGTTACCATAGAATAGAGTCGTTCCATGACACCCTCATTACTAATTGGTCACTTTCTCCCCTTAATATACAATGTACTATTATCTCCTTTTAGGTGGTTACAAAGTGCCCGCGAACACAGTGTGCAACGTGCACATATTTGACGTGCACCGGCGAGCGGACCTCTACCCTGAGCCGGAGCGGTTCATCCCAGAACGGTTCTTGCCGGAGAACGCCGCCAAGAGGCACCCCTACGCATACATCCCTTTTAGTGCTGGACCTAGGAACTGCATTGGTAGGTTCAACTTCCTAGTCTTCATTTTTATTTTCAAACTTCAGTGTTTTACTTGTGTGTGCACGGGGATTGTTCTCTAGGGTAGAATAAACAATATTGACATCACGTGCCATACATTGCGTACATTATTGAAGGAATGAATTTCAAATAATTTACGCATTCGATGAAAAAGTGACGTAATTTTTCTCTATTCTACCCTAGACTACAATCTTCTTGCTAGGCTAGGGGGATCTTGGACACGTCGTCAGATAGTTCTAATTATATAATTAAAATTAAATTATTAAGAAAATTATTTTCTTACATTAGGTAATATCACAAAATAAAACGAACGAAATCTACTAAACGTTTCTTTAGATGGTTTGCTTTATGGGGAGTCATCTGAGCCACCCGATATTAGAACTTATTGGCAGAGAAAGACTTAATATTTTCAATACAATTTTATTACAGACGGCTTACAGCATTCGAAATTTTAGGTGGTTTGATTCTTCCATCGTAGCTTTGTTTCTGAATAGGAGATGAACAGCAAAATGCTCTTGAGTAGATAGAGCCTTGATACCTTATCTACTTAGCTTAGCGCGGTGATAAAGGACAACCTTGGGTTTATATTGTTGTACCTATTATTTTATACATATATCTGCTATAATCACCCTTCATTCGTAAACGATGTCGTCGACATTTCGTAGAGTCTGCGACTCGACGCTACGAAGAAATGGCGTCGCATACAAAAGATTTCAACGCGCTTTCATTGTTTGTGACGTTTTACACCAGACTTGATTAATTTAAACCAAATAAGACAAGCAGGTAATTAATTCATTTATTGACAAAGAAAATAACAATCAAATAATATAAAGAAATTAAACTAGTATTTACAATTGAAACAATTGAGCTAACTGCAGACTGTTGCAAACAATCTACAGATAGCTCAACTGGTCCATATCAATACCAGTCGGAAGCGTCCCCAAGACGCTGGCTGCATTGCCCCGCTGTATGGCAATGCTAATGCGCTGCGCCAGATACTCACCAGCTCTCGGGTCACGCGTCGCTTCGACCAGGCGCTCAGATAATTTTTTGAAAACCCGGAGAGCCTCGGTACCCCACGGACCTAGGGTCTCGACTCCAAGGGGAGCAAATGCGTAGGCTCTGTCGAGACCTGCATATTTGCGCCTCTTGAGATCCTCGGCCAAATCTGCCGCCGAACCAGCCCTCACGGATGTCCTTGAAAGATGGGAAGGCGCAAGTGTGTCGACACATGTAGCGTCCCACACAATAGGCCTGCCCAGCTCCCAAGGGACTAAAGTCATGCCGTCGGGCCTCTTACCATCGTCACGCAACAGACCATTCGGTTCGAGAATAGCTGGTACGTTAGCGGTGACAAAGGCCCGCCGGATGATGTCGTTAAGGCTGGCATGGCGAGATATCCGACCGGCAGCCCTAGTACACGATAATCCGTGATGACCAAGCTGTTCGACAACAGTACCGCACTGGCATTGATGAGGTGCGCAACACCTTGCACCCAACCGAAGACATGTTGCTATACGGAAAGTTACGGGATCCAATAGAGTGCCAGTATTATATGAAGGAAGTGCTTGCAACCAATGTCCTGACTCCCATTTAGAAACGGCCAGGAGACGGGCACGATCTGCAGAGCTGGAGCACGTTTGTAACAAACAATTCCGTGTCAACTCACACAGAGGCCCGTCCCATTGCCGTTGGGACAAAAGAGATTTTGGGGGAGCAGCATCAGGGCAAGCACTATGCCAAGCCATTCGAGCCTCGTCTAAGAACGAAATTTCGAATGAATTTCCAGGTGAGACCAAAGACGGATTTAAAATTTTTTCCACTAAAGAACTAGTGCTGTAGACGGAAGACAAGAACGCTGGCAGGGCTACACTTGAAATTTTGCGGATACCTAAGCCTCCCAATTTGACAGGCAGGGAGGCCTGCGACCATGCCTTGTCATCGAAACAGGTAATTAATTAATTACAAACTCTACATAAAGTTCTGATATTAAGAGTGTTTCTAAGGTACTTAGTTATATATACGAGTAGATAATAATAACTACGAAGAACTTATCTTGTCGATAACTTCGTAGACCGCGCTACGACTCGACGACGCTTCGAAGGTACTCGTATTGTGTGTAAAAGATTTTTATATGACGCACTGTAATGTATTAAGTATCAGTTATCTGGTATCTATAACACAAGCTCTGCTTAGCTTGGGGCTAGATGATGCTGTGTGGATTGTCCAGCAATATGTTGTTCTTTTTTTTGTTTCATAGGGTACCTTTCCCTGTGTATTTTTAGACTGTTAAAATGTCCATCTTTACGTATGTAATAACTACTGAGTTTCCAGTTTTACTATTGATCTTCGAAACTTTTGTCTAGAGGTAGTCCAACCCAACGCGACTTCGTCATCCACAAATACGAAAAAACATTAATATAATGGAGGAATTCACACACAAAACCTGTAGCCTGGTGGAATGTATACACAAATTTCACACCTTCTAGACTAGACCTTTGTGATACACCGTCGGCCACATCGTCACTTTCCATCACGTGAGATTGTGGTCAAACGAATGACTATCTATTATTAAAAAAATTGCAACACAGCCCGGGGGCCCCGTGGGCTGATGCGACATTTCAGTGTATGAATAATGTAGGTAGCGGACAGTCAAGTCAAGAAAAGGCTTGAACTTTGAACTTATCAGTGACACACCAACTATGCCCCATACACACCCACCTAATCATATCACTCGATAAATATCGAAGCTCTCGTTAGTCCCGATGTTTTTAGAGCCAATAGATTCGCATCACTATTCAAAGAAGCATTCTATGAATTATTGCATTGTTTCATTACATAATTCAAAGAAAATAATTTCGTGGACCGAGCACAGTTGACAAAACACTGTCTGCGTTAGTGTATATAGTTTAGACTCCATCGGGCTACAGCTTTTCGGTTGTCGCAGATTAGCAATTTTATGTAGAGTTTGTAATTAATTAAGCCATTTGTCACTGTAAAATTTATCTACAGATAACGAGTTTAAGCTCATATTTGAATGCACGGTTTTGTGTTCTCAGGTAGCAACTAGCAACATTTATCACCAGTTAAAATATCCACTTGAATTGCTTGTATTTATTCGTCAGGTCAAAAGTTCGCGATCCTCGAGATGAAGACCGTGATGTCGGGACTCCTGAGGAAGTACCGCCTGGAGCCAGTCACAAAACCGGAAGAGATTGTCTTCGTGTGTGACCTGGTCCTCAGGACCCAGGACCCGGTCTACGTACGTTTCCGGAAAAGAAACTTATTGGCATAGATTATTTTACTTACTATAAAAACTAACGTACCTATGGGGATGATGGCAGTAACTAAAAATCACCAAAATTACATATGTATTTACCTAATTATACCTGAGCCATAGATTACAAAACAAAACACGGATTAATTATATAATGTTTATTTAGACCGTGATTAATTATTATTTTGATAAAATAAACTACAAAATACAGCAATCCGCACGACACGTTGAACACCAATCAGACCATTATAGAACTATGACGTCATGCATCACAATAATGTAATGTAAAGGCACAGAATAACTATGGTAAAAACAGGTAAAGGTCTGACTTTCTTCTCTTGACAATATTATGGTCATTCTGTATCATCAGATGTTCATGCATCTTGCAAGCCACTAGTATTCTAGCGTTTTAAAGCTAATTTAAGGGGCATTTTTAAAAGCTGAATTTTTCCTTTATATCCATATTTTTTTTCAGAAATTTGATCAGTTATCATGCTTATTATAAGTAGGTACAATTTAAAGGGCATTTATTGCGTAAATGTAATCGTAAATACCCGTAAAATTGTACTTATGTGTTCAGATCGCGTAAGTTTAAATATGTTTAACATTAACGTAGTATAACGGATTAGTTATGAATGTGAGCGAGCGTGGGTAATTTCGACCCTAGATTGTGTTGAAGAACACCAACGCTTCCGTACTTGACGATGGAAAAACACCAACATTCCTTCTATATGCGAGGGATGCTAAGAAAATAAATGGTGGTGTTTTTCTAACAAAAACAAAGTTCGTAGTTGGTCCGCTCAAATTCAAAATGATACTCAATGATGACTCAAAATGATCATAGATATAATGTACTTCAAATAAGATATTGTTAAAAATATTTCTTCATCTCAAGGCCTATGTCATGCCTATATTATTTTATTATTAATTACTATATTGTCTTCATACCTAATCTACATCATATCATACCAGCTAAGTACATATGTACGTCTTATGAAAACTTTTGTTTAAGTATTCGAAATAAATATGTACGTATCGAGTAGTATTTAAGTTTAAGTTTTAATTGTTAATCGAAATAATGTTATTATTAACTATTATTCCTACTAATATTATAAATGCCAACTTTGTAAGGATGGATGGATGTATGGATATTTTTTACTCTTTCACGCAAAAACTACTGAACCGATAAGGCTGAAATTTGGTATGGGTATAGTTTGGGACCTGGAATAACATATGGGCTTTTTATCCCTATGAAACGCGGACGGAGGCACGGGCAGCAGCTAGTAGTATTATATAGTATAAAGTTCTTGTTAATTATTTTATGTAATTGTAATATGAAGGATGGTCCAACAAAGTAATAATCTATCTATACATAATTATAACACACTAGCTGACCCGTACCCACTTCGTTGGGCGGTAAATATTTTTACTTGTTAATATATAGCCAGGTAAAATAATTTTCAAAATCGGTTCAGTAGATCCAGAGATTACCCCTACAACCTGACAAACTTTGCCTCTTTATAATAGTAATAGTATAGATTACATAGACGGATATTTTTATTATACGTAAAAAACACCCAGACGGAACGAATATCTGCATATCGTACAAACATTTGTCCCGAGGCGGAAATCGAACCCACAACAATTGCGTTGCAGGCGGACCTTCGCCACAGAGGTAAAGGGTACAGGATTTACATGCACCCTGTACCTTTATACTTTTGAATACCTGATTGTACTTTATTATACTATACATTCCATATTTTTATAATCCATATCATACCAACATTACCTTATTTATTACCATTCTAAGTAGCTACTATTATAATTATTCTGTTTTTCATTTCCATGATCACGGGTGACCCGGTCCTTTAGGAGGCATGCGTGGAGCCGAAGCCAACAGCACAGAGACCCTTTATGAGAATTAATCTAATAGCGAGAGCTACACATAGCGGGCATCATCCTTGGTTGTACAATATGATACTCCCGAAAATTATATCTGCCAGGTGTAGAGACTATTGCAAAGGATAATGAAAGTAATAAACGTAAACGATAATAAACGAAAGTAAAAGCCATGTTATTGTAATGAATGGACGGAATGGTAATCGGGTTATGGGGGAGACTATGGACGCCTGCCATAAACATACTCTCCATACTGTTACAAGTGGCAGACCGTTGCTTGCCGAATATTTAGAAGAATAGAATAGAAATACTCTTTATTGCACACCAAGATAGAATAACAAGACAGGAAAACACAAACACAGAAATAGTTGCACAATGGGCGGCCTTATCGCCAATAGCGATTTCTTCCAGGCAACCTTTGAATGGACACGTAATTATTGTATAGGTATAGACGGTGGCGTATTAAAGACTAATGTACACTATACACAAAATACATAAACAATTACCTACTGATATATAAATGTCAATAAATATCTACTAAGTTTAAAGAGTTTACATAAACATATAGGTATAAAATATTAACTATTTGAAATCGAATTAAGAAAGTGTTTATAGACCATATTTTTAAATATAGGGAGAGATTTAGCTTGTCTTATTGGGGTAGGTAAGGCATTCCATAGTTTGGTGGCATGTACGGTGAAGGATGAACTGTAGGCATGGAAGGGGCGGGGAGTTTGCAGCGAAAGGGTTTCAGTGGAGCGAAGGCAAAAAGTATGGGTTTGGTGCAGGTACTTGAACCGTTCCTTGAGGTACCGAGGAGTATTTGGGATGAAGAGGATGGAATACAGGATGGAGAGGAAGTGAGCGTCCCGGCGAAGACGGATTGGTAGCCATTTTAGCTTATTGCGGTACTCTGTGATATGATCATACTTGCGTAGACCGAAGATGAAGCGTATGCAGAAGTTTAGAAGCCGCTCAAGCTTATCAAGCTGTATTTGGGTTAAATCAGGGTAGCTGGCATCGGCGTAGTCGAGAATAGGGAGCAGAAGTGATTGAGCTAGCACAATTTTGGTTGATGTCGGTAAAAAGTTTCGTAACCGTTTTAACGAAGCCGCCGATGCAAACGTTTTACGGCTAACTTCCGCCAATTGCGGTCCCCAATTCAGCTGATTGTCGATAAGAATCCCAAGATTTTTTGCCGTTTTACTAATCTCAATTTGTACATTGTCGAAAAGGACTGGTGGAAGATGAAGCCAATCAATCTTTGATACCATTCGTGAGCTGCCGATTACGATAACCTGGGTTTTCGTTGGGTTGACTTTCAACCCATGAGCATTACTCCGATGGAGAATATTATTTAAGTTATCATTTATCACACGGATGGCGTCACCTAATCGCTCCACTGGAGCCTGGGTATAAATTTGTAAGTCGTCTGCATAAAGGTGGTAGGAAGAAGAGAGTTGATTAGAGATAGAATTAATAAATATAGCAAAAAGAAGAGGAGATAAAACGCCGCCCTGAGGTACACCGGCACTTAGATGACACCAAGAGGAGATGTTGTCGTCAACGCTAATACGCTGCCGGCGACTGAACAGGTAACTACGAAGCCAGTGGATTACTTTGGAAGAGATGTTAAGAGAGCGAAGGATGCCTAGAAGAATGTCAAAATCGACGTTGTTAAAAGCATTACTAAAGTCAAGGAGTGAGAGGACGGTCGCTTTTCCGTTCCAGATACCATCTCTAATATCGTCGGAGATCTTGACGAGAGCTGAAGTAGTACTATGGCCTGGGCGGAAACCGGATTGGAAGGGATTAAGAAGGTCATTGATATTGAGGAAAAGACTAAGTTGTTGGTGCACGAGTCGCTCAAGTACTTTGGATAGGAAAGGTAAGATGGAGATGGGACGGAAATCGGAAAAGGAAGATGGCTTAGATTTCTTAGGTAGTGGAGTTACTTGCGCATCTTTCCACGCACTGGGGAAAGTTCCACTATTTATTGAGAAGTTCAATAGATGAGTAATAGCATGGACAATGTCGTCAAGGATGGGAACGATCATTTTCTTACTAATACCATCGGTACCGACTGCATTAGAAGAAATTGAGGATATGCTCTTGTTAACCTCATCATCAGTAAAGTCGCGGAACAAAAAAGGAGAAAAATCAGGAGTAGGGATAGACGAAAGAGAATTTAAGGTTTGAGTTTTAATAGCACCCTCAAACTTGGAACAAGAGGAGAAATGTTGGTTCAAGGCGTTAATGTCCAAGTCTTTCGAGTGGTTACCAAGCCGCGATTTACCAATGCCTACTGATCTAAGGAATTTCCATATCTTAGCGGGGTCGTTATTTTCAACGGATTCATGTGTCGGCGTTGAGTATCCCTACACACCTTATTGCAGTGATTACGGGCTGTGACGGTAAATAGCTCTTTATTCTCGGCAGTCGGTTTTCGTTTGTACCTAGCCTTGGCTGCTAGTTTATTATTGATCTCGGTTTTTATTTCGTTCGAAAGCCAAGGAGCAGGAAGATGCTTTATTTTAACAGCCCTAACAGAGGCATGCTTGTTGTACAAATTTATTAAAATGCGATTAAAATTAAAGAGTTTGCTGTCGATATCAACCGCATCCAATACCTCGGACCAATCAGCGTCTCGAGCATCCTGGCGCAGGGTCTCGACATTCATCCCACCAAAATTGCGCTGCAGAAGAATTTGAGGCTTGGCTTTGGGGGGAAGAATATTGTAGGAGAGAAAGATCAGATCATGGTAAGAGAAGGCATCAGCTGAGCACTGACCGTTTTTTGCAACATGAGACAGGGAAGAAACTAAAATAAGATCAAGAAGCGACGGATTGCAGTTAGGAAAATTATGGGTTGGATTTAATGGAAGAATTGACAAGTTACTGGACTGGACAAGCCCTTCTAGTGAGCGTGCTCGGGAGTCACGTTTTAACAAGAATGTGTTAAAATCGCCCATGATGATGGTATGGTCATACAAAGGAGTGAGCTCATCCAGAATGTTCTCGAAAGAAGGGAAAAAGTTAATACGGAGAGAAGGAGAATAGTAAACGCCAAGCAAAATCTTACAATGGGAAAGGACTACTTGAATAAATAGATGTTCACCCGCACTGGACGGTGGCGGTTGCGCAGACATATCAATAACAGTGTAAGAAAAATGCGATCGAATGTTTATAGCTACGCCCCCACCTACACTCGTACTCGTCTGGTCATTACGGATGAGATCAAATCCAGGAAGAGAATAAAGTGTTGAAGACAAACAGGGTTTTAACCAAGACTCTGAGATAGGTATGGCGTGGATGTTAGCCTGGTTAAAAGACGCCAGCAAATCTGTAAAATGAGGCGGGACGCTTTGTGCATTAATATGCACTACGTTGAAGTTTTTGGAAACACCAGAAAAGGTAGAGTCTAACGTATCCGAGAGAGTTGGAATGCTCACGAAACTATCATCGTTACCCGAAGACGAACAGGACATAAAGTCGTCACTACTACTATTTATCATATGGTCTATGTGTACAGTATTGAATAATTAATTACTTATCTTAACAAATAATAATAATATAAGGTTAAAAAACTATAAATAAATAGTATGAACCTATTTGCGTCTATCTGTGCCCATCTGACAGTTAACAAGAGAAATAAAGATACGATCAAACACTGATAAACCTAACGAATAAAGTTAAATTATTTAATACAACACTCAAAAACTTGCAAAATCTACAATTTAATGTAATGATCCGACCGAATAGCAATATCATTGCTGGCAACACATACGCAACAACCTCAGCAACAACGAAATAAACCAAAAACAAAAGAGTTTGCGAAAATAGTGATTTTGACAGTTTTGAAAGTTAAATATTTTGACGTTCGCTGCAGTTCTGTCAACTTATGTCAGTCAGACGTAAAAAATAACCTGGTTTCTCGATTCTAAGAAAATAACAGAGTTTATGGAAATTGCTTGACTTATGTAAGAAAGAAGTCAAGTCAATGTACTTGCTTCGGCAGTACATATACTAAAATTGGAACGATACAGAGAAGATTAGCATGGCCCCTGCGCAAGGATGACACGCAAAATCGTGAAGCGTTCCACATTTTTTTGTTCTTCTCCTGTCCATTTACGTAAAATAAGAGTCAGGGACTCATCCATCTGTGAATGCGGTTTGGATGAAGGAACGATTGTCCATCTGTTGTTCTGTTGCCCTATATACTCTTCTCCGTCTTTGTATGATCTCTTAGTTCATTATAAAGCTCCACTTCCTTCTAATTTATCAGCTCTGCTTTCTCTTACTATTAAAGAAAATACTCGTGCATTGATAAAGTATTTGACTATTCATGATATTAAGCTGTAGCGTGTTTGTTAATTAGTGTATACTACATATTTAATGTATTTTCGTGATAATTTTTGTACATTTGTCTATAAATAGTTTTAGTTTTGTTTGTAATTGTATTTACTGATAAAACCCTGACGATTTGTACATTGTTAGGTTTTTTTCCTTTTAAAATGTGTTCCGTGAACTAGTACGCGAAGTTGGCAAAAGTTTCCTCGAAAACCAAAGAGGAATAAAATTGCCATTAAAAAAAAAAAAAAAGTCAAGTCAATTGTGGGGTACAAATCAAAAAGTGATCAGAATGAAACAGAACGTTAAATAGAAAAAAAAAGTACTATCTACCTGCATGTGTTGCGAAGAAAGTACTAACCGGCTTACTACGGAATAAGCCAGCCGATCGGACAATTACGAATCACAACAATGTTATGCACCGGGAATCACCTTCTGGAGGAGGCTGCTCGGCGGCTTCTAGACGGAGCTGCTACATTTTTAGCAGGCGCAGTCACCACCGCCGGGACTAGCACCGGCACCGCCGACAATTCCGCAATGTTGGACACTCGATGCCGCGACCCGTCACCGCCAACCACGAATATGAAGCCCTGTCGCGTCCAACATTTCGTCACTCCGAAACGTTTCCTAGTCTCCATGAAGGTGTCGTGACGAGATTTCGTGAGGAATTCCGATAAGGTTATACCGGTGTCCTTCAGTGCGGTTTTGGACTCCCAGAGCTTGTCACGAAGGCCTACATCCCGCAGCTTACAAAGTATGGGGCGAGGTCTATTGTTGGTGGAGCGTCCCATTCGATGACAACGGCTGATGCCAGCTCTAGTGATGCCCGTAATCTTCAGCTTGTCTGTTAACATTTTCACCGCTACATCTTCAATGTTTTCCTGAGTAACCTCAGGAACACCATGGATTAGCAAGATCTTGCGCCTGCCTCGCATCTCCAGCCTGTCAATCTCGTTGGCAAGCATCACCACTTGATCCTGCATAGCTTGTAGTGACTTAGCGATAAAAGTTTTGAAGGCACTGAACTCACTCGCAAGACCTGCCAAATTGCTGCTCGGGGTTTTGGATTTCTGGAGCTTCTCCTCGAACTCGGCCATGGCGTCAGAGAAGATAGTGCTCAGCTGCGCCATGGAGCTTTGGATGGTGTTGGGATCCATGTTGTCAGTGGAATTGGAGGTTATAAAGTGCAGTGCAGTTTACTTGTTGATAACTTTGTGTGTAGGCTGTTGTTTGAAGAGAAAACACTGCACAGGTAGGGTGCACAGATGGTTATTTAGTTTATAAGTAATGTAAATATCTTGACTGTATGTATCTATTTTAATTTAATTATAAAATATGTAGCCGAGACAGACAATGTTTATTTTTTCGCGCCTACTGCCCAAAAAAGATTTATTACAACACCTACCTTGTTAATTATACACTCGTAGAAGGTACATAACATAATAAAAGTATTTGAACTATGAATATAAAAACTAGTATTATTGAAAGAAAGAAATTTATTTATTTGCATTAAAACTACCACACAATACATACAATGATTTACGGCTATTACTATTTAAACCTAAGTAGACACTTTAATTGCGCAGCAGAATTAGGGTAAACATGGCCTTCCCTCAGCATTGTGCTGGACGAACACTTGAGTGTCCACCCAGCGCTGGTTTTCAGTGAAGGCCATGGGCTTGGAACATCACAACCGTCTAGAGTGGTGCATCTGTAAAACTTAATAAACGATATTACAACTAATAACAATAAGTACCTATAGCAGAACAAACATAAAAGAAAAGTAAAACAATGTTAAAGAAACCTATGGCAGTGATATATATTGCAATATCTGACCTCATGCTGCCCCCGTCGTAGTCCGGTCCGACACGGTTCGCGGTTCTGTTCATTAGCAACGCAAATAAGGTAAAAGATGAAAACATATATATATTTATATAATAATAATAAATGAGTAATCTAAAACTAACTATTGCATATTCATAAAAAAAATCTCACCGTTGTTCATGAATAGAACAATAAACGGAAACTAGGTACTTATTTGAATATTGCAAAGTAACCTGATTTGCATACGATGCTAACGTAGGCTGTGCTTAGATAATTTACAAACAACAAAACGAGCGCTAACGTTCAACATAGGCATTTAATTGAAAGGCGCCTCTGAGGCGGCGGCGGCGACAGTTCCTAAGAATGAATAATCTGTACGTGCATCATGCAGATGCGATTACAAAGTAGGCACTTCTATAGGTAGGTACCAACTTGGCAGAAGTATAGGTACCCAGTCAAAATAATATTGACGTATTGTATATGTAAAAAATTACAAAATACTTGGTAATTTTGGAAGAGATATCTCGCCAAAACAGGGGGGAGTTCAGAGGTTTTTATTAAATTAATTATAGAGCAGAAACATGAATGTTGAATTTTTCTCGATAGAATTATTTTTAAAGATTGCTCGATTTATACCTTTTTTCGATTTTTTCCAAGTTTAGCTACTTATAACAAAAACTTAAATTAGGTACTTAAATTATGGTTAATAAGGTGGGCTATTATATTAACTAAACAAATTATAAATTAGAATTTCAAAATATTTCGTAGATATCGAATAAAAGATTTTTTGTTATTTAACGCTTACGTCACTTTTACCTAGGTAGTATCTTAGTCCCTTTCTACGGCCGTATAAAATCAGCATCGTCACTTTCTCGTCAGTCTCGTAGCAGCCAATTGCTAACTTTCTTGAGGAAAGACATATTCGTTTGCGAAAATTTCTGTATTTTTAACATACATATAACCTTAAACCAGGGGTGCAAGGGCCCGCCTCTGGCGCCCCCTCAGAGGCGGCGGCAATTTGTTTAGATATTATATAGCCCATCCATAATTTAACTGTTAATTACAAATGTAAAATAAGTCTCAATTATTTTGACTAGTTATACTGTTAAGTTGGTACCTACCTATAGAAGTGCCTACTTTGTAATCGCATCTGCATGATGCACGTACAGATTATTAATTCGTCGGAACTGTCAGCTGCACTAAGAAATAGGTACCTACCATACTCTGTTCTAGAATCCATTTTTTTTTATCCATGTTAAATAGTAGGTTGTTTTACAAGGGACTAACTCATCCCATTATATACGAGATTGTTATACTCCCGAGCGTAGCGAGGGAGGATGACAAGACCGAGTTATAATGGGTGGTTTTGGCCCGAGTAAAACACTCTACTTTTGACTTCGATTGCGAGAAAATAAAACAAATCAAAATTAGACAATTTTCAGAAATTTTATTAAAGATTAAATGTGCCGTTAGAGCAATTTTGAATGTTTAGTGATATGTTTTTCCCGGGCAATTTTATTTCGGTTCTCTGTGATTGGGATGTGATAATATTTTGAGTTGATTGTTGTGGAGTAAAAGTTGGAGAGACTTGACTCATGCTTGAGTTTCCTGCATTATTAAGATCTGAGTGCGGCTTCAGCTGAGTTTACATATTCATCCAATCCCGCGATGTAGATGCTTGGGGTTCTGTAATGTTTGGTAGAATATTGATTCCTTCCGTAATCCGCTGCGTGACGTGATACTTGTTTTGTATAGAGTCCTCTATATAACCTTCAGCCACTTGATCGGACTTCCATCCACCGTGCCGTTTTAATGTCGTTATATTCGCACCAGAGTCCGCCAACAGAGTCGCGGATGTTCTGCGGAAACAATGGCCCGTGTAGAGTTCCGGATTTGGTAAATTTAGATAAGTGGCAATATCTTTAGGCATGTTACCAAATTTATTTTTGCCTATGACTTGCCTTGTGCATTTACCATTTTGATAATTTAGAAAAAATCTTCTCTTTGAAACATTAGTGGGACGTAACTCCTGATAGAATCAGAATCAATAACTTTATTTCTTTAGGCTTACAAAATAAGCACTTAGACAAGTCAAATTTTATACTATAAACATAGTTATTATTATCAAATAAGAAATAAGATGTTATTGATATTCTCTTCACTTCAATTTTTTGTCCACTAGTGGAAGAAGTGAAAAAGAAACCACTAGCACATTATAATATCACTTATGTGTCTAATACATGGTTATTTTGCCTATCTAAATCTAAATTTAATGTGATTTAGATACATGTCAATATTTCTATAAAGCTAAACAGAACATTGAATTTCTTACATACTACTGACAGTGAGGAACGAAGCGACATCTGGCCAAGCATTAACATCATTGATGTAATCATCTATGGAGTAAAAGGCCTTCCTGATAAGATTTTGTTTAATGTACTGTTTAAATTTACGAATAGGGAGTTCAGTTGCTTCAGATGGAAGCTTATTATAGAACCGCACGCAATTGCCCATAAATGATTTCCCTACTTTTCGTAGTGTATATGCTGGGATGTGTAATTTGTTCTTGTTTCTTGTATTTCTATTGTGAACATCACACTTTTTCGAAAAGCTATCTCTATTTTTGTGCGTATACATTAGATTTTCATAGATGTATTGCGATATTACTGTCGAAATATTTATTTCTTTACATAATTCCCTCAAAGAGTCGTGTGACTTTAATTTATAAATTGCTCGTACAGCCCTTTTTTGAAGAACAAAGATAGCCTGCCAGCTGCCTTTCCCCAAAGCAAAATACCATAGGACATAATACTATGAAAGTAACTGAAATAAACTAACCTAGCTGTATCTTCATCGGTAATATATCTAATTGTTCGAACTGCATAGGCTGCTGAACTAAGTCTGCCTGCGAGAGCATCAATTTGCGGTTTCCATTGAAGAGTGGAATCAATATGTAACCCTAAGAAAACGGTAGAGTCTACAAAGTGAACAATCTCATCCTTTAGCATTATCTTACTTGGAAATTCTTTTACATTTGGTAACATGAATTTAATGCACTTTGTTTTTTTAGCATTAAGTAAGAGGTTATTGGCGGTGAACCAATCTAGTACGTGTGAAAGCGAATCATTTACATCGTCATAATTACATTTATTTCTGTCAACTTTAAAAATCAGTGAAGTATCATCAGCAAATAAGACTATATCACACAGATCTTTTGCTAAAAAGGGGAGATCATTTACGTATACTAAAAATAAAAAAGGACCTAATATTGATCCTTGCGGGACGCCTAATTCAATTTTTGAGCCCCTAGATCTTTCTTTGCCAATAGCTACTTTTTAAACTCTATCAGATAAATATGATTGCATAAGGTCCAGTGCCTTGTTTTGAATTCCATAGTGACTCAATTTTCTAATTAATGTACCATGATCTACACAATCAAAAGCCTTAGAAAGGTCACAGAATATACCAATAGCGTTTTTCGCTTTATCTCAGGCATCCAATATATGCTTTAGTAAAACTGTACCAGCATCGGTTGTTGATCTACCTTTGGTGAAGCCAAATTGATTTTTATGGAGTAGCCTATTAAGGACAAAATGAGAGGACAGCTGTGTGAGAATATTGTTTTCAAAAATTATATATATAGGATAGGCTCTTTGTTTGTTTTCGTGTTCAGCAGACTCACAGCTTGTAGGTTTGTATCCGTTTCTACGTCTTCTAGCGTTATATTGGCAAGCTCTATTCCTCTGCATGCACCGCTGATTCCATAAATTAAAGCAACCTGTTGAACAAAAAAATAAGTATGTTAATAATCGTAATAACCTAGGTACATAATTTAGGTATGTAGGTAGGTATCTATTTATTTAGTTTGAGTAGAGTACATAAGTAGGTTACCTTTGTTGCCAAGTATTGTTTATTTGGAGCGTTATTTAAAAATGTTTCGATTTCTTGTGTCGTCAAGACTTTAGATTTTTTCCCCTTGTATCCAGTGGACAATTTCTTCAGTAAAGCCGTTAAATTTACATATTTTTTAATATCGACGTCGTGTTTCGTTTGTAAGGTCATTCTTAACATTGAATATGTGCTCCAAAGAGTCGACGATTTGAATTTTTTCGTTAATTCATCAAAATAAGTGAGAAAAACCCCTTCTGTAAAAGAATCCACACGTTTCTCATCTCTCCATTTCATAAAAGTTTCGTAACTCTTTAAATATATTCCAGGTGATTTTGTCGGCAACAGATTCATAATTATTTCTTTGCCCTTTACTTCCATTTGCATATCAGCATCTTCACTATCACTTGATGACATTTTTCACGTTCACAATTTGGAAGTAAAAGTCAGGAAGTTAAACGTAAAAGTTTGTGATTTGGAATGAAGAAAATTCTAGAGATTTAGCGCCAATACCATATTTTTTTTAAATCTCTAATTAGTCTGCAACGAAACAGTTCGCATTCTACCGTGAAGGGAAGAATCAACCTTCATAAAACATCACCAAGACGGTTCTATTTTCAAAAAAAATGATTGACGGAGCACCAATAAGTCTAGTTTTTATGTAAGAGAACGAATGCTTTGTACGGGCTGATGATTTTAGACAAAAATTAAAAAGAAAAAATTTTAGCCCAAGGTATTAAACTCGAGTTTTAGGCCCGCTAAGCTACACTATTATGATACACTTTTTGAGCAAGAGAAGTGAAAAAGTAATTTATGAATGAGTACCTATTTCACAAATATTTATAAGAATAACAGAAAATAATGGTGATTATGGCAAATCCCCCCCTACATGGGAGACCATCCACTCGCAGGGATTCGATGGATGGAGGCGGCTCAGGACCGCTTTTTGTGGCGTCGTACGGGGGAGGCCTATGTCCAGCAGTGGACGTGTATGGGCTGATGATGATGATGAATGAGATAACAATACCTAGGTAAGGTCATATTGTATACTCATTGGGTAAGGCAGGGGTAAGGTTTAACATAAAAACACCAACTTCAAGAACGCATAATTGCACAAACGTAACGTGTGTAATGGTGTAAGTTCAGAAACGGAAAACAGAAGAATAAAACGGTAAATGACAGCTTTCAAATCAAAAATCGTTTCGAACTTCTGCGATCTGCTCCGATCAAGGAATTTATATACTAACCCCCTTATTCATAATGGTCTGCTAACTTAAAACAGCTGCTAAGCAGTATTATTTCTCACTCTGATTTATGTCAATAGAAGAAGACAGACTGAGAATTAGCAATGCTCTAAGTTAGCAGACTATTATGAATAAAGGGGTAAGTTAGTATATAAATTCCTTGGCTCCGATGATACCAATATGTCACAAAATATTTTCCACCTGATGTCTTTGTTTACCTAAATAAAACTAGAGTATAGTTAGAGTCTGTTCTAGAACCGAATCAAATCTCTGGTAAAAGCTGCAATAATAATAGCAATATTATATGCTAATAATGGTAATAAACATTCCCCAACATGAATGTATCAGAATGAAAGCAGTGCGAGAGCGATGGCGCCGAATTGAGAGACGTGCCAACACCCCATATAAAAAGATCACGGCCATTCTGTCAAGAGTGGTACGACAAAGAAGAATTCACACATCAACTAGGTATATTCACACATATGTTTATGACTCCATGTTCAAGCTCCTCTCTTCAAAACAATATAATAGTCTACTATATATGTAGATACATATTATTGCAGGCGACTGTACCTTTTTATTGAAGGTCAAGATTACATAACATTATCCTAACTTGTCTCACTCAGATCTCACTGTTTATCTGAGTCTAATAGAGATAATTAATAAAAAACCTACACTTAGTTATTAAATCTGTCAAAAAAGATAACGTTTGTTGACGACTATGTCCTTCCCAGGTTGACTTATATCTCCCCGTAGATTATATTCAGTCGAAAAACGCTATTAAAGTTACGAAGTACCTAATATTAGCATTGGGTGTCTTTTACCCATCGAAAACAAAATAAAGTAAATAAAACATTAGAATTAAAACAAAAGGGAGTAAGTAAGTATTAAACAAAATAAATTAGGTAGGTTTTTATACATATAATCAATAAATGAGTTGCAAACAATCAATGAATTAGTGCTTATCGAGCGTCCATCGAGGGCGAACATAAAACGTGAATGCTAGTTTTTACACGTTTTTTTTTGCTCGATCTACATATGTAGTTCAGTGACGTATCTCGAGATAAGAGCACGTATCGTGAAATGATTCTAGAAATATGTCTTGGATTTACTTTATTAACTCTGATATTATGCTTTATCGATTTATATTTTCGATACAACCGAGCTGGCCGTCTCATGGGAATTATTCCAGGGCCAAAAATACTGCCTCTGATTGGTAACGCCTTGGAATTATCTTTAAACCCAGGTGAGTCATGTACAGGATCGCATTTTGAGATGGGATTGGAGGGCTAAATCCGAAACTAAGGGCTCGTTCAGACACGCGGGAACCGCGCCAACGTAAATCGCGCTGTTTGTATCCCGGCTTGACTAACCGCGCGGTTACGTCTGAACGAAATACATTCATAAATAAGAGCCACGCGGTTCCCACGCGATTTTGAAACCGCGCGGTTCCCGCCGTGTCTGAACGGGCTCTAAGTTATAAAAAAGGCGTGAAAGGGACCCATAGGCTCAATTTTTGGGAAAACCAAATCTGCCTACTTACCTGTACTTTTTTCGGATTTTTCAATTCTTTTGACAATATTCTTAAGAGTTGATACTATCTGAAATCAGTTATTTTCAACGATCATATCTTCCACAATTCTGAAGCATTTACTTTGAGATTTTAATATGTTATAGTTCAGGATTGATGCTAGACCACTAGTGTTTCGAAAACACGATTACATGAAATTTTCTCTATAGAAAAAAAATCCAAAGTTCACTCTAAACTGTACTTTAAAACTTCGCTATTCAAAAGATACGTTAAAATAAGCCTTGATACTTTGTACAGTAAACAATCAGAGTATAAAGCAGACGGTGTGTGTTTTAGATTTTCAAAATTTCTATTATTTTTACTGTAAAAAAACAAAAACATTATTTTTGCGGTTATGACGTTCTACTCTGTCCCGCTCATATGAACGCGAAATCCCAAGCCTATCCTTTTCACACAATGGTGAGGTATTGTAGGCCCTTAACGAATAAATGTTTTTACCTATGAAAATAAAGTCAAAGTATCCTCGCTAGCGGCAAGTACAGACTGATGCTTGTAGGGGAAATTTCCCCTACAAAGCATCCTTTTTTCAATCATTTTCAATAACGCATTTCCTAACCGAATCCTTATGTACTAAAATTCCGGGTGTTTTTGAAAAATCGGTTGGTCCGATTTCCTGCATGAGTAAAGGTTTAAAAAATCAAATAAGCAGTTTGTGTTTTCTTATAGATCGTGGTCACGACTTTTCTCTAAACGATTTCCGATTTGGCCATGCGCTTTCATCTTAAATAGCCACCTGTATACTCTACTACTAATTACTTAAGTATTTCTAGATTCTTAACTGATACCTACCAAAAACAATATCTTACAATTACATGTTAACCTCCTCAGCTGCTAGAAAAAATTTACCCAAATGCCTGGCAAGTAGCAGAGCAGGTACCAAAATGAACCCAGTGATAACTTTAATTATAATTTTTGTCCTTGGAATACAATCAGAATTAATTATTTCACCCATTAGCATCCAGTTTGTTAATAAGTAGATAAATATAAATGTTTATAATAAAATTATCAGGCAGGTTATAGCCGCAAGGTTACCCACTAATCAACCATCCAACCATCTTGCGTTACGGCTGTGGTCTTAAGCATCCAGCAGGTACTAGGTGCCTAAAACCAGCGTGACCACTTAGAAATCTCAGATACATTTATTCAAATCAAGTTGACAGGTAATAAAGTATATTTTGCTTTAAAGTATTATCGTGTTACAAAACTTTTTGGAAAATACCCATGAATGAGTAATAAAGGGTTAGGTTCCCAAAAATGTATTGCCATTTGTGAAATTATCAAAACGACTAAATTCTACTAAGGCGTTTCGACCTACTAAATGATCATACTTTAGATTTATAATCTACTAAAAAAGTAGATATCAAACGTGGCCACACTGCCTAAGACTGCATGACCATAAGACCAAACCCTACCCAGTTTTTGATTTAAGTAAAAAATAATAATGCTGGACAATCCACACAGCGTAGGTACCTCCTAGGTGCCCCAAGACCACATGATCATAAGAACAAACGTAACCAGTTTTTTATTTAAGGAATAAATAATAATGCACACATAGGTGGGTACCTACTAGGTGCCTAAGACCACATGACCACAAGATCAAACCTACCCAGGTATACTACCTAAGTTACATAATTACACCATGGCAATCATACCCCATCGAAGTCAATATAATCTCAAATTACCTTCATAAACATAAAACTATGTTTAGTATAACAAAGTATTCAAATAGGTACATACATAAACCTACAATACAAGCTATTGAATACTTTATTGATATTCCTACAATACAAGCTATTGAATATTTTATTGATATTCAAATTGGTATTAAAATATTAGATTACCAGCGCGGATATTTTTTACAATAACCTGCCGAAACTTCTGCGAATAGCACAGGTAGGTATTGAAATAAAATGTTTTGATTATCTAGTAGAAACCTATCTTATATAAAATATAGGTACTTACTTATCAACGCATAAGGTTATAAAAACTTTCATTTTTCGTAATACATTTGTTTGCAAAGATTGATCCTTATCAGGAACAGGTTCAATAATACAGGGTGTCTTTTTGTGAAATCTCGCGGGTCGATTTCCGTCAAAAATATAGGTCGGTATATCGGTAAAAAAAATAAAAGGTAAAAAAAAAAATGCATTTATTATTTTCATATACATAACCGAGGGCATGACTCCTTCCACGAATTTCCTCTAACTCTCGTGGTTAATTATTTGGCCATCACCGCCCTTCTTTCTTTTTCACTTCTTCCACTAGTGGACAAAAAATTGAAGTGAAGAGAGTATCAATAACACCTTATTTCTTATTTGATAATGATAACTATGTTTACTCAGAGCCTCATTAAAGACCCGCATATCTGCAGCACATGACAAGTACCTAAGAGGCATAGAAGATAATATTGCTTGCAATCCCCGTAGGTTCTGGCAGCATGTATCTGGCCTCCGGTCAAAGGGTGGCTTTGAGCCTTCTGTCACGTACGAAGGTGAGACCATCAGTGGTGTGAGGGCTTCGGAGGCTTTTGCCAAGTTTTTTGCAATTGTTTTCCATCCTGAAGTGCCTACGCTGGATGCGGAAAGCATAAACAAACTTGACATAGCCCCATCCAGTAATCTGGTCAATATTACTAAATTTAATAGAAGAGAGGTGGCTCATGGTATAAGAAGTCTGAAAACTGGCGGAACCGTGGGGCCAGATAATATTCCAACGTGGTTTCTGAAGGTAGGTGCTAAATCATCTGTACAATCACTTTGTCATATTTTTAACCTTGCCCTAGCTACTGGTGTTTACCCGCCCCAATGGAAGCTAACTAGGGTGACACCCATCCCCAAGAGTAGCAATAAATCCCTCGTTGAGGAGTACAGGCCTATCGCTATACTTTCATGTCCTGCGAAAGTCTTTGAGCGTGTATTACACACGGAGATTTACAGACAAGTCAAACAATTTATCTGCAATGAGCAGCATGGATTTCGAAAAAGGAGGTTAGTCAATACCAATTTGTTGACAGCTGTTGACTACATATCTGGTAGAATGGATGGTGGAGCCCAGGTGGGTGTAATGTACTTTGATTTTCGTAAAGCCTTTGACAGAGTCAACAATGATGATACTACTCACAAAAATGAGTGCCATAGGTTTCACGCCTGGTTTGCTCAGGTTTATTGCTGACTACCTTCGAAATCGGCAACAGTTTGTGAGGCTAGGAGTATACGAGTCTGAGCCGTACCACACGCGCTCTGGGGTCGGTCAGGGATCCATACTTTGCCTTCTTCATTTTATTCTGATGATCAATGACATTCCATCGGTTGTACGGCACGCTAAATGTCACTTGTACGCTGATGACCTGAAGCTGTTCTTGGAAATAAAGTCCGAGGAAGACTGTCTGAACCTTCAAAGTGATGTGGGCGCGGTCTACGACTGGAGTGTAGCAAATAGAATGGAGTTCAATCCATCTAAATGCTGCACCATGACTTTCAGTCGCAAACGGAAACCTATCAGCTTCCACTATAGGCTCAACAATGACCTCATAACCAGGTGCACATTTATCAAAGACCTGGGTGTAACTTTTGATCAAAGGCTAACCTTCAATGAATACATCACCAGTGTGGCCAAGGAATCCTACCAGAGATTAGGCTTCGTACTTCGAAACTGTCGAGATTTTCAAAGTGACTATGTAATAAAATAAATTTTCAGTGCCCTAGTGCGCAGTAAGCTTGAAGCTAGTTCTTGTGTATGGCACCCACATGAAATCACCTATGCTCTTCTCTTAGAAAAGGTACACAAAGCTTTTCTGCGATTTCTGTATAAGCGTCGCTTCGGCTTTCTTGTATCCGACGAAGTTCCTCTTGGGCTGCCTCGGTTATAACAGTCTGGATGTCAGAAGAACATATGACCAAATAATAACCATGCTCAAGGTTCTCCGTGGCAGGGTTGACGCCCCGGATCTTAGTGATGGGCTAGTGCGGTTTTATGTCCCAGACAATTACCGTTGTAGTAGGAAGCACAGGGTCTTTGATGTGCCACATTGCCGAACAATCGCTCACGCTCAATCTCCTATACCACGTATTCTCTCATCTCTCAATGCTCTCATGGACTCTAACCCTGACTGTGATGTATTTGCGGATGCGTGGATAAGCCTGATGAAGGAATGCCTGACTCTGTGTGAGTTGGGAGCCTAATTAAAATGCTTTTATAAATTATACTGACTACAAATTTTTATTGTTATTATGAATAGTATGTTATTTTCTATTATCATTTAGTTTTTTGAAATTTCTGCTAATTGCTAATCATAACCGATCTACCTTTACATATAATTTTGAATCGAATTATAATGTAACCTGTGAATTAATTTCTGTACTAGTTCAATAAAATAAATAAAGTAGTATAAAATTTGACTCGTCTGAGTGCTTATTTTGTAAGCCTAAAGAAATAAAGTTATTGATTCTGATTCTTCTCAAAAAAACCACCTGTATAATAATAATGTACCTATGGGGCTAGATGATGCTGTGTGGATTGTCCAACATTATTATTATTATTTAAATAAAAATCTTTAACATACCTAGAAAAGAAAACCCACCTAACATCGGGAATGGAAATAAAAAAATAATGCTCCAAACTAAGCAGAGCTTGTGTTTGTTATGAGTCTGTCCAATTACTATAACTAATACATTTTATTACAATATTTAGTTATGATTTGAAATCTTCCAGAGTTATTGTTCGAGTTCAACCGGCGTTGTGTGGACAACCACGGAGGCAGCGTATGTAGGCTGGTCGCGCTGAACCAGCGGGCACTCTGCATCTATGAACCTGAGGATATTGAAGTAATTTAATTTTTATTTAACACTTTTACATAAAGGAACAAAAAAAAACAAATTCTTTCGAAAAAAAATCTAGTTATATCAAAACCCTATCACTAGCAACTACTTCTTTGCGGGTCCTCTAAATAGGAATTAAATCGGTCCTCTAACTGTGTGCTCTTAGAATCTATGCTCTAAATGTAATACTTATGTATATCACATTTGTTCCCCAACTTCTACAAATAAAGTGGCAACTGGACAGTGACGTGCGCAAGTGTCACTCTCGGAGGAGCAGACCTTGTTTTCCTGGATCATGCATGGGCACCCCAAAAATTGTGTATGGCCATTCCAGCCGATTTTGGCTACAGGGACTGTGTATCTACTCAGGCTTTTTAACTAAGACTCCCCGTATTTCGTACCCCGAATGGAATAAAGGAAAGACGAAGAAATATTTTTTTGAATTGTCCAGTGTAATTTATATATTTTATGCGTTTTTGAACGGAATCATAACATTCATAACCTATTAACCTAACCTGTTGGCCTAGGATCATGAAATTTAGTCTGTTGGACATTGCTGTATGTCGTCTTTCCAGGTAGTTTTATCTTCAGCTTCGATCAAGTTTCACGAAAAACCAATTATATACGACTTTTTACGTTCCTGGCTCGGAGAAGGACTCTTGACGAGTAGTGGTAAGATAACTATTATTGCTAAAGACTAACTAATACTATTTGAAAGTAAAAATTATGTCTCCCGTGTCTTTTTTACGCCTAAAAGATCGAAATGAAATATGGCAAGGATATATTATTATGTGTGCGTGATGGCATCCCGGGGAATGAGATAGGCTCCCTACTATCTAGGCTCTTTTAGTTCGTAATAGAGCGTTTTCAAAATTTAGTGTACCTACCATGTCCGAATTTACTATATGATTTATAATGTGACATTTTCGATGGTTTTTTGATAAGGATATTCTGAAGATGTATTGTAATTTATGATAAAATATTTTAGAGTAATCGATTTTACGAGAAATCATAGAATTAAACTGGCTCCGTGGAAAAAAATGACAGTTTTGCGACTATTTTGAAAGCTAAATATCGTAATATTTTTAAGAAACACAGAAATTAAATTAATTTTATGTAGATGTCGATAATAATATATTTTTTGTGAAATATGATAAAATTGCTTTTTTTTAGAAAATGTGAATTATGCTAGTTTTAAGTTCGGTTTTATGACAACTGATGTTACCTAGTAACCGTTACTTTTTCGATATAATGTATGTAAATTACGGTTAAGTAGTTTTACTGGGAAACTACATTGCTTTCGAAACTTATCTTACTATTTTAATTATTGAAAATGAATAATTTGTACCCCCGAATATTAAAAAAATATAAAAAATCTAAGAATTTTCTCGCCGTAAAACATAAATCGGGCAATCGCAAAACCGACGGTCCATTTTTGGGTGTGCTCACATGAAACAAAAATATATTTTTAATGTTTATTAATATTATACCTACTTGTTTCACAAATCAGCATAATATATTTAAACAACTAAAAAATTGTGAAAAGCGGTATTGCATGGAAATTAACCTTCTATAAAACAGACCACACACGACAGACGACAGAGATAAATAAAAAAAAAAATACCTTTAAAAACCCTAATGTTTTATGGTGTTGGTTTTTCGACTTCACTGGTCAGCCTGAGGTCACGGGCTAAAACATCGTAAAACTGACGTGACGCTCTCTCCCCTTATTAAGTATATTCTAAATTGTATTATAACGAAAACAATTAAATTACCAACATTTGTTATTTAACATATTATGTTTATATTATAATATTGTTTATCTTTTATATATTGGGAAAAGATATAAAAATACCTAAATCAGCAGATAATGTGTCTCAAATCTGACACAAGAAATCTTGACGATCGTGGCACGTGGAACAATATATGTATGTACGTCTTGTTTACTCAGTTTTGTATGACAACTAGTTTTTTTTATTGCATACGGCGGAGTCTGATGGTGCAGTTCACAAATAAAAAATCTAAATCTGTTATTTTACTAGCAGTTTTAGCCGTGACAAACCTGACATCTCCGGTCGGTACCACTTTTTACTTGTTTTTTTGTAAATGTTTTCGTGTTCGGCTGTGCATTTTGTTTAAATTATAACCGTAGTGCAGACGAAGGATGAGTCAGAATACTTTCAAACCGGACTCCAAAAAGAATAGCTTTCAAGATCTTGAAATTCGAGAAAAACACACTTCTTGCTGTTTAAAATTTACGAAAACTATTTTCAAATTTTCATAATTCTAGCAATTAATTTACAAGTTTAAGGTGTGTTTAATACTTTACAGATATTAAAGTATTCCCGAGGTATTTACTAGTTATACATTTTCAAACACGAGGGACAAGACAAGTTGGGTACACTTATTTTTGAATACGCTCAATAACGCGTGCGAAGCCGAGGGCGGAAACTCGTAATTTTTTAGGGATGAAAGGACCATCTTATACTTTTTTCCACTAGAGGAGCTGTTCGTATTATAGGCAACTGCACCTTTCTTCAAAAGCTTACCATTACTAAAAGTAAAATAATAATGGTTTATTGATAGTCAGAGGTCATAGAAAGATGATGTTGATGATACTTCCTAAAACTAATTTGCCTAACACTATTACGAATTTGTTATTGCCATTATTTTAAAACGGAATTTAAGACAAAGCGCTGAATAAACAGATCACGACTTGATCTATGGATGCATATAATATGTAAAAGCAAAACTAAACATTTCTAGAATGCCCGGCCCTGAGCGTTAGGTCATAATGAATATGGCCCTAAAAACCGATAAGAGTCCTTTATTCGTTTGGCACATTTGCTTTAAAATAAATAATCTAATTAACGCCTATTTCCCTGCTGTCGTGAACTACATACAGAGAGAAAAGTGATCTTTATGAAAAATATTTTCAGGATTAAAATGGAAGCATCGAAGAAAGCTCCTTACGCCAGCGTTCCACTTTAACATCCTGAAGAAATTCACACAAACGTTTCAAGAGCACGCTGAAGAGCTGATCGAGATGATTAAAAAAACGGGAGAGGAGAGTAGCCACGTTATCGACCTCAAACCTTTGATCACTAACGCAACCTTGAACATTATATGTGGTGAGTGAGCGTTTCGCTATCAAGCCTCAGCGTCACGACCCGCTAGCGTCTAAATCCCGTTTTATGATTACAGAAACATCGATGGGTATCTCAAACATCACAGAAATTGGTTCGAAATCGAACAAGTACTTCCAGGCTCTTCAAACCATAGCCAACTGTGTCGTTTACAGGACTACTAAATTGTTCTACTTTTCTGATTTGATTTTCAACCTATCCGAAACTTCAAAAATACAGAAAAAAGCATTAGAAAACTTACACAGCTTCACAGATGACGTCATCGAGAATCGAAGGAAATGTAGAGTTTCAACAGATGATGATGAAGATAATAGCGAGGGTGGGATTTATGGAAAAAAGCGTAAAACGGCGATGCTTGATATATTACTAGAAGAAGAAGATAAAGGGAAAATCGACGCACAGAGCATCAGGGAAGAAGTGGATACCTTTATATTTGAGGTATGGTGAGGAATATACATAGATCAGCTACAAACAATTGATAAAGATAAAGATAGCCCATAGAGGGCCCATGATGCACATACTGACTCAGATACCCACCGTCTGCAGAGGCAGCGCCCCTCGCGGTTGCATCGCTGAGTCTCAGCTGATGATCGTTTAAACAGTTGACCAGAATAAAGCCGAAATCGAAAATATGGCTTAAGAGGATGATGTCAGTGAATAGCGTTAGCAGAAGACCTTGGTAGTAGCTAATCCACAGCTGGATATATGCATTACGTGACTCCTAGCCGAGGTGGATAGAGCTTACAAATTGCGGGAGGCTTTTACCCAAATCGTTGATGCACTGCGTATCACGACTTACATAAACCATGAATTTGCAACGCCAGTAAAATAGATTAGGAACATAAGATTGATTCATTTAACTTGATAATTTCAGGGACACGATACCACATCGTCGACTCTACGATTCATGTTGATGAGAATTGCTAATGAGCCGATTATCCAAGTGAGTCATATGCCACGATCACCTACATAAGCCCCTAACATTAAAGTACTTGTAATTTTAAGTAAAACTGATCTCAAATTGTTAATTATTATATACAACCGGATTATATGCAACTGCATATCTGCATATGCATTTGCATATTTAGCCTATTTTCATTGGTTAATGCATTTTTTACGTAAAATCTTGCGGTGATGCATATATCTGCTATATTTGCAAAATTTTTGGGCAGGTTTGTTAATTATGATTGATTATGAACAAATGAAATATTACGATGTAAAGCTTAGTTACATACTGAAGGTTGGCGCGATCATCTTTTGATATTCATACACTGAAGGCCTACTTCAAGAAATTTACACTTACGAATTTTCGTTCTGTTTCGTTCGATCGGTCCTATGATCAAACGAAAACCAATTTTCCTACGAAGATTATATTTGCCTTTTCAGTTTGGAATTTAAAAAAATATATATTAATTCTATTTGATACTGAAATTTCGGTCCTTAGGATGATTTCTATATGTATTAAAAAGTCAGAGCCATAAAATTCGCCCGAAACCGGCCCTGTGAGTCACATTTAGTTTTGCAGCCATACTTCGTAACTGCAGATGACTAACTAACGTAAACTACGAACTAGATTAGGCTGCCAGTGATGACAAATTCGTACGTAACGTCCTATATAATGTAAAAGGTGTAAAAACGTCGCCGAAAATGATGGGTCATTTATTTATTTATTTATTACACCAACAGTATTAAGCTTCTAACAGGTGTTGATATGAGACGATTTCTAATAAACATATATACCTTTAAGAGGTGGACACAACATTCAAATGCATTGGTATTTACTAATAATTTGAGGCCGGAATATATCCCCTTGTCACATTTTTTGTACCTACCAATTTTTTGTATTCTTTGTTAGTTGTTTTGTAAAGTGTACAATAAAGCATTTTCCGTAGCAAGTACGTAGATAGATAGATAGAAAATGCTTTACAAAATAACTGACAAAGAGTACAAAAAATGTGACAATTGGCGGTCTTAACGCTTACGAGTAATCTCTATCAGACAACCGTACGTAGGTACTTGCTACAGAATTAAGACCTACATGGGCATCGCTGCCCAGACAGGCGGTAAATGTCGCTCGGTTTAGCGCGGTATCTCGCCTTTTATTTTTCAGTACGTCAGTCATCCCATAACACAAGCTGTGCTTAGCTTGGGACTGTGGATTTTATTTATTAGATTTTTGATAAAATTAGCTTATACAGATTATGTTATTTTAGAGCCGGATTTACGAAGAATTGACGAGTATATTTGGTGACTCAGACCGCGCCGCGACTATGGACGATCTTAATGAAATGAAATATCTGGAGCGGTGCATCAAAGAAGCCCTAAGATTGTACCCTGGCGTTCCTTACGTGGGCAGGATGCTGCGCGAAGAAACTGTATTGAGTAAGTGGAGTCAGACGGAGATATATTTTTGAACCATTTAGAAAATTTTGATGTTATTCCTCTGAGTTGCAAATTATAGTTTTCGTAGGAGCGAACGTCGGCCGTGTCGGTCGCTAAAATCGACCAGCCCGTGGATGTCGTAAGAGCCGACGGGAAGGTGCCAGAGGAAGGGCAGCATCTTCCTTCTGTGTATTATTAGCACCATCGTTCGAGAGACACGTTCAGCAGTGAACGTGTGATATAAACAAGTAGCGAACGTCAACTTTAATTATTTATTATATGTACATATACATATTGTATGTATAAGGTCAACGATAAAGATGATAACAAAAACTAAAAATCACCAAATTATGTATTTACCCAAATAATCCTGAACCATAGATTTCAAAACACGTATAGTATATATAGGTACATATTTTTTTATCGAGATTAATTATTGACGAGAGACATGTTGAACACCAGTCAGAGCAAGACACAACTTTGATGTCATGCCATCAAAAATGACACAATACATATGTAATGTAAAGGCACTTGAAAGGCACAGAGTAGACTTTTTTCTCTTGACATATTATGGTCATGCTGTATCATCAGATGTTCGTACATCGGTGACGTCATAGACAGACGGCACTAGTTTGTAGCGTTTTAGAGAGAAATTTAAATTGCATTTGTATAAAAGCTCAATTTCCCTTCAAAACCCATTTGCAGAAAAACTATTTATATTGTATTCATCATGCCTATCATTATATCTTTAAATTGATTACAGACGGGTACACGATACCAGCGGACACTATCTGTTCCATCCACATATTCCAAATCCATCGGCTAGAGAAGCTGTTCCCGAATCCTGAAGTATTCGACCCTGACCGGTTCCTGCCTGAAAACGTCGCGAAGCGGCATCCCTACGCTTACATACCTTTCAGCGCCGGACCGAGGAACTGTATCGGTAAGATTATAAGTTACTAGGATAGGGATAAAAATTGCCTATATGTTGTTCCTGGTCTCAAACTATACCCATACCTAGTATAGTATTATAAAATCTGTGCCGATACCTTTCAGTCCAATCAGTTCAGTAGTTTTTGCGTGAGAGGAACCATCCATTCTTACAAACATTCATTTTTTTAATATGAATAAGATAGTAGGATAATTCACGAACAATTGATCTACAAATAATAACGTAAATTGATTGATTGTTTGAAAATACTAAAAACCGACTTTTTACTGATTTTACGTTTTGCGGGACAAATATTAATCCCTTGAGTATACTTTAATAATAATATCTTTTATACTTTGATATCTTTTATGGGCCCACCTGGGAATTATTCTCTATACAATAGCAAAAAAAAAAAAAAATCGGTCCATAATTGACGGAGAAATCTTCAAACATACATAAAAAACATACAGCCGAACATATGTAGAACCTTCTCCTTTTTTCGAAGGCGATTAAAAAAGCCTGAATTATAGCGTATATGGTTAGGTTGGGGCTTAAGGCACTGAAAGTGTTAACAATCATTGTATCGTAGTGGGTGAATATACACCTGAGACGCAGAATGACTAGCAGAAAGTTGACGGTTCGATCCCACCGCTTGACAAATGTTTGATTAGTGCTTTCTATGTGTATTATACAAAAGGTACTGGACAGTTCTGTCAGTCTTCTGATGGTTCCCATGGACGGTTACAACTTCTACAACAGTTACAAATCCACAACACCACTGTTTACTTTAAACAACATTATTATTATGGTGCTTTAATTACATTTTACTTATATTTTATATCATTTGTTTACAGGACAAAAGTTTGCCATGTTGGAAATGAAGACAGTTGTATCTGGCATCCTGAGGAAGTTTCACCTGGATCCGGTGACAAGACCTGGAGACATCGTGTTTGTGTCAGACCTAGTTCTGCAGGCTAAGCATCCGATATATGTTAGGTTTATTGAGAGAAATGTACAATGTAAATGAGATATTGCCAGAAAATTACTACTGAATATGTACATAATAAATAGTATCACGAAGTAGTTATTTACATTTGAAGCAGTTGAGCTGACTGCAAACTGTTGTAAACAATCTAGAGTTAACCCAACAGATCTAAATCAATAGCTAACGGAGTGGTTTTATTCTCATTGTCAATAGCTATGAGTGATCCAAATCCATACCTACCGGACTTTCTGCCATATCCGACATTTTTCTTAAGGGGTTTGAAGATTTTTGTATGTGGCCCTAAGGCTGCTTTTCCATCAGAGATCTGCTTTGCTACGTTGCTATGGATGTTTGATTTCTACCAATCAAATTCATCGGTACATATGTATAGCTTAGCACTGGTGGAAACGGGTTCAACTAATTGTAAGTTTTTTATATGGATGGATGCGTGCTAGTGAGAGCTACTACAGTACACAGCACGCATCCGTACTATGGGTGCGTGCTATGGATGGTCGCACACATCTTCCTCGCCCTGCTACTTGACAGGAAACGGTCACATACATATGTAGTTTCGTAGCTTAGCTTTCACATTCTCGCAGCATAGATGCATAGCACATTTCTGGTGGAAAAACAGCCTTACATCGGCTACCACACTGCTTTTTTTTCAAATCGCTCTGCAAAACGTAAGTTATATATTCTCATTATCTCACCTGATGGAAAGTGACTTGTACCAATAAAGTTCTCTAACATAATGTCCTAAAGTGTGAGGTTGCTAACTTATTTTACAATTTTAAATACCTGTGGTGTAGTGGGGCGTTGCGATCTGCGACCGATGACGAGATGTCAGATGTACCAATTTCTTGTTTCCAGTTTTTAATTCCCGTACCAAGTCAACTCGATCTTGGTACGCAAATGTACCAAGATTGGCCGTTGACCGACAAAAATACACCGATACAGACTAACCGACCGATCATTATTTTGAAGTTTATGATTATGACACTCCATACCAGGTAGATTCTAAAAGGAACCTTTTAGGTGTTTTTTAGCTCAGCAAGGTTCCTTCTGGGTTCCACGCCACAAAAGGTTTCTTTTAGGTGATTTTTCAGAAGGACCTATATATACAAAATCTTTTCTATTTTACAAAAACATGTGTTTCTCTTTCGCATTTATAAATACCACAATAAAAATATACTGCTTACTCGCTCATACAATGGTATCTTCCTCCAGTTCGGTTGTTAGCAATTTCCGTGCATTTCCGGTTTCGGCCACTGAGTGATTAATGTTTTGTATTGAAGTATATTGTCCCCATATTTTGTGTTAATTGACCAAAACAACATAAAATTGTTATTAGCTCATTATATTGCTGAACATGCCTCACCAATTTAAAAAAAACCTGCTGCTGTCTCCACTCGCCGTTATTTATTTTGTATTTCCTAACAATTTTCTCAACTACCGCAAATTTTCAAAAATGTAGCGCTCACTCCGCTCGCTGTTTCATACTCTTCTTAACTAGTTTGTGACCACGGGAAATAGTAACGAAAATTTCGGCGGCTCCCTCCGCTCGCCGTTGTATGTGCTTTTGCGTTGTCTGGTTGCTAACGACCGACCCCACCAAATTCCAAAATAATCATCCGATTGGCGTTTCAATGCCAGAGGGTGCTCACAAGCTGGAAGCGCCCCGCAGGCGTACTAGTTTTTCGTGTTCTGTATCAAATTTTAGCCAGCTCGGTACAAGGATTTCTGAGTGGCCGTCTGACATCCCTGTCTGCGACTCTATAACTTCTGCAACTCGCATATTTTGCTTTAGATGTTTTGTTTGCTTCTGTATAATTTTGACTGTTTTTTAATTAATTCTTTTAAATAATTTTGGTATCGTTTGTTGATGATTTTGTTCCTTTAACCATCCAAATAATAGGTTGGTCCGTGATCATGGCGCATGTAACTGTGCCGAAATATTGGAGAACCCAAAACTCAAATCATGGTAAATATCCCGTTAGTAATTTTAGTGTTGCAAATAATAGGTATTATAGGTACTGGCCTCTGAACAACAACGGGTTTACTCGCATAGAATTTCGATTAAAATAAGGTTTGTGTATTTAATGGCCTATATCTATGGGTACACTAAAAGCGTACCGTGTAGGAACATAAAAAACATGGCTAATAGTTTGTTTAAACACTTAACCTTTTATTTCCACAAAGATCCAAATATTGTATCGCTATAATCTCATTTAGCTCAATGGTATGTTATCTTAAACTAAGTACATAATCTTTATCAAGCAGGAGCTTGATCACAGACCTGCTACCGAAAAGAGAAATAATCTTTGCCGTAAATGAGATCAATCTAATTTTGTCGTGAATGAAAATCAAATTAAATAATGCTGGATAATTCACACGGCATCATCCAGCCCCAAGCTAAGCAAAGGTTGTGTTATGGGTATTACATATATAAATAAACTAGCTGACCCGCCAAACGTGTTTTGCCTTCAACCCTTATCACTTAGGGGTATAGAAAATAGATAGTAGCCGATTCTCAGACCTACTGAATACGCATATAAAATTTGGTAAAAATCGGTAAAGCCGTTTCGGAGGAGTATGGTAACTAACATTGTGACATGGAAATTTTATATATAAGATAAAGCTATAAATGTATCGAAAAGGTGTCATATTTAAATACAAGCTTCCGTACGTAACTTTGCACACATTTATTCGGGATGCAAAACAATAGTTCGGCGGCTTTTTTATCCTGAAAAGCGGCTATTATTATTATTTTTTTGACTTGGTTCCTCTACCCCCAGTTACCATATGGCTCACGGTGTGTCGATCACACTGTCTAGTAGATCTACATCTATGTAAAGTTTCAGCTCAATCCGTTCAGTTATTTTGGCATGAAGAAGTAACAAACATCCTAACATTTTGGACATGTCTTGAACATCCAAACTTCTATACATCCAAACTTTCGTATTATTAATTAGTAGGATATTAGTCAGATTTTTCACGATAGCTTGGTGTAGTTATATTTGAAATCTATAGTTATTTATATCCTACTAAATGTCAAAGTTTGTATGGATGTATGGATATTTCTTACTCTTTCACGCAAAAACTACTGAACCAATTAGGCTGAAATTTGGTATTGTTATAGTTTGGATTTGGATAATAAATAGCCTATTAACATAAAGACAATTTTTTATCCCAATAAAACGTGGGCGAAGGCGCAGTCAGCAGCTAGTTGTATAATAGGTAACGTACTTTCCTCGACCTGCCTTTTCACTTACTAAATAATAAGTATACGTTCGAATAATATTCTTGAACTTCAGCCATTCTGCGGTTATCATTCATCATACCATTGTTGTTATTGCTTCTTGATCAAACCTTTTGAGTTGTCTGTTCCATAATACCTGCAAAAGAGAAATCTTGGGAGCCTCTTATGAACAATACATTAGTTAGTTCTGAGTAGATAAAATCTTTACCTTCAAAGCCTTCCGGAACTTTGTGGACATCAGGCTGAATAGAAGCGGATTAAGCACCGAGCTGAACCAGCTGTTTAGTCCAGCAAGTGTGTACAAGACGGTCCACCACTACAACAAAAAAAAACGTAGGTAACAAGAGATTTGATATTATAAATGCGAAAGTGTGTTTGTCCTTCCTCCATGTCCTAACTAAGCAACCAATCGACTTGATTTTTGGCATAGTTGTAAGGATGGAGAGTAACATAGGCATACTTTTTTCCTGGTAAAACATCAAATTCTCATGGGAGATTTACGGGAAAAACCTTTTTATCCCCCTAGAAATTTAAAATTCCAATTGAACGCGGGTGAAACTGCGGGGTACAGATAGTAATAAATAAATAAAGAATACTGGACCATCCACACAGCCTCTTCTAGCGCCACGCTAAGGTAAGAGCTTCTGTTATGGGTACCTACAAGATGACTGATATCAATACTACTATAATAAATTCGAAAGTAACTTTGTAAGTATGTTACCTTTCATGCCTAAACGGCTGAACGGATCTTAATTAAATTTGGCTGGGAGGTAAATAGTATCCCGCTTTTCATTTACCTAACCTATGCAACTGCTAGTACTTCAAACAATACTTCGAAAGAGTATGGCATTTAAAATTGCATACTTATACGAATACCACCCATATAACCCTACTATTAGGCTAGCTTGGGGTCTACGAGCGTAGCCTTTGGTCTATGCGCTTAGCTTGGATCTGAAAGCCTAGCTTATATTGCTAAGCCAACCGTAGCTTGGGGTCTACGAGCGTAGCATTGGGTCTACGCGCTTAGCTTGGATCTGAAAGCCTAGCTTGTCTTGCTAAGCCGACCGTAGCTTGGGTTCTACGAGCGTAGCATTGGGTCTACGAGCGCTGCGTTGGGCCAACAACATTAAACGTCTAGTCTGTTAGTTATGGGTTTGTTCGAGGAAAGGATTGTAGTTTATATAATAAATAATTATCATCTTTAAGCACGTCACTCACTTCATCTAAGGCCACAATCTGTTTCACGTCCAGAGTGAATATGATGAGCCGTACGGTGAAGAACGGTAGCCAGCAGACGAGGAACGACAGCGTCAGTGCTACTGAACAACAAAGTAGAACTTTACAAATAGGGTATTGAGGGTTGTTAATTTTGTTAAAAACTTACGATGGCCTTTCTATTTGAACCCAGCAAACGGATTGTAAATAGACGTAAATATTTGGGTTCGTTATCCGCAACCTCCCTTCTTGCACTGTTGGGTATAGGTCTCCAAACTCTTGTGTATTTACAAAATAATTAATAATACTTAGTAACCTTAAAGTTAATAGCAGAAGTGTTCCTAGAGTAAGTTTTGTTAAATAAAACCGGCCAAGTTGAAGTCGACTCGCACAAGGCGGGTTTCGTACCATCGTACAGAACTATTTCGCAAAAGGAGCACTAAACTAAACAAAGTATTTTTTTTAATCTAAAAAAAAGCCCACTTTACGCAATCACCCATGCAAGTACTGCTGGACAGACAGCGTAGGCTTAGTAATAGTGTCCCGTTTTCACCTTATGGCAATGGAACCCTAGAAAAGCCTGTGAAAGACTGGCTAGCAGGACTTTATTTAATCTCATTTCAAATCGTTCTTACCAACGAGCTTGTTGACTTTGCGCCGGTTGTCCCTGTGGTTAAATACTTTGTCCCGGCCGCTCGCCCGCTGCATGCTGCTCACTCTACACGCGATCATGGTGTACACAAACACCATCGTCACCAGCGGTATCACAAAGATCACTAGAGCCAATACTCCGTTCACTATTCGAGCTTGACGCGTAGGCACGAGGTAACAAATATTACCCTTCGCAGTCTTCGTGAGGCTGATCGTCCAGAAATCCAGCACAGACAGGAGGATCGCCACCACCCAAATAATACCGATGTTTTTCCCCACTCTGCGCCACACTGGCTTCGATTTCAGCAGAAGGGGGTGGCAGATTGCTATGTACCGCTCCACGGCCAGTGCAGTCATTACCAGCACGCCCTGGTTCCACAGCGTTACGACCAATATGTAATGAATTTTACACGTCAGCTCATCAAACATATAAATTAAGAAATTTTTAGATCTAAAATGTTCATTGATTTCTATGACGATCGCGAGAGAGACAACCATGTCTGACACCGCGAGATTGAAGAGATAGTAGTTGGTGGCGGTGTGCATACTGCGGTCGGTGTAGATGACGACGCAAGTCAGGAGATTGCCCACCATGCTGACGACGAACACTACAATTATAATGAACAAGTATGTAATTTTTACCCAATAATATTCTTCAACTAGTAATTTCTCGTTAAACTCGGCCCAGAGTTGCAAGTTTTCTGTGTCGTTGACCATTTTTAAATGGTAGTGAATATTTTTAAGGCCACTCCAGGTGCTTTTCTATTAAAATTGGAGCCAATAATGAGTCAACGTTTATGTGCAGAGGAGCGGTGTTTGTCCACTTAATATTAGTGGAGTAATATCAGCTTACCTACGTAACGCACAAACATAGCTGTTTGTTTGCTTAATTTATGGAAAGATTAATTAGACGGTGCAAGTTAGAGTATGAAGATACGTATTGTAATTACAAATATGACTAGGGACTATATTGGTACATTCGTGAACAAGGAGCACACATCGAAACTCGCCAGCATCAATCTATTCTATCGTTTTGCAGCGAGATATTTGAGCTGCGTAACAATAATGTTGGACAATCCACACAGCATCATCTAGCCCCAAGTTAAGCAGAGCTTGTGATATGGGTGCTAGATGACTGATATACATAGTACAATACATGTATACCTAGATATTTTTATCATACATAGAAAATACCCGGCACACCCGGAACAAATATTTGCAGATCGTACAAACATTTGTCCCCAGGCGGGAATCGAACGCGCAATCTCCTGCGTCGCAGGTGGATCTTCGCCTGCCGCCCCACATCAAGTATTTGACATCCGTACGCTGGCTGTCTGTAATAGGTTCGCTATGTACCTATAATGCTGTTTAAACCAATTTTGAAAAAAGGAAGTGGTTCTATTTTCGGCAGTATTTATGTTCATCGAGCTCACTGCGAGTGCGCAAAGCTCGCTGCGAATGCGCAAGGAGCTCGCTGCGAGTTCATAACGAGCGCGTGCCAAACTCGCCACGAATACATCGCGGGCGCGCAGCGGCAAACCACTTCCCAAACAAAACACGGCGAGCTCACTGCAAGGCCGCGGCGTCTTCGCGGTGGCGTGGGCGTGTTCGCCGCGCGTTCACTGACTTGCGGTGAGCTCGCTGCGCACTCGTCTCAGCTTGGCCTCGTTGCAAACAACTAGTCATGGTATAAGAAAACAAGGTATGCTCTTCCGAGACACCAATGGTCACGTGGGTGTTTCCAGCTTACGTCATCATCGCCATCGGCGAATGAGAAGACGGATCTGTTTCCTTGTGTTACCAGTAGCGTAAAATCGTAACTCCGCGAATTCCTGTATGAATCTGATAAAACTACATATGTGGTTATTATTTATCACATTAACTCGTGTAGGTATAACTAACGCTGTTTTGACTGATCTAACCAGCATAATTGACGATTCACATTTTTTTATTGATTTTTCAATTGACCTATCATCATCAGCCCGTACACGTCCACTGCTGAATATAGGCCTCCCCCAAACGATGCCACGAATAGCGGTCCTGAGCCACCTCCATCCAACGACTCCCTGCGACCGCTACGATGTCGTCGGTCCATCGAGTGGGAGGTCTTCCCACACTCCGTTTCGCATTGCATCGCGGTCGCCACTCGAGAACCTTTACTCCCCAACGGTTATCGGTTCTACGAGCTATATGGCCTGCCCATCGCCACTTCAGCCTGCTGATTCTGAGAGCTATGTCGGTAACTTTGGTTCTTCTACGAATTTCCGTATTCCGGACTCTATCGCGCAGAGAAACTCCGAGCATAGTTCTCTCCATAGCTCGCTGGATGACTTTGAGCTTATGCACAAGGCCTATAGTGAGCGATCACGTCTCGGATCCGTAACATTCTTTCAGATAGGCAATACGCGTACCGACCGGGCCGAGCCACCACGGATCTGATGCGGGAGGTGGTGTGGCGCGTGTTGAGCGCGCGCGAAGCTGGCTTGCGCGTGGCTGTGCTATGCTGCGACCTATCGCGCGCGTTCGACACTGCCGACCACTCCCTTGTCTCTAATAAGCTGCAGTTTTATGGCATCCGAGACCCTGCGGTGTCTTTAATGGCATCGTTTTTAGCCAAGCGCACTCAAGCCGTGGTTGGCGATGAGGGTCGAGCGATGTCTTCGGAATTGAAAAATATCATGGGAGTTCCGCAGGGGTCGTGCTTATCGAACACCCTGTTTAGCTTGCTACTTAACGATCTACCCGCTGCAGTCCGGGGCGCGGAAATCTAAATGTATGCAGACGACGTAGCGGCTGTGGTGACCGCGCCCACGGACAGCCAGTTGGAGAGCGGGCTAAACTCGGTGGTCGAACAGTTGGAGGTATGGTTCAGGCAAAACGGCCTCGCACTGAACAGAGACAAGACTTGCTTGCCAGCCAGCGATGCTGAGCGGGCCTTCGTGATGCAGAAGAAGGCTGTACGAGCCATAGTGGGCATCCCGAACGATGAGTCATGCAGATAACACTTCAAGGAACTGGGCATCATGACTCTACATGCTGAACAAATATACCAAGTAGCCTTGTTCACGCACCTAAATTTGCACCTATTCCAGCGCCGAGGGGTTAACGCAGTACGCGCTCTCCGCAGCGATAAAGACCAGCACAGGCTGGTAACGCCAACACATAGGCTACACAAGTCGAAGAGATCGGTATTCATCTCGGGCCCGGCAGTCTACAATAGACTACCAGATAGTATCCGTAATGCAGCTTCAACCGCAGCGTTTAAGGGTCGTTTGAAGACATGGTTGTTAGAGAGGGTTTTCTACAGCATGGGTGAATTCCTCGAATTACCCGAACTGTAGAACCCCCTACCAAATAATCAGCCATTAGGTACATATATATAAGTATAGTTAATATTTAGATAAGTATTATAATATTTCACAATATGAATCATAAATAATATAAATTTTCTAATTATAATGTATTATAATTATGAATTCAACAATGGACGTGTAAAATTGTATTTTTATTAATAAATTCTTGTAAGTCATCACTGGTAACACACATTGGTTAAAGACTTTCGTCTTGAGGCTCTGCGGTATCTGTGACGAGAAGATATTGCAAAGGTTCCCGAACGCTGCCCATCCGAGTTGGATTCGTCGGCTGACCTCTTTATCGAAGTTGGGTTTACCTAGTTGGACCATAATTGGATTTGTCGGCTGACTTCTATATCGAAGTTGGATTTACCTAGTTGGAACATAATGATCAACAACTTCGATAACATCTTTCCCCACATAGACCGGTCAGTGTGCGACATGGGCATTACACATGATATTTGTCTTACCGATGTTCATTTTAAGACCCATTTGTCGGGAAACGGTGTTGAGGTCTCTGAGCATCCTGCTAAGGTCTTCCAGCGATTCTGCCATAATGACTATATCGTCGGCAAAACGAAGGTGAGTGATGTAATCGCCATTGATATTGATGCCACATCCGTCCCAGTCCACAAGCTTAAAAATATCCTCCAATGCAGATGTGAACAGTTTCGGAGAAATGACGTCTCCCGGTCTCACCCCTTTTTGCAGTGGGATCGGATTTGCGCTTTGGTCCTGGAGACGAATTGACATAGTGGCCTTGCCGTACAAACACTTCAACACTTGGATATACCGGTAGTCGACTTGGCACCGCTGGAGAGACTGCAGGACTGCCCAGGTTTCGACTGAATCAAAGGCTTTCTCGTAGTCCACAAACGCTAGACATAACGGCCGATTATACTCTTTTGTTTTCTGTATAATCTGCCGGAGTTTATGTATGTGGTCTACGGTATTAAAGCCTTTTCGGAACCCGGCTTGTTCGGGCGGCTGGAAGTCGTCAAACCTTCGAGCGAGACGGTTGGTGATTACTCTCGAAAGCAGCTTATAAACGTGGCTCAGCAGTGAGATGGATCTATAGTTCTTTAGAAGGGCTTTGTTACCCTTCTTATGGAACAGTACCACCACACTTCTGTTCCACGCCTCTGGCGTTTGTCCCTCGAGAATTACGGAGTTGAATAGCCTCTGAAGGACCTGTAAGTACTGGTGATCCACCCGCTTTCAGAAGCTCTGTCGTTATTCCGTCATCCCCGGGTGCCTTGTTGTTTTAAAGCTGTTTGAGAGCTGTCCTTATCTCGTAAAGGCTGACGTCCGGGATATCTTTGGTATAGGGTCGGGTTAAACGGGCTCTTGCATCGCCTGCCGTGCTATTTGCAGGGCATTGCGATGAGGTGTACAGCTGTTCTGTCAGTGTAAAGAGATCCGATACACCGTACAGAAAATCCGCTGTCGAACACCAATAACATAAAATTTCAAATCTTTGTTTACTAGTTCATTGGTTTATTTGGTTGGTGCATTCGTTACTTGTTATGTGACCGATTGGATGCCTTCCCATTTGGTGATACAATTTTTGTTTCTTAGAATTTGAGTAAAAGATTTGTAAATCGTGCAGTGACATGCAATGTAAACTTACCTATTTGGGGGGTTACCAATTAATGCTTCTGTCTGTACGTAAGACCAGATATCGTCCACTTTTGGACAAAATCCCATCAACGTCAATCAGCTTGTTTATTATTTATTCATTGAGTATTAATAAACAACGATATTATATAGGTTTCAACGATAACTAATGACTAAATACGAGTTTTAATAAACCCTCTTAGCATAATATTTCAAGTGATTTTCCTATCAGAATATGGTGGACGAAAACTAGGCAATAGAGGGTCGAAAACTGGATTTTTTGGACGAGAACTGGTAAAATCGGGTTTTTCGGATTAAAATATTTATTAGAAATAAACTGTTTAATTTATCAAGAAAGTCTTTTGGCTTCGTCAAAATAGAGTATATTAGTCATGTGGTGAAATCAGTTTTATTCCGAAAAGCTTACAAAAATATAACTTCGATATTTGATCTGATAACTCCACTAATAGAACCCCAACTGGCGCACTTACCCGACATCAACCTTTATGAATGTAGGTACAACTGAACAGACAAAGGAACTCAATCTGGCCATGGATCTCACAAGCCAGGTGAGTCTGGAGGGCAGGATTCTGGAGGGCTTCTGCTGCTGTTGTGGTCCTGACTTGGTTGGTGACAACTCTAGTCCGGACAGTACTGTCTCAACTGTATCCCATCTGGATCTTAGTTCTTCATGCTCAGGTCCAAAACGATAATGTACTGCGATGAAATTGGAAGAAATATGGGCCAGTTTTTAAACATGAATATGGACCACTTTAAATAATTGCTTACCTAACTGCAATCTCCATGACATTATGCATACAATTGATACTGAAAGATTTTAAATTACCTCAAACTTGATAATATTACTTGGAAATAGGGGTAATGTGAACAAATCAGACTTAATTAAATATATGGACAAATTATCTTCACTAAAATTTACCCAAATTGTAATGTTCTCATCCCCCTACAGCGACATCTTGCCAAATATGGAATATAATATTAGCTATAAGCTACTGGTAAATATGGCATTGCATACTATTTCATGCCATAACAATGTGCATGTGATTGACACTATCCCCCTTATTCATAATGGTCTGCTAAATTAAAACAGCTACTAAGCATTGTTATTTCTCACTCTGACTTATGTCAATAGAAGAAGAATGAGAATTAGCAATGCTCTAAGTTAGCAGACTATTATGAATAAGGGGGTAACAGTTACAGTATTGTTAGCAAAAAATATGACTAAGGCTCCGCGCAAACGAGCCACCGACCACAGCCACTGGTGGCCAGCGATAGACACTTAACATACTTTTTCATATATTTTGTATAGACGCGCCGCATAGGTGTAGCCGGTGGCGGCTACTCGCTTCTGACACTGTTACAAATGCGGTGGTAGCGCGCGACAGCCACCGGTGGCTGTGATCATTTGCGCGGAGCCTAAAACAGGTAATTACTACCTTTCAAATTATTACAAAAAACAAATAGCTGTTTCGCTATCCTATTATTTTAATATAACAGACAAATATTTGGCTAAACAAGATGCTTCTTTTGAGCATTGAAATAAACTTACAACACAGTCCTTGGAAGTTCTTCCAAGCCATTTAAATTAGTTAAAAAGACAATAGAGGACGTCTCTAGCCTACACTGTCAAATAATATAAGTCACATAAAAAGTCAAACAAACCAAAAGTGTAAAACAAATGCAAAGTTTACTAACTTGGTGCATCAAAATATTCAAGGATTAAAAAGTTAATTATTAGAGTTGGAATTGTACATGAACTCTTTTAATATTAACATCATCTGCTTAACAGAACACAGGCTGAAAAGCTATGAGCTCATGTTCAATTTCAGTAACCACCACTTATCCGTTGAAGGCCACATTGAAGTAGCATGTGTTGAGTTGGAGCAAAGTATTGTAGTAAGCGTATACAGCTAACCATCAGCTTCTTTTGAAATATTTGAAAAAAATATGGATGATACCTATCTTATTTAAATTATCAAAATCAAATAAAAATAGCATGGTATGTGGAGACTTTAATATTGATCTTTTAGAAGTCTACTCCCTTATTAGTAGATTAACTATTAAATCTTATAATTTAAAGCCACTATTTATTGAACCTACTAGAATAACTGAAATCTCAGCAAAATGTATAAATAATATATTTGTTTGCCTAAATAATAAAATTGTTAATAAATTTTTTATAAGAAATTTAAAATCAGAGCACTTAGGTCAACTGATTAAATTAGAAATTCAAGTAAAAAAGAATAACCGTAAAAAGAGATTCTCTTTTTAGAGAACAACATACATACCTGTGGTCACACAAGTCGATTTGAACGGTTGAAATTGGATTGGGGTTGTAAACGTTCACCGTTAATTACTCTTATAACTACCCAAATGAGTCCTATTGCAGTTTTTTTAACAAATTCACCAATGCATTCAATTCAATAATCACACCCAAATCGACCATAGTCTCAGAAAAACGTACTACAAAATAACAGGCTAAAGGTTTCTTCGTCGCTTCTTTACTTTAGTCTACACACCAAAGCGACCGAAATCAAAATATCACTTTATTTCCGTATCAGTGTTTAATTTTAACAATTTGACCTCTTCTAAGTGTACATCTATAGTATTCACGAAAATAAAGAAATTTTGACTTTTGAGTTTTAAATATTATAAATGCAAAAGTTTATATGGATTAGGTAGATAAGTAGTAGGTATGTACGATTTATGTACTTTGGTAATTATGTTCGTTACTTCTTCACGCCAAAACTACTGAACGGATCGAGCTGAAATTTTGCATAGTAATGTTTTGGTCAAGACCACATATCACTTAGGATTTTTTATCCATATCCATAAATCAGTTCCTATAATGTTCCTATAAGATAGAAATAACCCTTAAACGCTTCCATAGAAACAACGCGTGCAAAGCCACAGGCAGAAACTAGTTTATTATTATAACTTATCGTATAAAGTTACGAGTAATGACAATGTTTTACCAGTTTGACTTACGTTGACGGTTAGAGCCATGGCTTATACATTCTTTAATATATTTATTACCATCACGCTTATAGTTTTAGGCATATTTGTTGCGTATCATAGATGGAGTATAAAAAATTGCGTATCACAAGAATGTATGACAGGCAAAGTGGTGATAGTAACAGGAGCCAACGCCGGTATCGGTTTCCACACATCTATGGACCTAGGCAGGAGAGGCGCTCGCGTGATACTAGCTTGCAGAGATGCGGCACGAGGCACTGCCGCCCAGAAAGCTATCACAACAAGCACCGGGAACTCTGACGTCGAGTACAAACACCTGGATCTATCATCATTAAAGTCCGTTCGCCAGTTCGCTACCAACATCCTCGACACTGAAGACAAGCTGCACGTTTTGGTGAACAACGCAGGCGTGTACGGCTTCGCTCACTGCTACACCGAAGATGACATCATAGAAACCATGCAGGTCAACTATTACGGACACTTCCTTCTTACCCTTCTATTGCTTCCATTACTGAAAAAGTCGCAACCTAGCAGGATTATAAATCTCAGTTCGATATTACATTTCTTCGGTCGATTTGACCCGGACACCGTTAACTCTGTGGGGTGGATCTACTCGTATATGGACACAATGGCGTACTGTAATAGTAAATACTGTATGCTAATGTTCACGATCGAGTTGTCGAAGAGATTGGATGGTTCAGGAGTGGTGGCGAACGCGGTGCATCCAGGAGTGATCATGACAGGGATAACAACCCATATACCGCGGTTCTTTCGCTTTTTCTTCTGGTGCTGGTCGCTCATGTACAGTCGGACCGCCGAGCAAGGTGCTCAGACCGTGCTCCACCTGGCTGTAGCGAAAGAATGTGAGAAAGTCACAGGGAAATACTTCGTCGACTGTTGCAGTCGGTATAAATCCAGGAGGGCGACGAATCAACGTCAAGCTATGGAATTGTGGGAATTTTCTACTGCTATGGTTGGATTCCAGCAAGCAAGTAAAAAAGCAAACAAAAAACAATACGTGTGCAAGTAGTGAATCAGATATTATACTTCAGCAAAGTTAGCTAGTCTGTACCAACGTACCTACTTGACCTGAATCAAGACAAGCTTATTCTACCTTCGAGTACCCTTGCACAATTTAGCAAAGGCACAGATTAGGTAATTGGCCTAACTCACGATTGGTATAAATATCTATAACAAAATACCGAGCTCCATAAAAGATCTTAAAAAAGATTCGGTCTTTCGTAATAAACACAAAGAATACCTTATTTCTAAATGTTACTGCATTTAGAAATAAGGTTGACGAATTTCAAAATGTTAAATTTCATCTGTAACTATTTGACTGCCTGAGTAAAAATTTACATAGTAGGTACTACGGTACGTTAACGGTACGTCAAATTGGGCAACCTACCCAATTCTCTATTCGGTAGTGTGTATGTTTTTATGTATGTTCGTCAAATATGGACCGATTTTGATTCTTCGCTATTGTAAAGGGCATAACTGGCTAAGTATGGGTAAGTCCCCACGCGGATTCGTCCCAAATATTGACCAAATGTTGCGTGCCTTATATGTATTTACTACATTTTTTTTTTTTGAGTTAGTTTTAAAATCGGTATTGTAAATCCTGAGAAAAAATTTACACTGAAAATACTAGTGCTATTTTTATCTTTGTTCCTAGTGCAGCTACAAGGTTGAAAGGAGTGAGACTGTAACCCATCAGACGCAAAATTTGGTCAAAATTTGGAACGAATTCGGGTGGGGGCTGCTGACCCATACTTAGCCGGCTATGCCCTTACAATAGCGATGAATTTTCAAAATCGGTCCATATTTGACAAACTTACACAAAAAACATACACTGCTGAACATAGAAATTCACCATTCTCCCTCACTCCTCAACATTAGTCATCATATCAGCCCATACACGTCCACTGCTGGACATAGGCCTCCCCCTAACGACGCCACAAATACATCAACATTAGTAGGATCAAAAAAATCAATCTTTGTAATTGTGCCAACATTTATTAAAAATTAATATGTAAGTAGGTATAGTATTGAATCTTATAAAATATGTACAATTAATGGTAATACAATTAAAACTTAATGCACTAACACAAATCTCTCAATCAGTCGGATAGCAATTTATTAAAAACCTATTATAGTAAAAACCTCAGCTACTGCAACTACATATAATACCTTGAAACAATCAGTTGCAGTAACCATTTTAGCAATAAAATAAGGTAGATAGGTATAATATGCATCTTAGCTCGTTTAAACCTTCGAGATCTTCAGCCATATCTCGTCACTTTCCATCAGGACCGGTACCTATACCTACTCCCAAAAACGAAATCGACTGACTGATTAGTGTTTCGTGTAAACGCTAAACTTACGCGGGCGACATGAGTGGGTTTTGCTCGAAAATGAATCAGAAACTGCGATATTCCGAGAAGGCCCCCAGTAGACATTTTGGTCAAGCGAACGTAAAACAATTAAAAAAAATAAGCTTCATAAACATTGACTTTTAGTATCAATGTGATTACAAAGGTGCGAAAACCTGTGTATACTAGATATAAACTCAATAGGTTTGTCAGAGCCTTGGTAAACAGTACTTATAGTTAGGTAGGTAGGTACCTAAGCTTTATAATGTCTGTCATTCATTACCGAGGTAAGTCCTATCATCAAAGTCTACTCATGGCAGTGTTGACTCTACACGTGGTACTTGCTACCTGCGAGCGTCACCAAAACATATTGTGGCTAGGTAGTAAGTACTTTTCAATAAATAAAAATTTTAATTAATAAAGTTACCTATTCTATCGACTTTGAATGATGTATTATTAAGATTACTTAATACACCTAATACGAGTGAAATGAAATTGTGGCCAATAATTATATAAAACTAGCTTATTATACAAAAAAAAAAAATCTTTTTAAGAGATACGAAAATTCATTTATTTTATCAAACACACCTTGAAAATTGTACATAGCACAATATCTTTAAAACGGCGGCACAGATCTTCATCAAACATGCTAGGAACATTTAGGATAAAGTCTTCATTCAAACAAAAAAAAATAATACAAACTCAGGTCCTCCGTTTGGAAGCCACAAATACACACGTAAAACTACATTACCTAATCTGTGGTAAAACTTCAAACAACGTTTTGCGTCGGGAGCTAAAATTTAAAATAGTATAATATTTCATAGTAAACAACCTGTGCAATCGAAATTTTACCCCTAAAATCCTATATTACTTACTATGCGGTAAATACCATCCATGTAAACATTTAGGTGCCGGTGACTTTGTATGGAAGTGCGCTCGCGCAACCTCCTTCATCGTACGAGCGTCGAGCACCAACAAGGCCACCTCGCAGTCCCTGTGCCCGCCCCACACTAGAGCGCTTAGTAGAACACCGTCATCTTCTTCCTGGAAGATATCGAGCTATGTATGTATGTAATCGACACAGCATACTCAAGCCAAGCTGAGCTTGTGTTATCTGCATCGTAGTCGGACCTTCGCCCGCCGCGCCACATCGGTCGTCAATATATTGAACCACCTCGGAATTGGCCTCTATACAACGGCAAAAGAATCATCCAAAACGGTCCATAAATGACGGAGAAATCGACAAACATACTTTTAAAAAACATACATGCAGCCAAACATAGGATCTCCTCCTTTTTTCGAAATACCTCGGCATTGTGTGAAAAGGATTGGCATATGATTTCGCGTTCATAGGAGCGGAACAGAGCAGAGCGTCATACGCGCAAAAATCATGTTTTAGTTCTTTTACGGTAAAAATTATAGTAATTTTGAAAATATTATATAGTACTTTTTATATTTACATATGCTGTAATTAACGCTTTAACGTTAATCACAGCCTAAATTTACGCTAGTGCAACCATTAGCAGGCGCATGCTAATAAAGTAGACAATAAAGTAAACATTATGCGGGACCCAGGCTTATTTGCCATTGCCACCTTAGATGTATTGTATTAAAAGAACTAAAGAGTACATAAATATTCGCTTCTGACTGCAGTTTCTCATGTGATTTTTCACCAATTTAAAAAAAGAGGAACCCTTGATAAGCATTGAAAAGTTAATGTTCTTGATCGTCTTCAAACAGAAATAAGAGCGTTATCCTTATCACACTGGCGGTTGCGAGCGCGTGGTGTGCGATCTGCGCTTTGAACACTGGCGTCGACGGGGCTAGTCGCGGCAAGCTCGCTGCGTGCCCGCAGCGTCGTCGCTGCATGCTAGCTGCGCAGTCGCTTCGCTTTCAAATCGCTCGCAAATTGCCAGTATAATAAGACTTTATAGCTTGTTCGCACGAGCGCTTTTTTAACATCTGACAAAAAAGCGTTCAAATAGAACAAATGCATTCCCAAGTACATGTTCACACGGCGGCGGTTACAAAACGCGACGCTTTTTTATTGAGCACTGTTCTATTTTCAACGCTGGGCGTTGGGCGTTAAGTCGAATATACCATATCAAACTTCATATTATTATTCAAACGAGCGCTAAAAAAGCGCTACCGCGGCGTTGCGCTAAAAAAGCGCTCGTGCGAACGGGGTCTTAAGGTGCTTTGATAACCGTGTACATTCATAATGGTATATGTGAATTGACGTCAATTGGGTTACGTTAAAACCTTTCTCCATAATCTTTTTCATCAAAGATTCGATAAAAAATAATAATAAATGCAATACAAGACCCAAAAAAAAAACGAATTTAAATATCAGGAATAATTGAGCAAAGTACCATCTATTTTCTTAGTTACTAATATATTTTCTCCTAAATTGTCAATCATAAAAAAATTCAAGTCATTACCGTATTAAATAACAGAATACCGGGTTAACCTTCGGCTAGAGGGAGTAGGATTTCCGTGGATGAATGTATGGATATTTGTTATTCACGCAAAAACTGCTATATCTATATGTATATAGGGTATAGTTTGGAACCCGGAATAACATATAGGCTATTTTTTATCACGATAAAACGCGGGCGAATGCGCAGGCAGCAGCTAGTTTTTGCATATAAATGTCATTATTATCAATCTTATTAATAGATAATAAGCAAAAACAATATTTTTGTGATAACAATGCTCTGCTCTATCCCGCTCCTACGAACGCAAAATCCTATTGCCATCCTTTTCACAAAATGGCGTCATATATGTATCTCCCTGTTATTTGTGAAAAGTTCAGACCGACAGAGTTTAAATGTATTCATTTGGATGGATAGTGTGAATACTATTAAAGCTGGTGATCATTTTTAAAAACTGTTCGTTTTAGCAAATATTCTTTGTTAGATAATAAAGTTTGTTATATATAGTTTTTTCATTACCTTTGCATTAGGTGTAGGCACAAAAATGGGTTCGCTCGGATAGCAGTTCCCGGTACACCAAGTTCTGACCTCTCCTGTTTCCGTGTCCACTTTGATTATCTAGAAAGAGAAAAAAGAAAAAAATAAGTGGATAAATTGGATCATAAACTCAAAATATAGGTATGAAATAAATTTAACTCTGCATATTTTGAAAAAAGGAAAAACCAATACCGAATTCTTTAATTTTCACTTTTTAAGCAGGTATCCCGCTAACAAATACTAATTCCGCAAAAAAAATATGGGTCTATCTCAGGATAAATGGATTCAGAAAAAATTGAGAAATCGCCGAAATACATAAAAAAACATAGCACCTCATCCTTTTTCCGAAGCTGGTTAAAAACTACACTTACCGTTCCTGGGTTATCACTGTCTACATCTGAGCTCATAGCATAGAAATATCTGTAGGGACGACCTGCGAACAACAAAGAAAGGAATCAGATAAGAATTACTTAATAGGATAAGTAATTCGAATTCTTATAAGAATAAGTAATTATTATCAAAGACTAACAAAACTTTTAAAAGGAACATGGTTAGCTTTCTTTTTGATACATATCAAATAGCTATTAAAATATTTACCATATTGTGATAATTATGCAGTTTCCCAATATTTCGGCCCAGTTGCATGTGCCATGGTCACAGAATAACACATGTAACTGTGTTATGTCATGGAGAAACATCGAAGTTATCAAATCATAGTTAATATTCTGTTATTTTTAACCTTCTAAGGTAGGTAGCTGCTTTGATAATGGAACGATAAAATTATGACATAATCACTGCATCAATATTTAAATTAATATTTGTATCATATTACAAGTTAAAGTTAATAATCCCTCTATAATTATTTTTAAAGAAGGAAAATATTAGCCACTCTAGTTTTTACGCGACTACCAACGGAATAGGGTTATTGTTATATATACACTTACTCTAATGACATTTCCGCATGAGAGACAAGCAAGAGCTGTAGGCACATGTTTGTCGTAGAGCTTCGTAGATGGTGCTACGATGCTACGCCAGACCCTTGTAGCATTCAAAAGGTTATAACGCGCACTTTGATACTTTTTAACAACAAAAGAAGTTCCTGATATTTCCGAAACCAGACTTGACAGTAATGTGAAGAGTTGTGGTTTTTACTATAACAGAGTAGATATTTTCTTTTCTTTCCCTTTCCTAATGACGAGACCTTTCATTTTTGTATAGGATATGCGTAGTTCCATGTCCACATAATAGAGGCGCTCTACCATACAAAATTGGAATGTCACGTCGTTGAGATGATACTATCTACACACAGTTATTTTATCTCTAGCTTTCTATAGCGTTGTAAGAAACGCTGTACTAACAATAAGTCAAGAGATAAAATAACTGTGAACGGACTGTAGTATCTGAATTGGGGCCACAATACAGTACTTACCATTGTGTAGATCGTCGTCTATCCTATAAGTCTTCCCAGGCTGACAATCAGTCGACGCTCGATCCTGGTCGGCCGAAGTGCGTCCAGAGGCAGTTTCAACCGCTTCAGCCACGCCCGTCCCTTGCTTTTTATCAATCCTTGAAATTATTCCGTAGTGTATTTTTCTCCTTACCATTATGTAGATCGTAGTGTGTCCTAGGAGTCTCGTAGCCCAGGTCGACGATCAGGCGTGGCGCGATCCTGGTCAGTCGAGGCGCATCCAAAGGCAGCTCTAACCACTTCAGTAACACCTGTCTCTAGTTTTATTATCTTCTTTATTGGGCCGTGTAGTGTATCCTTCGTACATACCATTGTATAGATCGTAGTGTATCCTAGGAGTCTCGCAGCCTAGATCGACGATCAGGCGCGGCTCGATCCTGGTCAGCCGGGGTGCGTCCAGAGGCAGTTCCAACCGCTTCGGCTTCCCGCGGAACCACTCCGCGTAGTCCGCGTTACTTTGCATCGTCTGGAATAGTTAAACAGCAGCTCTATGTGAATCGCACGTAAAATTAAAGGTAGTTTTAGAAGCGAGCGTCTATATTAGCGTCAGTGGCGCAACGTCTGCGACGCCGCGACAGAGCGACAGATAGATGTTCTATGCAAATGTATGAAAGTCTAGGGAACATCATACGAGCACAGCGAGACTAACGCGGCGTCAGTGCCGCTGTGACTGCGTTGTCATACGCCCGTTCACATCAGTCGTTCGGCGTCAGTCGTTCGGCCGCGCTTACAGTGTCGCTGTTTTGTGAGGATTTTTTTTATAAAAATGGTATCTGTTGAGGTTTCCAAGTAAAAGATCTTCTTCCTCTTCTTATTTTGTAAGCCTAAAGAAATAAAGTTATAGAAATCTGAAATCTGATGATGATGAATATTTCATAACATAATCTCACCTCAATGGCCTTGACGTACATAGCGTCAAGCGCCTTGGCATCCTTATAGCAGCAAAGGTCAACCCGCATCACCCCGTTGTGCTCGTAACAGTTGATTATGTGAAGGAAGAACAACGTACAGGTTCGATACCGCTTGTGTTCCTTGCCGTCTTTCCTGCTCACAAGCACTATGTGGGTCTGGAAGTAAAGAATAAATATACAGGGTTATCGGTTAAAGTTTTCAATAAAGAATGTTCTTTCTATCTATCCATCTTATTCACTGACACTACTTGAACTGCAGGTTCTGCCCATCATCACAATCACGTTCATGAAGACGCCAGGTTTTATTTATGTAATCGTGATAAAAACCGATCTCCTACTCCCACACCCACTGATAGTTCAGAACAGAGCCATATTTCAGTTTAGTTATCAAATAAAACCTCTCTAAAGAACGATTTCGAGTGGAGGGGGTACCTAAACCAATACCAAATTTAAGAATTAAACCGGGTGTCCTCACATATGTGTTCGTGATGATGGGCAGAACCTGCAGTTCACGCAGTATCAGTGAATTACCAATAACCCTGTATAGTGTATAGGTCGACCCATAAACATCTGCAAACCGACGTTTAGCAACTTTTTACGGCCCTGAGACCTGTGCTAGTCTCGGGCCACCCTTCATCACCATCTCAGCCAATGGATAAGCTTCCCCTAAAGATCGGCAAAGAGTCCGGCTACTCTTATTTCATTCTAAATCATAGTATTAAATAAAAAATGCTGAACAATCCACACAGCATCATCTAGCCCCAAGCTAAGCAGACCTTGTGTTATGGGTACTCGATGACTGATATACTTAATACAATACATACATAGATAGTAGTAGATATTTTACTATTCATAGAAAAACCGGAACAAATATTAGCAGGCCATAAAACATTTGTCCCAAGGAGGTAATCGAACCCGCAACTTCTGCGTTGCAGGCGGACCTGGCAGGCGCCCGCTACGCCACATCGATCGTCAAACGATCTCTTACACGACAAATAGATACTTTAGTTTTGGTCCTTTCTATAAAAAAAACACTCCGTAACTGGTATTGAACGTTCAAGGCAAAGACATATAGAAAATTCTTTATTCCACTCTTCACACACAGAAACAAACGAGAAAAACAAATCCTAGATACAGGCAATACCTAAAACGTCTGCAACAGACGGTAACGCTAACATGATAATATCGATATATAAGTATGATAATTACAAGCTCTTAGATGACCATTATTTTAGAAGTTCTTTAGGCGATTTACTCAGACAGAAGCCACTGGTTCCTGAAACACAGTTTTTAAACTAGTTCACGTGCCTATGGACTCATTTTGCATGTTACACTACACTAGCTATTATGTCAATAAATAACATTTTAACTTTTAACTTTACTCTGTACCTGCGTGTAGCAGTTATTAATTGTTTTTATTAAGTAGGAAGGTAGTTCAGAGACTTCTTCTTCCTGCCCATATCCCATGCTAGGTGGGGTTGGCACAGCATTTATTTTTCCTCCCACTCTCTACAAAAGATGAGTAAAGATGGATGAATTTTGTGAATGAGCATTTATTTTTCCTCCCACTCTCCTCTGACGGCAGATATGATAATATCAGCCGTCATCTCTGTACTTACACCTTTCTTATCTTATGACGGCTGATATTATCATATCTGCCGTCGGAGGAGAGTGGGAGGAAAAATAAATGCTCATTCACAAAATTCATCTATCTTTACTCATCTTTTCCAATACTACTGACACTTTCAAACTTCTCTAATGTACTCGTTCCTTATCTTATCCATCCTTGTCACTCCACACATCCATCTCAACATTCGCATTTCCGCTGCATGCACAGTGCGTTCATCCTTCCCTTTCGTTGCCCAACATTTAGATTCATACAGTACGATAGGTCTAATCATGGTCTGGTAAATCCCTTTCAGCTTATGGGGCATTCGCTGATCCCATAAAGTGCCTGTGACCTGTTGCCATTTCGTACATCCTGCGCTTATCGTGTTGTTTTATTAGTTCATAGTTTCACTAACATAGTTCAGAGATCATAAGTAATTTATTTTAAAACTTTTAATATTTCGTACTTGTGAATCGTACTTAATCACAAGATTGCCAACTCTGCAAACAAATATGTCCAACTCTAACATATGTATTTAAAACTAACCTCTTGTTTCGGGTACCATATGAGGCTGCTGGCCAACGGTTCATTCGACAGCTGGTTTTGGAGCACCCCCAGCAACGATACTGTCAAGGGCTGTTCCACTATCACGAAGTAATTTTCCGTCATACCTAAAAAAAATATTTTTATTTATGTATATAGGTAAAAAGAACTGTTCACTTGTTCACTTTTAGAACAAAATCAAAAACAGCATTTATGGTACACTACACATTATGTTTTTGATATTTGGATCTAAGCAAGGAAGCTAAGCTAAGCTTTTTTTTCATTTATTTATTTATTGCTTCTTATTAATATGGTTGGTACTACATTTGTCAGATCTTATTGAGTATATTATAGAATACACACCATTTAGGATGTTGCAATAGGAAACGGGCAGTTACTACATAAAATTTGTTTTATAATATGGTATGTCAAATAAAATTAATGCAAAAGTATCATTTAAAACGTCATTTAGATCGTAATAGCATTTTTCCAAGAGCATCTCTTAAAAGTCTCAGCTTTGAGTAGCTTTCGTTGATAAATTTGCAGGGCGTAGCTTTCGGCTGTTAGGTGTTTGCTGGAGATATTTTGCTCGATTCTTATTTTGCTAATTATTTCTTATGTACATATCGTGTAAATTCCCTTACCAAAAGTGTGCATGTAGGCTGGATGTAGCGGCCACCTCGGTTTTATGCTGCCGACAACATGGGCCTTCTTAAACATGTCACCTGAATAGAACAGTTTAAAATTATTAGTAAAAACTTCAGGTAGGTAAATAATTTAAAAGCTAGCGTGATTGTCTATTGTTTTTTCATACAATTATTCGCGCTGAAGTCAAAAATCCAGGCCAGTATATGTATGTACGAAAAAGAAAAGGCCATCGTGTTTTTAATTTCTCTATATATGGGTACTTCATCATTATTGGCCTCTACGTTCATGAAGGTTTATGTTGTTTTATATTTGGGGCACTTGCGTAGCTGACTTGTAAGATCTAGTAGGTAGGTAGGTTCACTGACATCTACCAGAACTAAGACTTTCAGGTTCAAACTAAATTTTCCGTTAAAATTATTCACTTAAAATTATTGAAATTGTAAATAAAGTTATTTAAAGCAGTAATTGCTTTGCCAAAATTCCATGCTAAGCTTTGTCAAACAAATTGATACACCCACCTTTTTCCATGTTCGGGAACTTGACAACAACGTGGCGAAGAGATCCTTTCACTACCGACATTCCCACATTGTAAACGTCACCTGAAGTTTTTTAAATCAAGGTTAGGAATTGATAATCTTGTTATCATTATAGTAGCCCATTTCACATATGGACCGTTCCCCGAATGGTCACTTATTTAGGGTTCCGTACCCGAAAGGTGAAAACGGGACCCTATTACTAAGCCTGCGCTGTCTGCCCGCCCGTCCATCCGTCCGTCGTCAGTTCGACTATCAGCAGGCTTTATCTCATGAACTGTAAAAGGTTGAAAGAAGGATGGCAATATCCGACCCAGCCCGAATAAAAATAAACAAGGGCCGTGCAGACATGTAATAAACTCTGCCGGATTTAGAAAATTTGAATAGAGTTTTCTAACTATTATTTACATTTTTAGAAGCAGGGAGTCAAAATATATTGTCATTTATATTTTGTGTGAGAAAGAAACGAAAGGGAGCCGACATGTAGCTTAGAACGTGACTTCCTTTGTGACTGTCAATGTCTAAGTTAATCAAGAAACACACATTGTTTTTTATAAAAAAGGTTTATGACATTTAGCATTACGAACATTGGCAGAATTATGTCGACCAGACGCAGAGCCATTAACCAAGAAGTCAAGTAAATATGATACAACGGCATTCTCTCGTGTTCGACTGTTTTTTATTTTTATTTTTCCTTATTTCTTTTGCAAATGTATACCTAGCTAATAAAAAGAGTATAAAATTATGTACGATGATACAGAATCCTTCGTGTGCATGTCAACTCGAACTCGGCGGTTTCACGCGAAATTCACCAAGGACTGAAATTATTATGGAACAATAACAATGTATAAGTAAACATTTATTACCTACGATATGATTTCCATCTAAATCAATTTATATATTATTTCAATATTAAGTGAAATGATACAAAAGCTAACTTTTCTGAAACGGTTCCTACGTAAAATGGACCATAGTGTAAAGTATCTATGCATTTTCTTTCTCGTCCCTTATTTCATCGTTTCACTATTAAGTAGACATGAACTCAAACGTCTTGGTAATTACCTACTGTTGGTCGAATCTCATTGATGTCAATTATAAATAGGTACAAAATCGTCTCAGACCAAGACCACCACCATACTAACACATAAAGTTGCTCACCGTTGGCCATAACGTGTGGATGAGACGTATGGTTAACTAACGCAATATTTTCCGACAGATTCTTTCTCTCCATAGTGTCCAGTGTTACAGGATCCACTCTGAAAATGCAAAATACCTTTTGGAATTTGGTAGAGTCGTGCTAAAATCTGGTAAAATTTATTTATTGAGTCAAAATCATAAACAGTTTTTTTTAATCCTTAGGCAATGCTAAATCAAGGTAAACATATAAAATTGGCAATAAAGTTGTACCTAAACATATCGCCTAATCGTTTACATTCCACACTTGACAGATTTCCTTAATCTTGCTTGACTTGCGCACTTACCTATGTATAACAGGTCCTTCCGTAAATGCGTATATTTCGTCCCCAAACGGGTAAACTGATATCATGGCATTGTCTGACATTGATTCTCCTGGTTTAAATATTGCTGCAACCCTAAAAGTTAAAAGGTTTTTGAGAGGCATACCTACAAAATGGTTCGCTAAAGTCATCGTGCATAGTACATACGGAACTAAGGACAAAAAAAGTGAAAGTTTGTGAAGATTGTTGAGTCAAAGCTCCTGAACAGATCCGGTTGAAATTGCATATAAATCGAGATCAAAGTCTGGATTTTAACAACTTCGTCATCTAGACCGATACGCATAAAAATAAATTTGTTTGGGTATAGTAATTGAGTAAATCGAGTTTGTAATGTACAAGGGTGTAGAATAGGGGTGATTTTTTAAATCTAATTTAAGATGGCGCCCATTCTTTATTTCTATTTTTATCTTAAGGGGGCAATAAATCCCGACATTAACGGGACAGTAACGGCTGAAAATAATAAAAGTTGTTTATTTACCTATCGAAGATAGTGTGGCAAGGGTCTGGCACGGACTTGGTCCCGAACTCTGGGACAACAATCCTGTTGGCAGCGCGGTTCTTGGCTAGGGTGTTCGTGCGAAGGAACCGGCACTGATATGTCGCTGTACCATCGTGGATTGAAAACCTGAGAAATGATTTACATACTAAATTTATAGCTGGATAGAAGTTTATGTTAACTATCTTACCAATTTTAGCTGTACAACATTAATGAAAATACAACATTTATTAAAAAATAAGAGAATCAAACGGAACTTCACGTTTATCATTACTTTAATTTTAAAACGATTTAAATAAACGATGTTTTATATACATATATGTAATAGTTATAAGACAGTATGGATGGACTGTTTACCTGTGCAACAGAGCTGAGCTGTCGAAGATGTGTTCGAATCTCATCGAGCCCACCTTCAGCGAACCGGGCCCGTTGCGCAACAATGTGCCTTTCAGCCATTGAGGTATTTCTCCTGGAAATATCATTTTTATAATCGGGATCAAGAATGGGTGGAACCAGGTGGGCTTACTAAGAAAACCAACTGGTACAGTGTGAGTGTGACCACTCCCCAGAATAGTCTTCACGCAAAAGTGACGTCGAAATAAAGTGATCTCTTTGATTTTTTTATTCACTTCAATCTTTTTAAGGTAAAGTAAAGAAGCGAACAAGAAACCTTTACCTTGTCAGGTTGTTAGTTTTCAAGTTGGAGTAAAAGTCGTACCATGCTTTTTTATCCTCTAGATAATCTGATATTTTGTAATAAGCCTTTTTACAAAGGATATGTTTGATGGTTTGTTTGAATTGATTTATTGATAATTTTTACAACTCACTCGGAGTTTTGTTGTAGAAGCGTATACATTGCCCTTTAAAAGATACACTAATCTTGTGCAGCCTAGTTTTGGGCAAAGCGAGTTTGTTCTTATTTACATTTCTAGTATTTACATTATGTGTACATTATGTATATACAATTTTTAGGGAATCGATCGATATTTCTATGAGTGTAAAATAAGTTTTCATAAATATATTGACATGGTAATGTCATTATATATATTTCTTTGAATTTATCACGCAGGGATTCTCTAGGACCCATGTTATAGATAGCACGAACAGCCCTCTTCTGCAGCACAAATACGGTGTTAATATCTGCAGCGTTCCCCCACAGTAATATGCCATAAGACAATACTATCGAAGTAGCTGAAATAGACAAGTCTAGAAGTATCAACGTCTGTAAGATGACGGATTTTGTCTGACGGAACTAAGTCTTTTCGATAGTTTATCTATGTGTGGGCCCCGTTGAAGTTTACTGTCTAAAGTTATTCGTAAGAATACGGTACTGTCTACAATTTCTAAAGTTTCTCCTTTTACGTTTATATCAGCCTTTACTTGTTTTTATATGGGTAGAATAAATCAAATACATTTAGTTTTGGTTTCGTTAAGCAAAATATTATTGACACTAAACCAATAGACTACTTTTGATATCGCATTGTTTACATCGTCAAAATTTGTGTTTTGTCTAATCATCTTGAAAATTAAAGAAGTATCATCAGCAAACAATACAATCTCGTGATTGGTTTTAACGAGATGAGGCAGGTCGTTCATATAAACCAAAAATAGGAAAGAACCGATGATAGATCCCTGCGGTACACCCATTGTAACTATAGATCCCGAAGACCGTTTCCCATTAATGTCAACTCTTTGTACCCTGTCACTCAAGTAAGAAGTTAGAAGATCCAAAGAGGTGTAATTTATTCCATAGTGATGTAGTTTCCTGATTAATGTTCCATGGTGTACACAATCGAATGCTTTTGACAAGTCGCAAAAAACACCTAAAGCATCTTGCGACTTCTCCCAAGCATTAAGAATATGCGATACTAACTCTACACCGGCATCAGTAGTTGACCTGCCGCGAGTAAACCCGAATTGCTTACGATGTAGCAGGTCATTGCCATTGAAATGCCTAAGCAAATGATGTAAAATAAATTTTTCAAAAACTATGTGTTATGGTGGGTACTGACGGGCGTTATGGGGCCTAATGTAACGTGTTACACAGCGAGCAATCGGTACGGGGCGGCTAAAGAACGCGCTCGCCACGGAAAACCGGACGGATTTTAGCACAAGGCGTGTGATGCGAATGGCCGATACACCATGCACACACACGCATTACACCCCGTTACAACAGTCTGTACCCGATCCATACCCATCATCATATCAGCCCATACACTTCCACTGCTGGACATGGTCTCCCCCATATGACGCTACAAACAGCGGTCCTGAGCCGCCTCTATCCATTGACTCCCTATGACCGCTACGATGTCGTCGGTCGAGTGGATGGTCTCCCCAGGGATTTATCAGTAGCCGATTATAAGTCTTTAATTCAACGCTAGTTTTAACACAACTACCTACATGCTGTTTATCATGAATTCATGACGAATAAATAATACGAGATCGCTATTGCGAATTGAAAATGTATCATTACTATTTATGGAGTGACTACTGCGACTTGGTACCTTGGTAATACGCTTTGTGACTATTTCCAACGACTGTCTTCGCAGTCATACCCAGAAAAATTATCTATGCTATATTCCAGATGTTATTCCTAACCTTTGTTATTTTACTCAGGCATTTGCTAATGCCAATTTTCATAATGAGGATCAGTAAAGTTATAGCAAAATCAATAGAACTAGTATTCACGTTATTCGTTATGGTATAAGAATGATATATCTTTTTGAATTATCCAAATCTGACCATTACTTGCGAAGTTAATAAGTAATAAACATAACGCCGTTCCTCCCGATAAAAGTAATATACGAAGATGACGTCACTCACATAGTCCCAACAGAGCGCAGCCGGCTCTCTTTTCACGATTCAACGGAACGGGCGGCGACACGGTTGGTCTATATATATTTTGCAATTTATTTATATAACTAGCAACCGGCCCCGGCTTCGCACGGGTATAAAAGAGGAATATCCTACCAGGTATCTCAACCAAAAGGGATTAGGCAGCGTTTTCAATGAAATCTCCCAGGGGGCTTGACTTTTTCCGATACTTCAAACAATTATCGTTATATTTCAACCAATTTACACAACATTTCACAAATTATATACTTTTAATCTTCCTCATAAATCACTCTATCGATTGGGGATAAAAAGATGCTAAAAAACATATCGTGAGGACGACCCCATATGTAGATTATTTCGCGGAAGGCTTTTAAACTTATTTGCGCTTTATTTAGTGCATAAACGTCAATCAGGTGATCTGATATCTACTAAGAGAGGTCTAATTTATTAAAAAAACAAAGTCGTTAAGTTTCATGGGTCCATTTACCTCCTTAAGCCGTGGCAGATATTTTGGTAGAACCCTATATATATTTTACCTTATTATAATACCATTTTTTACGAAGGATGAGTTCCTTTGGTACCTTTAAAAATAGTTTTCCTGGCGTTTTATTAGAAATGTTTTTAGACTCCGGCATTATACAATATTTATAAATAGTTAAAAAGATGAAATTACACACTAATCGAACACTCAATTTGTTTCAAAGTCACAATTAACCAAATAAAACATTGCACGCCTAATCACAGCCAAGGGCTAAATGGTGGCCAAGGGATAAAAGCGACGGACTAAGTGACGTCACAGCTATCGCGGCGGGCCACTCGATGAACTTCGCTAGTAATTTGGTCATAATTTCGTTATTTTTTGTCGTAGAAGATTTTTTTTGCACTGTATATTAAGGATTTCTTAGCTCTATAAATCTGCATTCTCAACTAAAAACGTTACGGATCCTCATTCATGCGTAAAAAGTTTCAGATATCGTAACTTACCAAAAACTACTTATCGTAGTGTTCAGAACTACGGTACTACAACAAAATATTTTACATCATAATGCTCGGTAAGAAGGTTTTACAAATTAAGTGTGCGCATTGCGCGCCGTTTTGTAAAAAGGATAGCAATAGAATGTTGCGTTCATAGGAGCAGGACAGAGCATACCTTTTTGGAAAAGCTGAAGCGCAAAAAATTAGTTTTTATCTAATTACAAGTTAATTAAACAACCAATCGAAAAATTAAAAGAAACAACTCAAGAAATTCTTCATGTTTTCTTGACCAAACAATTGCCCAACAAAAAAATTGTGCTGTTCCTGAGATAAATAGCAAAATTTGTGCAAAACATGTCTTTTTCAAAATAATATTCTATACAGAAAATTTTCACCAATCGTGTTTTTAAAACATGTAATCCAAGATAAAAGTCCAAAGTATCATTTTCCTAAATTTGAAGGTAGTAGCTTTCACATATTTTGAGATGAATAGCTATTTCGAACACTAAATTGCTTATGGCACACTCTTAAGCAAAGAGGCTGTGTAAGATGGTAATCGCAACACAGTACATTTTTATAGGAATTCCATTTTCAAATCTCATTACGTCACACTTTGTTTGAATTGTAAAGACTTCAGTTCAAGCTATGCAAAACTCTTTGGTGAAACAATCTCTTTTCTTATAAAATGATAAGAAAAAATTTACTGAAAAAAAAAATGTGGAAATGGCGGCATTTCATTTCATTTGATTTGTGCGACTGTAATAAACTAAAGTTTAAAGTTAAAACTGTAATAAACAAGTTAAATAATAAATAAATAATACTGGACAATCCACACAGCATCAAGCTAAGCAGAACTTGTGTTATGGGTACTAGATGACTGATATACATAATACACATGTACATATATAGATATTTTTTATTATACATATAAAACGACCAGAACACCCTGAACAAATATCTGCAGATCGTACAAATATTTGTCCCGAGGCGGGAATCGAACCCGCAACCTCCTGCGTCGCAGGCGGACCTTCGCCCACCGCACCACAGAGGTCATTGAGTTTAAAGTGGTAGTTCAGTATGTCAAGTACTTCATCAGATGAAGAACTGGTCCGCACGCCTGATTTCTGTCATCTCGAAGCAGAAGATGCCTCGCCATTATGATGTAAAGTGGAATGCTTACCTCGGTTGCAAGTAGGTATTACACCCTCGAACTATGTTCTCGGGTGCACTCGATCCATTAGCGCCCTTTGCGAGCGCTCGCAAGGGCGCGAAATTGGATTGAGTGCACCCTCGAACTATATTCGCCCTCGCTTCGCTCGGGCGTCTAAATATCTCGGGTGCACTCAATCCAATTTAGGGCCCTTTGCGAGCTGAGCTCGCACTGGCGCCAAATTGGATCTTGTTCTGTAATAGCTCCCTTACTACCCTTGTGTAACAATCTACTATTATTAAATCCTAGTCATTTTTAATATTGCCTACCCCTATTTGGTGTTTCGAATGGTGCTCAAAATTGCCCATTCTCTAAAATGACGCAACTATTTATCTATTTCTCTAAAATGTACCTAGAGCATCGATATCAAGACCGCGGGTAGAAAGCAGTCCCTTGCCTTTGAGACAGTCAGGCTAAATAATAATAATACCCACTAGTAATGCACGTACCTGTGATCTTCCCATCCAAGGGCTCGTTGATCTCCTCTTCACAGGAGCGAAGCCAAACGCTGGAATCGCAGTTTGGATACAGCTTCTTTTGGTATTCACCCATGGCAACTACAAAAACTTCTATAAAATCTTTAAATCACACATTTTCAGTCTCGTGTGAAGTTTATTCTAGATTTTAGGGTTCCGTACCCAAAGAGCGGAAACGGTATCCCGTTTTTATTATTATTACTAAGCCTCTGCTGTCTGTCCGTCTATCTGTCCGTCCTTTAGAGCGTTGTGTCTCATGAACCGTGAAAGGTAGACACTTAAAACCGTGAAAGATAGATACTTTCATGGAACGGTTATTTTTTCGTGCCGCAACAATACACTAATAAACATTTATAATATATACATATATTAAAATTAAAGGGGCTGCCATACAAAAAACCTGATTTTTTGGGTATTTTTTAACAATTTTGCTAAGACTTTATCTCTTAAACCGTAATACACAGATGAAATTTTGACAGGGTGTGAATGAATAGATTAAATGAATAGAAAAATATAAAAACCGGACGCGGTTTCACTTTTTAAATTGTTCTTTGCTTTAGATTATTGAATTTTTTCCGCAAAATGTAGTAACAAAGGCCTTAAAATATAGCTGTGAACAGAAAAAGATCCAGCCTAATGCAACTATAACAAAAAATAATTTAATAATTATGAGGTCCAACGTCCATACCAAGTTGAGTACCGATCACCGAAGTTAGGCAATGGCTACGGGCTTGGTTAGTACTTGGATGGGTGACCGCGTCATATTAGCTTTTGATTTTTTTTATCAGTTTATTGGGTTTCTTTTATGAAATGTACGATGGGACGGAACCCTCCATGGGTGGAAAGACACGCACATGGCCAGTTTTTTTAAACAAAGGTATGAGATCCGAACATTTTTAAAATTACTATTTACTAGTATTTATCACCATGTCATCCACCACAACAGTGTGTAAACCTGTTGAAACATCAGGAAAAATAGCTAAATAAACGCGATAAATACCCATATTCATGGGTATTTATCGCGTTTATTTTTTAGGTTATTTCAAGATTTTCAATGTGGACTTATTTTTAATCTAAAATACCACGTATGGATTCAATTATCGCAAGAAGAGAATAACAATTAGTTATATCTTACTTGCTGATACAAACCTGATAATATTGAGATGGTAGGTAGGATAAATAAACTGAAAAATATGAAAAATCGGACGCGGTTTCTCTTTTTAATTTTTGTGTGCTATTTGTGTGATTTGATTACTTCATTTTTTCGCAAAATGAAAATGGAAAATGCCAAATGAAAAATTGAAAGTGTAAAATGGCAATGAAAAATTAAAATGGAAAATCGCAAAAAAGCAAAGGCCTAGAAAGCTGAGCTAAGAACACAAAAGGATCTCAGCCTATTTTGATAGGAAGGAAAATCGTCTTTCTTTTTCGCGTTTTAATGCTTTGAGGTGATTATAGAGTCCCAGATAACCACATGGAAACGTGCGAAAAATATAACCCGCAGCGAGTAAAATGGGGTAAAAGATTCGTTATTAAAATCCAACAAAAAAATAACAAATCTCACTGACCTTTATAAAAATTCACAGCAACTTTTTATAATCAACTTCAAAATATTGTAAAAATTATCTTTGATCCTTAATTATATTCTTATCGTCGAAAGTGCGCGATAGGTTCTCTCGCAACGGTAGGGAGTTGACTGAGTAGACGGGGCAGCCTGCCGCCCTTAGCAGACGCAATTACTTAGTTTACCACTAGGGCTTGCAGTGCTTGCAGTCCAGACTGATTTCTTCCGGCCAGATTTGACCGGATTGGTGCTTTAAAGCCAAGATACAGAGATACATACAAAAAATATTTTTAATTAGCTGCGAGGCGCGTGTTATATATTTCAAGCGTTTCTACGTGGTTGGTAGACTCTTTATTACCTATCATCATCATCATCATCATCAGCCTTACACGTCCACTGCTGGACATAGGCCTCCCCAGTACGACGCCTCAAATAGCGGTCCTGAGCCGCCTCCATCCATCGACTCCCTGCGACCGCTACGATGTCGTCGGTCCATCGAGTGGATGGTCTCCCATGTAGGGGGGGTTTTGCCATAATCACCACGCTTGGCAGGCGGATTGGTGATCGCAGTGTTGGTGTTTAAAAATACTCAGAAGGAAGCTGCTGCCCTTCTTCTGGTAGGTTCCCTTAGTCGGCT